>JAVRXN010000008.1:75253026-75702470 GCA_033556935.1 Timema podura | reverse complement strand
TAAAATGTATTCAAATAATCTCTCTGAATTCATAGAGTTTGAATTAAAAAGCCCAAAAAATGTTTCGTGGGCAGCTCCTTCCCTTTCATAACGGAATACAATAACCGTTTGAGTTTTTCCGAGACATCAGTAGTATCATACGACATCACAGCAATAAATTTTGCCTGGTTTATTTCAGTACCATTTGTTTCATGGCACACTTCTAGCATCCAGTCTAAAAATTCGTTGTGAATAGTCTTTGAAGAACCCTTGAACGCAGTTGAAGTATTTAAATGTGTTCGTAGGTTTTCCAGTCAATTCTAGTAACCTTCAAAATACACCAGGATTGACATGCTATGTAGTTTCATCGTGGCCACACAAGGGAATTTCATATTTACCGCAGAATTTAATGCAATCAATTATTTTTGAAAGTATTTCCATATTTCCTCGTTATGCTTACTAATCTGTTGTCTGCAAGCCTCACTTAAATGTGTGGCGATGTTTACTTTACAGCAAAATCCATTACATTTTTTAAAATGCTTTGTTGAGTCTTCGTGATTTTTAAGTTTCTTATTTAAATGTTTCACTTCCGTTACACCTGTTTCAACCCAGGTTTTATCACCGCCATATAATAAACATGGGAAACAGAAAAGAGCTTTTTTTTTTACTTCACATCCGCACATCCATTAATTGTGCTTTTCATACAAATCACGATTCAATTTTCATTTATATATAAGTTTCCTGCTCGAGGAAGTTTGATTAATCGACAAGTGAGGAAGAGGACGTCCCTGATTTTTAATGTCATTTTTCTCATTCAATGATAACTAGGAGAAAATAATTTTCTGTAATCCCACTACACTCATTCCCATCATATTAGTTTACCTCAATTCACATTATAAATAAAATAACTCATCTCTAAACCACCCATAAAATTATACATATTTTTAACTCGCAACTGTAAAGATCACAACTACAACATTGTTATAATAATTGCGATTTGCGAACACAATTACAGACCGACAAAAAATGCACGCCGCTTAACACTCGGCTAGACACAGAAAATGTCTGTCTGGGCTGCATTACAGAAAAAACCCCTACAAGCACCCTAATGCGCGACTCTCTCCTTACCCCACCCTGGCGCTCTCCTGCCAATGACCACCATGAGCGCATGCGCCAGATGGATTAATCGAGGTAACAGCCCAGCACGAAGAAATATTGTTGCGTTTCTACTTTGTACCGAAGGTGACCTGGTGGTCTAGGGGTAAGGTGTCAGACTTCTGTGCTGAGGGTCCGGGGTTCAATCCTCGGTCCCGGCACAGATTTATCTGATTGCCAAACCCTTCCTTCACCTCTGACAAGATGTGTATTAATCACAACTTGTGAATGTGAGGAATGCCAGGCCTCTACCGTGGTTCGGATTCCACGTTAAACTGTAGGTCCTCCATTTCATCTCACAATCACCCTACCATTGCACATTAGCGTAAGTGCGTATAACCCGGACGGGTAGTAAGACGCGGTGCTAATAATAATAATAATAATACTTTGTACCCCATTGCTAGCCAGGCTCGAAGAATAAGGCTGTAGTGTGTAGCAATCCTAAGTGATTAAGAGGGATGTTTATTGAAAAGTTTGAGCAGCTAGCAGCTAATACCATGATGATGATGATGATGATTATACTGTTATTCACAAATAGTTCAGATAATTCAGGGAGCGCTATACAACAAGCCGCCACTGATTTTCAGTTCTTGACTCTTTTGGCATTGTCTTTGATTCCAGGGAAAAGCAAAAGCTTTCATCTTAAAACTTTAAAATTGGTAGTTTCGAGTTCACGTGGTAAATGAGTTGGCAAAGAAAGAGGAATTAAAGGGAGGGGCTGGATTAGTGGGTGAATTGGGGACGGGGGTGAGCTCTCAACCCCCAAATTCTTGAGAACAACATACACTGACTTTTATTGGAAAAGAGACAGCTGATTAAAAATGTTAATCAAAAGCTTCAGCTGTGGTCAAAAAGTAGTGGAAACACAAAAAGGGTCAGCGGGCTCAAGGGTGACCGCAGGCATAGGGTTAGGGGCCCCTGGACTAGAGCTTATGCTCGCATTCTCACTTGCTGTTACGTCGCAGGTCCAATGATTATCTATACTACACTTAATGCATAACGTATAATACGTTAAAAGTAAATCAACTTATTGAAGTAAACCTTCAACATGAGGGAAGAAGGAAGGTGAACACACCACCATGAGCGATTGGAACAGTGTAGTCGGGAGCAGAAAATCAAAGGGCCATGTGGACAGAGGGAAGATGCTCATTGAATTCTGTCAGTGGAATGACAAACACCTGGTTCAAGATAAGAAAGACCAAAGTCTACACATGGAAGAGTCCGGGAGCCGATACCGATTCAAACCACAACCTGTTGGTGGCATAAATTGAAACAAGATTAAAGAGGATCAGGAAGACGAGCAAGATAAAAATGAGGTGGAACTTAGACAAATTAAGAGCAATGGTGGCTTTGTTAGAAATTCAATATAACAAAGGTTAAATTAGGCGAGAGAAGAAAATAGCCTTTAAGTGTGAAAGGGAAATGGAATAGTGCTAAGATTTATTTTTGGAGGTGCTAAATGACAATGTTAGAAAAGTGAAGATGACTGCATAAAAGCCCTGGGTAGCAACAGAAATGGAAAAAAGTCAATAAAGAAGGATATATGCGACTAAACAACTGATTAAGGAGAGAAAGAGACAAAGCGAGGAAAGACTATATAGAAAAGACATGCGATGAGATTATCGAAACGCAAAAAAAAAAGAAGGAAGCTATTACCTTAGGTACCAGAAAGCAAAGGACCTAGGTTGGAATGAAAACAAAGGTGTGCGAACAATAGGAATAGAAGACCCCAAAGATCAGATGGTGACTGATCATAACAAAGTTTTTAAGGTTTCTAAATAAGATTTACGAAACAGGAGAATGGCCCAAACACTTTCTAGTCGCAACCATGGTGCCCTTAAATAAAAAGAAACCAGCTAAGAAATGCAGTGACCAACATACCATCAGCCTCATTTCTCATGTGGGAAAGATCGTGGCAAGAATACTCAACAGGCAACTGGAACAGAACAAGGAACCAGAGATGCCATAGGGATGCTGAGAATAATTTCAAAGAGGGAGCTGGAAGTGAAGGAAGAGGTCTATATTGGTTTCAACGGCAAAAGGTGTCCAATAAGGTGAAGTGGAAAAAACTGATGGAAATACTCAAGAAGATCGGCATCAACTGGAGGGACAAAAGGCTGGTTGCAAACCTATACCTGGGACGAGTGAGGGTGGGGCTGAATGATGGAGAGACCAACAGTGTAGAGACAGAAAGATGAGTGTGGCAGGAATGCGGTTTGTCACCCAGTCTGTTCAACTTGTATGGAGAGTGGCTGGTCAGGGAAGCCCTAAAGGGATGTGGCAATTTCAGGATAGGAGGACATGTCATCAACACAGTAAAATATGCAGATGATCTAGCATTGTTGGCAAAAACTGAAGAAGAGTTGCAGGAAATGATGGGCCAGCTGGTGGAGATAGAAGATATGGCATGGAAATCAACAGTGAGAAGTCAAAAGTGATTGGAATTTCAAAAAATGAAGAGCCACTGAAAATCAAAATTGGAAACCAGGAGATGGGAAGTCTACTGACAAAAAGCGTCTACTGTACTAATGAAATTAGGTTGAGGATCGCCATCGCCAAGGAAGTTTTCAAAAAGAAGAGATTATTGCTGACCAGCAAATTGAGTTTGGAACTGAAGAAGGAAGCCACTGATAAAATTCTACAATTGAAGAATTGTGCTGTATGGAGCAGAATATTGGATTCTCAGAATGATGAAAAAGAAATAGTTGGAGAACTTTGAAATGTGGTGCTGGAGAAGACTTGAGAATATCAGGTGGATAGAAAGGATAACAAATGAAGTCCTAGGAGAGTGGGTGAGAAGAGAACCATTTTGGATGTGATTCTTTAAAGCAAACTGGATCAAACATTTCCTTAGGAGGAAGTGTCTTCTACATTACGTCAGAGAAGAAGAGGTTGAGGGAAAGAGGAGCTTATGAAGGATGATTCAAATATTGGATGACTTTAAGGAAAGAAGAAAATTCTGGTAGCTGAAGGAAGAGGAAAAGAACAGGGCGCATTGGCGGTCTAAGTTCACTGGCAAAAGGAATGGACCTGTCGTTAGAAAGAAAACATAATTACCTGTTTCGGTGGCAGCATGGTCTAGCGCATTAATCTTGTGTTGAACAACTGCCGAAGAACCTCTGTCGGATTCAATGAGAGGTTTTTTTTCTAAACGGTTTCCCACTCTCCCTCCATGCAAATGTGAATGAACTTCCTCTAAATTAAGCCTTCCTAATCCCTAACCCATTAGTGTATTAGTACAAAGGTGTACAACTTTTTAACAGGTAGTAAGACACGGTGCTAAAAAACCACTTAATATAATTTGAAAATAATGAATTTCAACTTCTTGTATACTTTGAGCTCTACACTATTTGCTATAATTTATGCATGAATATATAAACTCATCTTAACTCATAAGATAGGAATTGGGTAATCTATCAAGTTAAGATCACATCTTAGATTCAATAGAGTGGCTAGTTTTTCAAAATGAGGGAAAATGAGGTAGATGTTTATAATGGGCGCCCAGCTGCCCAAAAAATCCCTTTGGCGGTAGCCTTTCTTTTTGCATAGATGTAACTTATGCATAAAATATGGTTTATAGTGATGTTTGGCTGATTTTCTGAGCTTGGCTCTTTAAAAGGTAGTGAGCAATACATAGATAGGTATTATGTAGCTTGGTAGTGGGAAAAACTTATCTTTTTCTCTTTCCCATTTAAAGTTAAAATAATATGTTAGTAAAAACTAAAACACACACACAATTAGGCCTATCTTGTGTGAAAAGAGAGGCCCCACAAATTCTCTGGGAGCAGCCATTACTTCTGCTCTGGCTGAAAGTTACTATTAGTGTACCTACTTTAACAAGGGCATGGTTGAATGCTACTAAATATGTTCTGGGGTAATGTCATTTAAATCAACAAAGCTGAAGCACAAAGTGGTTAGCTGCTAGAGTGCTAGGGTGTCATTTGTTAGCGTGCCACCTGATGGCTAGGCTATTTGAAACAGTGTTAGAATTGTTACCATTTTCTCTAAGGACACTTTAAAATATAATGTTAAACATGTTATCTTCTGTCATCTAATTAGTGAATGCGGATTTTGGTTATAGTTAACTATTTTTCAGTTTACTGCTGCAATCCATGTAGTCGTGAGGGAACACACCTTTTCGTAGTAGATCTACTTCATCAAAAGGGATTTTTTATAGAGTATTTTTAATTTAATTTTACCAACATGCAACAAATTTTCAACCAATTGTTCAAGAGGTGTGCTTAAAAACTGGAACGAGTCAATAAATTGTAAATAGCCACGATTGAATGAAAAATACGCCTCCATATTGTTTTGGGAACATGATATTCTTCTGGCTGAAGACTTCCTAAGTATCTGCATTATAATATGGGTGCCATCATTTTTTTAATTGTGTAATATGACGGGCATTTTCTTGATATATTGAAACTAAATATTGCACTTAATATGCGATGTGCCCAATAAGCCCCACTGAAATGACAGTGGTCACGGACGTGCTCTTGATCCAACTCCTTCTCGCAGATACCACACATGCTAGCCGATATAATTTAATTCTTGTTCGGAGTGATGCGCACAGGGACAACATTTTTCTTAGTCCCAATGATCATAGATTCTTTTTCAACAAGTTTATGAATAAAGGTATCAACAAAACTTTCACCAATATAAACAACAGATGGCTTCACACACTTTTACTCCATAATCGACTACTAGATATGTAACTCCTGAGGGCGTATGTTTCGTCATTTTTATAGTTGATGGGTGGTTGAAGTTAGGTGAACACCCTAATATTTTAATATTAAAACCCTCAAAATCTGCAAAAAATCACATGCTGAATTTTTAGCATATGCTTATACAAGGATTGATTCAGGAGAAGAGGGCAATATTTTGGGAGAAGATAATATTAGCCATTGTGAAAAAAAAAGTGTATATGAAAATGTTTACTATGCTCAATGGTTTTGAAGATACACCTGTTTGTGCGCGCACATATGTTCTCTTTCACCTTCTCCCTCCCTGAGGTACGAGCAGTACCCTGAATGATCCAGTTAGCGAAGAAAGTTGTGGAGACACGTGTGTGTTTTATGAAGCGTTATAACAATGCCATAAATCTTTACAAATGTTGAATACACCGATATGGTGTATGTGTGCGGTTTTTGTGATGGAAGTGTCCTTGCTGCCGTTGCAGAATATATCTCCTAACCGAAGAACTCCCAACCAGAAGGTGTTCATAAGAGTTCTCACTAATTTGCGTACTAGCGGAGTACTTCCCAGTGCTCATATCTTATCAGATCGTGCAGGTCAATAATATACGAACGAAGAAAAAACATTCTACCTATGATAGAGGCAGCCCTACTACGAGTACACGACGAATTAGTAGGGTATGGCTCTTCCACAGACAAGCGTAAATCGAGCATTACATCGCTTTGGCTTCCACCCTTATAATTCTCAGCGTGTCCAAAATATGCACCCAGGAGTATTTTGTCAGTGGATACATGGTCATCGCCGATTAATACCAAGCCTACTGTTCACCGATGAGGCAACCTTTACCCGTGACGGGATCATTAACAATCGAAACAGTAATTTCTGGGCTGAAGAAAATCCGCACGCAACTGTAGTAGCCCAATTCTAACCTCATTTTTCAGTAAATGTGTGGTGTGGTATTATCGACAATAACTTAATTGGCCCTGTTATCATTGACAATCGTCTAACATGTGAAAACTACCTACAATAGCGGCAACATGAATTTCCAGGACTTCTGGATGATTTTCCTTTGGCAACATAACAGAGAGTGTACCATTAGCATGACGGAGCTCCGCCACATCATGCTCTTGCAGTGACTCAATACCTAAACCAAATCTTCCTTAGATAGTGGAATGGCCATGCTAGTCCAATTCCTTGGCCGTCACGCTCTCCGGATTTAAATCCCTTGGATTATTGTTTATGGAGATGGTGGAAAACGGAAGTTTACCAAACAAAGCCGAATACGCGAGAAGAATTGATTGATTGCATTTTGGATGCTACTACTCGTATAAGAGAACGGCACGCTACACTCAGAGAAACAACACAGAATCTTAGGACACGAGTTCTAAAGTGTATTGACGTTCACGGTGCAATTTTTAAGCATTTATTGCGAGAACGTAACACGTAACCCATGTAATATTAATGTTCAACTCAAACAGCTGTATCTCTGAAACTATTGAGAATAATAAACATGTTCCTGTACGCTTTTTTTTCACAGTGGCCCGTACTACCGTCCCCCAAAATATTACCCTCTCCTTCTGACTCATCCTGTATGTTGAAATTAGACTATTTTATCCTCTTCCTTAAACATATGTAACTTCTGATCATTGTAATCAGCATATCACTCACTATACTCATCCCTGAAATTTTTCCCTTTTTTATTTTTTTATCTATTTGCAATCGTACGATTTACCTTTGTGGTATCAGTAAGCTTAAAAATTTTCTCAAGTTCTTAGTAATACAATAATGCCCCATCTACATTTTAAAGAAACAATATGTCCACATGGCTTTCACGACTAATCTTGAGGCCCCCTTACACGGTCAATATGTTGTAAAAATTGGTACCCCCTCAGACGGCTCAATAATATCGGGCAATATTAATTATCAGTCACAATCTTGCTTTGAAGGATGATATTTCCACAGAGAGAAGCTACTATAAACGCGCCCAGCGTGTCCCTTTTCAGTGATGCTAAATCCAGTAGTTTATTAATTGCTTTGTGCACAGCATTAAAGAACGTGAGTAAAAAAAAGACAGAGAATAGTGTGGACCAAGAACTGGTTTAAAAGGCGTTCCACTCGTGGATATTAGGACCTGATTCGAGAATTCACTTAAGAGCCGGAAGAATATAGAATTTTTTTACGAATGGGTGAAGACTTGTTTCATGAGTGAGTGACGCTGATTTCGCCATTAGTAAAAAAGGAAAATACGGTGATGAGGAAGGCAATTCAACCGGCTGAGAGGTTGGCCGTCACTCTGCGATATCTAGCAACAGGGAACAGCTTCAAAGACTTGAAGTTTTCGTCGTACATTGCTGCAACAACTATCAGCAAAATAGTTGAAGCAACCTGTGATGCTTTTTGTGTGTGTCTCAAATATTAAGGTAAGAAAACAATAAAACTAGCTACTAACATTAAGTAATGTATTTATTAAATGGCTTTTTGAAATAAAAAAGATAATGCAACATTAAGTAATTTATTATTTAAATGGCTTATTGAAATAAAGAAAAAATTAGCCAACAAGCCCTGATTTCAGTCTACACTCTCAGAAAAAGGCAATTTTTGCAATTGGGAGTAAGTAGAGACACTCGAATATGAACCATGAGACAGAGGGGGACTAGTTCTGGCTGGTTCGTTTATGACTACTGAGCCCTCGTGAAGTGTATCCATTTGCCCCTCTAATATTATTTCGTTTTTAAATTTTTTGGCAATCTGGATCTCAGCTGGGACAGGTTCTTGCAAATGAGTACATTCCAATCTAATGAGCTCATCTGCTGGGTCTTTTGGCTGAGTCCTCTTTTTCTTGGTGGGCCGTGGAGTACTACAAACAGCGTTTTCAGCGTCATCAATCATCGAAAAGTCATCAAAGAACCCTGAAAAAGCAAAGAAAGAAAAAATTACAAAAAGAAAATTAAATCATTATAGTATAGTGTAAATATTAATATCGTTTTATTCTTGTTGTTTCAGATCCCTGGATACCCTGAAGAATGGAAGGCTCTAACATAAGACTTCAAGAAGCAATGGAACTTTCCGCACTGCACAGGTGCTTTAGACAGCGAACACATAACAATTATCAAGCCTGCCAAGTCGGGATCATTTTATTACAACTATAAAGGGACATTCAGCGTAGTATTAATGGCTGTAGTAAATTCCAATTACGAATTTATTATGGCTGATTATGGCATAAATGGTCGTGTTTCTGACGGTGGTGTATTGGGCAACACAACGTTTGGAAAGAAATTGGCTGAAGGCACCCTTGGCCTTCCTGCAATAGAAGAGTTGCCCGTAAATCTGCCGTATTTTTTTGTTGGCGATGATGCCTTCCCATTAAGTGAAAATTTAATGAAACCTCACTGATGATCAACGAATATTTAACTATCGTTGCAGTAGAGCTCGAGGCATCTCTGAAAATACATTTGGCATTATGGCTGCCAGATTCAAGATCTTTCAAAACCTTTTACCCTCTCCCTAAAAAAAAGTCAGAAGAATCGTATTGGCATGCTGGTATTTACGTAACTACATATGGAAGATGTGAATGGATGACTATATGTCAAGAGGATCCGTGGACATAGAGATTCAAGAGACAGGAGTCACAATATCTGGTGCCTGGAGAAACGAGGGTGTTGCTCTAAGTTCATTATGTAGTAGTAACACAAGCAGAAACAATACAGACTGGGCTAAATGTATCAGATATAGATACAGGGAATATTTTAATGACAAGGTGTCGGTTTGTTGGCAGCATAAAGTGTTAGCAAAATAGATGAATCTCAATGTCATCAATGTTCATGTATACATTTGCCTAGTAAAGTTTTAAAGTTGATGACTGTTTTCTAATACAATTTAAACTACCTCACTTTCAACCTCACAGGTGTTTATAGAATCACTTGGTGTGTGTCTTGGTATACAAGAAACTTCGAGTCAAAAGACCAGAATGTAGATTCATAAACCTCCTCTGCTACTGCCCCTGATTTTTTCGAATCATTAGTTTTCTTCAATTCCTTCCTGAAGTTAGTCTGGAGGGAGTTGAATTTTTTTTGTCTCCAGACTATGTGAGGTTACATGTCGCTAGAAATTGTCACTCCAATTGAAAATTTGGCTACGCTCATCCCACTTTTCAAGTCCCTGTGTTGTAAACTTATATGTCGTGCCAGGTTGGTGAACTTAGTAAAAGATTTAGAACAGTTCTTACATAGGAAGGCTATTTCAATCATCCATGTTGTATAACAAATTACAACAAATTAATAGAAACTTAATTTTAAGTGACTTGACAACTATTCACCATCACTCATTTAGATATTAAAAACAAGACTTACATCATATCACACAACGAGGATTCGACGTAAATCTTCGTTCAGTAAATACAAAATAGGTTAAAGCTCTTTTATAAAATTATAAACATTATTTATCTGCGGGTAAAAAGACATATGTATGCACAATTATTTCAGCTTCAAATGACACATCTAGAAATAAAATCAATAAACATGGTAAATAGCGTATGAGTTACACATACGTTCTTGTCTAAATCTATAAATATATCACTTTTTAAATTATTATGATAAGCCAAACTTATATTAATTTCTTGATAAACTTCTGTGCCATATAGTGAAGAAAATTCACCTGAAATTATGTCTTTCTTGTTTAAAGCCTTAGTCAAAAGAGAAAATATAGCATCCGTTTACTATTCAAATATTTTGCAAATATTTTCAAATATAAAGCTTTTCATGTTTCGCGTTCCAAATATATGTTCGTTCAAGCATGTACTCTTAGGGAGGATACACAATAAGTTACACAAGTTGGTCATAAAATTTGAGCTAAGTTTAATTTCGTCCACAAGTAAGGTGATCTAAAATAGTACGTATGTTGGAAGATGTAACTTCAACTTTGGAAATCAAGGAGGAATAAAAAAATTCTAATTCAAAATTAACTCAATTTTGATATCAATATCTTATTAAAACGTTTACGACAAATGGCTAAAAATAAGTCTGTACAAGCCATTAAATGTTGTTCGTTTACCGTTATAACTCAAACACGGTGTTGTATGTAGGTCATATCTTAACTGACATCTGTTCAAAGACAAGTTATAACTTGAATTCTTAATTTGTTCTTGTTTTCAAGACTAGAAGTCCGAAATTATATTTGACACGATTTAAATACTGGAAGCTTTAGAAGTTGATAGTTACTTAAAAATGGCTGGTCATAATAGTGTCATTCAAATCTTGGAGCTTTGGCTCTTATCACGGAGCTAATCAGGACAGTTCGGCGACTGATATTCCATCAGGTTTTTCAAATAGAACTTTAACTGCACACATAAAATTCATTCAGAACTTGTTAATACAATACAGGGGATTTCTTGGTTAAGACCCAAATTTGATTAATTGTCCCTTATGCTTACACAATCTTAAAATATTGAATAGTTATCAATTGCAATACGGCTACACACCACTTTAAAAATAATTAAGATCTGTACTGGTGGTCACGCTGTATAAAGCAGCATATCCCTTGGTTTAAATCTGTTTACACTGGAGTCTTACAGCTAAAAAAGTTACAAGCTCTACTTTAGACGTATTCACACGTCAAGTCATATGGTCTACAGCTATCACTTTTGATATCTATTATCAATACTTATAAAATAACATTAATAATAAATAATAAAATTTAATCAATATCAACCACAAAAACGTTTGTCTTTTTTAAAGGGCTTTTCTTATGAAAATTGAAGTGTAGAAATATCCTTCTTAAAAACAAATAAAGTCATCTTTGAATAGGTAAAAAAAAATTTTTTTTTTACAAATTTACTCACATGTTGCCAGGATAGTTACTTTTTCTAATAGTCGAAAGAGATTGGAGATTATCGTGCAATTTAATAATGTAATTTTTACAGCCTGACAGGATTTGAACCTTGTCTCCCACCGTGTCTAATGCAAACACTACTAAGTGTGCGTAATTTGGTATTAATGAAAATTTTAAGGGTGAAGTAAATATCCTCAAAACTGCGGCACTTCTTATAGAAATTTTAACACTGAAAGAAAAAAAATCTATCCTGGCAAATACAAGGTAGAAAGATGAAATTTCAAGGTGCCATACTGACTAGGACTCGTCCTTTAGGAATTACGAAGGTTAGTATAGACCAAGTTAAGTTTATTTTACAAATATATCCTAAAGCTGAAATTGACTGGTTTCTTTACGTAGTTCTTGGCTTTATTCATATATGATAAAGAGTCAGAACAGGCCCTAATTTACTCTGCATGACGCCTAGGATGAAGTGATTTTCGATTGCTTAAGGAGAGCAAAAATTCAAATTTCTATAGTGGGTGAAAGTATGAAACAGTCTAATGGTAGAGTCTATGTATCCAAAATTTAAATATATATGGATGATTGATTTTTTTATTTATTCCTAGTAAAGCCCAGGGAAAGGTAATTCTATCAGAAATGCCTCCCTATCTTAGAAGCTCGACTGAAAATATATTTAAATATATCCCTACTATATGAATCTATAGTAGAGTTATATATCCAAAATTTAAATGTATACGCGTGACTGATTTTTATTTATGCCTAACAAATCCCAGGGAAAGGCAATTCTATCAGAAATGCCTACTCATCTTTGAAGCTCGACTGAAAAATCTATTTAATATACCTACTATATGAAGAAAGAGCTACACATTTGAGGGAAACATTTTTAAAGTGAAAAATCATATACACTGTGTATATTTTGTAAATATACGTAAAGTAAGAAATGTACAGTTATTTAAAACCTCAGTATAATTTGCAAATAATATAGTGTTATTTTCAAAGGTAAATTTTAAAAATATATATATATATATATATTGTTTTATTTATATAGGGTGAATACACTTTGAAAGGGGGGAGTAGTCATCATTGGCCTCGAGAAATATTTTATGCTGGAGAATAAAAGGCATCTAAAGTGGTGCAAAGCCAAACATAGCGAAAGTTAACAATGGAGTAAACTCTTAACCTAACTAAAGTTAGCTGCTCAGGTTACATTAGGTTGGAAATGCTGGCCCCGATTTACGGAAAATTATAAAATAAAATTTCACAAGTTTGATATAATATAATATATCTATTCTCATAACTAAACGAAATAAATAATATATAAAATAAATAATTTCACAATATATTTGATATAATAATGATTATCATAGCTAAAATAGGACTTGTACATAACAATATCTTCTTTTTCCTTGCTTTATTACGTCGAGCGAATACATCAATCAATAACATCGACAGAGTCAATCTCCTGGGCAATTATTTCTTGCTCATTGGTGAGTATTGCCGTTGCTAACAACCTATCGGCATCAACAGTTTACCTGAAATAATTTGTATACGTCGAAGCATGGAAAACGATTGTTCTCCACAGCAGTTAGTAGCTGGTTTGCTCAGGGCCATCCGAAGATTTTCTATGTTGAGCTATACATCTACCACGTCGTTCTGATGGAAAAAGTTGTTTAATTCTATTAAGCTAAAATATATTTTTAATAGGGGTTTGTTCTATTAATGGCTTTAGGGGCGGTATGCAAGAACGTTAGTAAATGCTTACTGGACCGATAGTGTGGTCCCGAGCACACTATCGCTCCACCTTTTAGCCTAAGATGTCTTAAGCAAACTCACGTCCACTTAGCATCCACTTAGTCAAGTTCTTGCAAACGGCCTTAATTGTAGCTTCCATCAACTAATGAGGGCTCAAGTTCATCATTGTATAACGTGACTGATTCTTACCGCCCCCCCCCCCCCCTCACCTTTAGAGTTTCACATTTCTCCACACCACAGGCGTTCCGATCACTAGCCGCAATACTAATACCAATAGCACAGCTTACCTACACGCATATATATTAAGAGTAAATAGCCAGAGCTATATTAATGGTAATTACTTCAGTTAGATATCATGTTCTGAAAATTGAAAAATGACACCTGGACACGGGAATCGAACCCGGGACCTTTGACTTAGTACGCCAATACTCTAACCACTGAGCTATCCAGAATTCGTCTCGTGCCCAGGGTCATTCTTCACTCATATTTTAAGGCAGAGGGTGACCTGGTGGTCTAGGGGTAAGGTGTCAGACTTCTTGCTAGGGGTCCGGGGTTCAATCCTCGGTCCCGGCACAGATTTGTCTGATTGCCAAACCCTTCCTTCACCTCTGACAAGATGTGTATTAATCACAACTTGTGAATGTGAGGAATGCCAAGCCTCCACCGTGGTTCGGATTCCACGTTAAACTGTAGGTCCTCCATTTCATCTCACAATCACCCTACCATTGCACATTAGCGTAAGTGCGTATAACCCGAACGGGTAGTAAGACGCGGTGATAATATAATAATAATTTTAAGGCAGAGTCTATGATGGACTAAGCGGAAATCGTCAGCAATTGGAACAGTTCATAAAAGAGGCTTCTGACTTAGAAATTAACAAAGTATATCCTGAACTCTATTGCACCCCTTATCGAGCTGAACTTTAGTCCCGGGCATAGTGAATAGTCTAATCCTGAGTCATAATAAATGCAGATAGTAACAGATCTACTCTATTATTTTTGTTGCCTATTTAAACACACTTGTTTCGTTTTTATTCACTCTATTCCAGTGGTGGATTTATATTTTTGGCACCTAGGGGCTACACAAGTCTTGCCACCCCGCTCCCCAAACCGGAAAACCTTCAGACACCTACCCTCAATCACCCCTTCCCCCCTCCCAACCCTTAAACACCCTCTTATGTAAACTATAGACTAAACACCACACAGAGAAGTCGTATAAGAATTATTGTGATACGGGACTTGGTATAATATGTAGTATATCCATACCCTTGTCTCCGACTGCAATAATCATTAAAAAAACTCAAAACTAATGTTTAGTTGTTCAGATACTCTTCAGCTGTTGGCTTTTATTTAAATAGTGGTCTAGACACCCACCCCCATCCCAACAAACCTTGCCTTTAAATATGTTCAAATAAAATACACATTCATCTCGGGAGATAGAGTACGTGTTTATAAAAAGGTTTTGTTTCTAGGATGACAAAGACATGGATAATGTTTACTTTGTCAATAATATATGCTTAAATAGTTTTGTTTTTTACATAATTTTCCACCCCTCTGATTTTGCCACCCTGGGCTATAGCCCCCTGAGCCCTTTTATGAATCCAGCACTGTTCTATTCCTATCAAAGAAAACGTCAAATGTTATTTCTTCATTAGTGTTTTTATATCAATTTGAATGTCCCCCATTACAACTCTTATTTCATATGGTGATTCTTTTTACTTGATTCATTGTATCGAAATTTTCATATTTAAACTAAGTTCAAACGTATTTTAAACCTCAATATGCTATAGCCTGATGTTGGTTGGAAAAACGGTTTAGAAAATTCAAACTATTTTTTTTAAGATCAACATTGATCATATTTTACTATATTATATGTGATATTTTATAGATATTGATGATGGTGATCAAAAGGGACAGCTGCAGATAACATGTCTTGATGTATGAATATATTAAATTAATTTGAAGTAACTAAACCAGTTTTAATATATTCATACATCAAGCCATGTTATCTGCAAAAACCGGACAAGTCCAAAAATGATAGATTGAGATAATGGCATCAATGTATTCCTTTAGGATAAAGCTACATCTAGGTGAATAATATTTTGCTAAAATTGGACAAGTCTCTTAGCAAATTAACTGTGAAAATACGATATTTCTGCAAACACCGGACAAGTCCACCGTCTTTCCAGCAAAAACCAGACTAGTCCAACTTCCTTCCAGAAAAAACTATACTAGTCCAGCTGTTTCTGGAAAGTCCCACGCGTAGCGCTAGAGTAGACAAGCCATTTTTTTATCAGCTGTATCAGGTGTGTACCTTTCACCCTGAGAAAGATGAGCTTTTCTGATACTAAAGAAATTAGGACAGGTATTAAAGCCCTCTTATTGAAAACATCAAAACCTCCACTACAACTTAAGGCAATCAGGATGTTACAAATCAATGAAGGAAACAACTTTGTAAGAACAAGAACTTTCTATTATGGTCCATGGAGTACGAGTATCGTTAGAAATAAGACACCTCTCCCAGGAACTAAACCTCCCTCAACTTTACTTGGGAAATATTGAATAACTAAACAAAAGGATTTGAGGAGCCTTTTGGCGTACTTAAATTCATCAGTTAATCGAGTGTTCTATAATAACATTCTTAGTGATACACAAATACACCCGAAGAAAGTGAAGTAAATAACATTTATCTAGAAAGTGACAACAACAGCAGTGGCTGTGACTAACTGTAACATTGACAAAACCTGTATGTTTGTATCATATTCCATGGTTATTTATCAGTTTGAAATAAAATAAGCATTTTTCCAGAAAAAATCCATACAAGTCCATACTTTTTCTACAAAAACAGACAAGCCCGTCAGTTTTTTTAATTTATTGCAAAATAATAAAATTATATTAATATATTATACAGATGTAAACAAAAGTGTTGGGGCCATTATGTAAAAGAAATTACATTAATATGATGCACTCAAACTGTGCTGGGCAGATTTTCTTGTTTCCTGAAAAATTAGAAATTTGGACATTTGGACTTGTCCGGTTTTTGCAATCGACCCTTCTTAACTACCAGATACTGTTCTTCCTACAAAAAACAGACAGTTTATATTATGATTACCTACATGTTTCAGCAAATACCTTCATTCAAGTGTTTGGAGATTCTTCCACTACCAGCGCCACATACAACAACGCACGGTGTCAATAGGCGTGTCCTATATTTACAAATGAGTATTATTTATTATTTATCTATGAGTATTGTTTTATAATACGAGTATTGAACCGCTTTTGAGAGATAGCCTGTTTAAATTTCTTGTTTTTCTTAAGTTTTATATTTAAGTTTACAAATTTCGCTAGATTTAATGTTGGAATTAACTACAATAAATTTGAGTTTTTATTATTTATAAGAATTTCAACGTATGAAGGTTTTTGCGTAAATTATAATTTAACCTTTTTTCTATGGTCTATGTTGATACAGTGTAACAATTTTAATCTACTTTAGAGTAACCCTTGCTCCTTTTGAAGATTAAAATGCCAAAGAAAATCAAATTAATAGAATGCCCGGAATGTGGAAAATCTTTTAAACAGATGGCAGCTTTGAGAAAACACATGGATAAACACGATCTAAAGCCACATCTTTGTGTTTTGTGTGGCAAATGTTTCGGCTCAGAACTCAATCTTACAGGTCACGTTTTAACCCACGGCCAATCTAACGAGTGTCCAGTTTGTAAGAAGTGTTTCAAACGTGAATCCTATTTACAAAAACATGTCCTACTGCATAGTAATAATAAAAAGTTCGAATGTACCGACTGTGGAAAACGATTCCACCAAAAGAGCTATTTGGCAAAGCATGTCAAAATACACGAAGAAGTTCTGCCCCACATCTGTCATTTATGCGGGCAAGGTTTCAGTTTGAAGGGCATCTTAAAGCAACACATTTTGTTACACAGTGCAGAGTTCCCTTTCAAATGCTCCGTGTGCGGTAAAGGATTCAACCGTAAAGACTACCGTGATAAACATATAATGGTACACTACACCACAAAACAGCATCAATGTTTTGATTGTGGGAAAACTTTTTGTCAGATGAACCACCTCCAACAACACTCTATGACACATTTGACAAACAAGAAACACAAATGCATTAAGTGTGAGCAGACATTTGAGGATAGAGATGATTACTTGCAGCATATAATGTCACACATTTGCAATGTTAGTATGCTAGATGATGAAAATACTATATTTTTTCATGAGGACTCGTATCCATTTTCAATTGAAGAATGTCTAAATACTGACTATGACTAGGTAAATATTTTGTTGTGTTTAGTCATGAAAACAACCGTTCTTAAGGCAGGTTACTTTGTGGCTTTTATCATAAAGTATGGTAGTACATACAAGTCCACTTATAAACTTAATAATCACACTAGTTCACAAAAATAGAACATAAAACATAAACTTCAACCTATTTAAACATGTTATGCTTTATTTATATCAACATTGTTTTTGTAGTGCAAAAAATAAGTTGGTAAACTTATAACATGTCTGTGTATCCGAATAGTATACTTATGCGGCGTCGCCTTGGCTTGTGCCCTTGATAGCTGCATCGGCAATCGCGTGACCAAGTGTAGATCTGTCCTAATAGTCGCGAGCGATACCTATGCAGTCTTCTCGAGGTCTTGATAATCATGGATACGGAAGGCTACCAGCCATGCGGTGTTTGACTGGCAAGTATTATCGTTTTGTCTGCTAGAGCACTGACTTCCGTTTTCCGCCATTTTAAATAGGTTGTTGCTGTTTGAATAGTGTGATGCAGTCTCCGCTATGAACAGCGGGAGAAGGGTAAAATCATCAAGACTGCATCAAGTCTAAAACTCAAGGGGGCCTTTGACTATTTGAATACAGCCGAGTATTTATTGTGAACCATAATTTATTACAAAATAAAAAAATGGATGTGTCAGTGATTGATCATATTACTTGTAGCCTACTTGTTTAAGTATCAATGACCCACTTTAACATTGTACCGTGTGATGACACAGAAATTGTGTTGTTTTTTATAAAGTTAAGCTTGTTAAGTTATGTAGCTCAAATTATTAATTGCATCTGGGAAAGAAGACATGGGCTGTTTTTAACGCATCTAGAAATATCTCATCCAGTTGAAGACCACAGACTATGATGCACTTCACCTGACGGCTGGTAAAATGCAGTGGCTCCCTCTATTCATTGCACTCTGTGTATAGACAGACTATTCTTAGCAAATCATTGGATGTAGTGGTTGCTTCCAAACAATCTATTCTTTTGAATTTCCATATTTTATCTGATAAATACCTTAGAAGTTCAACATCCTCTTTATTCTAATTCAAGGAATATTAATGGATTGTTACACTCCAAGTGGGGAATGTGCTCATAACTACTGCTTGAGCAAAGGTGGGTATGATTCCTATTAACTTTTAAGTGATTCTTACCTTAGGGCCTACTCTCGCCTAATTATTCAATTTAAGAACACATTTAGAAGTGATTAGTGTGTCATCTTCACACTTTGAATCTCAAATAATATGTTCAGGGTTGCCACTTCCATGGATTTTGTAGATACAAAACAAATAGCGCTCAGTATATTTGACTGCTTTCAAGGATATTCTCACTTTTTTGTAATTTAAAATTAGAGGTCACATTTCATATTTTTAACAGTTATTACAGAAGCCCTCAACTACCTCAAAGGTTCTTTACATCAGGGTTTTGGGGTTGAATATCTCCCACCAATAAGAAAAAAGTCTTTTTTGATCGAGACTCCATTTCATGAAGCTTTGAGACCGGTCAGAGCAGCTTCCACTTTTCCACTAAACTTACCCCAATATACCAGGGCCTATGCCAGGTAGAAATTTGCAATTATTGTCACTTAGGGTAGAGGTGCTGATAAAGCAGTTTAACAAGCTAAAATCTCCCCAAATGTTCGAGATAAAGCAGTTTGACCCATTCTTCGCATGAATAAGCCTCATTCTAATCCTTTATCAAACTAGGACATTCAACATCTAGCAGCACACTTTTTTTTATAATTTCTCATTTAACAATACCAAGCTAGCCATACTAATTCTAAAACTATCATGGAAGTCAATAAACTAAAATAAATGAAATCTTTGAAATAAAACATTACCCAGCCCAGAAATTGAGTGTGTAGGGCCTATAATAATTCCATAACACAATGTTTACAAAGGGATGCTAATAAGATTTAAGCAAGACAGAGTAATTGGTACAATATGTACATTAAAAGAATATTGGAAAAGAGACGTATACCTATTAACTTATGAGCATCATGGTTTCTCAAAGAACACAAACCTACTGTTTCACTCGGCTAGATTGCTAGAAGTTGGTTATTTTAACTTGATTGCTACCTGTATGTTGCTCTTAGATAAGTGCTGTTTTTCCTCTAGATTTTTAGCTGAGTAGTCTCAATGCTAATATAACACCTTTAAGAAACACCTTTTTTTTTTGTCTGTCTATATTAAAGTGTTTTTTTTTTTTGTCTGACCACAAAATTTAAATTTCATACAACACCAAGAAGTTGGGTATCTATTCTGACAAGAATAGAAAATAGTGGACTATGATTTTATTTTTACGTGAATCTTCAAACATTCTGCATTCACCTCGGAAATACTTTCTCGGATAAAATTCCATTTAGGTTAAAATTTCTTAAATATCAAGTAAAGTTAAATAGCTAGAAATTATGCAAGGTACAAATGAATCTGAGTTCACTGAAAATACTGTCCTCAGCACACGGAATCTTTAAATTGTGGTAAAAGTAACAAGTGAAAATGAAAACATAAAGTTAATAAATAAAGTTTCAATACAATAAAGTAGCCTATATAGTTTAGTTGTGACAATAAGTAATAGTAGGGCCTATATTTAACTTCTTGCTATGACTAATACAATTCATTTTAACTGTAAAAAGAAAATTAGCTCTAAATTTGGCAGATATTGAGTACCTTCCCCAATTCCACAGTTGTATTTTTATAGGTTTTACAGTAGGCCAGGAGGAGTGGCTTCATACCCTTAGAGGAAATTGAGTAGAAAGAAAATGGCCAAACCTGTGCTTTTATTGGTAAACAAGAGAAAATTGACAATTTCTACCTGGTACTGGCAAGGAACTAGTGGAAAAATGGAAGGCGCACTGTCAAATTGTATTTTCTTACCGCTTTACTCCTATTGGTTGTACAGCACAGGTGGGAGTTACTCAATATGATATGCTCTCAATGTAAGGGTGTACCACAATATGATTATTAAATAGCAATTTTGATAAGTCTATTAATCATTTCCAGCCATTAAACATGAACTTGATGGATCCAAGCAAGGTTAATAATATCTGTATGGTGCTTGGTAAAAGCGGGCATGTTTGGTATGAACGAGCATCTTATTTCATTCACTCGAATACATATCTTGTAAGGTATATTCACATATAATGTCCATTTCCTGTGTTTGTCCTTAATATTATTCCTTTTACATGTTCCTATCTAAGTGTCCTATCTACTTGATTTTCTTAAAGAGGCGGCCACTACCTCTTTTGTCCAATGGCAGCAGTGTAAAGTGTGAACTGTGTTCTTCTTTTCATTGTAACGGCCCCTTTTATATGTCTTTTATCCACCTTTCCTGTACTTTCTTCCAAATATATAAATCAAAGCTACCTCAAAAATTGAAAGAGGTTTTCCTTAAAGAGGTATTAAAAATAAGTTTGACTAACAATCGTTCAATACCAGTACTCGTAGTAATTGAAGGCATTAAAATATCTACAGTAGTATCTTATTTTCACGTGAAGGGCCTATTATTATATACAAACATATTTCTTGAGGCCAAGATTGATACCACTTCACCTGGTCTCACTGTTATTTTATAGAGACAGCTGCAGATAACATGACTCGACTCATAAACATGTTAAAGTAGATTTAGTCACTTCTAGATGTCAGATAAGGCACTTTCTATAAAATTAGATTGTAGTTATACATTCCTAGACTTAAAACTTATTATTTCCATTTGTCTTATGCTTGTAAATGTACTCAGCTTAAAGATAAACAGGATTGTGGAAGTTTCATTTCATTTAATGTATCATTTAGAGCAGTGTTTTGTCCAATCACGACTCATAATATTAAGGAAATACATTTTACTCATCATTATGACCTAGTACACGTGCTAAATTAAAAACAACAAAAAGTGTTTATATTTGTCACCAAAAAAAAAGTTAGTACCAAATATTATGTTTTTGATATTAATAATAAGTAGAACCTGGATTATTATATAGTATTAAACTACAAAATATGTACATATAAATGTATAAAAATCGGTTAAAATATGTAGTCACTTTGGGTCGGGGTGACTTTGAGTGTTTTTGGGAAAAACTATTTCAACCTTTGCCATCCATTAATGGTTTACACTAAGAAGTTAAAAATCAAACTAAAAAAACTTTAGAATGTGTAGTTTTAAGCTACATTCACTTTGAGGGGTTTATATAGTACTATCAGCCTTTACAAAGAAAAACTGTAAAAGGTTTTTGCTTGTAAACGTAAACCTAAAAAATTATGAGACTCCAGTATAAATTTCTAGCACTATTAACATATGGCCATTAAAACATCATGTAATGATACTGATTTGGACCGCTCTCATATATTTAAAAAGTCATGGATGAAGGTATTTTTCTTCAATAAATTGTATGTATATTATCCTTTTAAGACTTCATCCATGAAGAATCACACGCTTTTCAGAAATAATGTTGAAGGATTGCACCATTAAAACGTATTTTTTTTATTTCAAAATTTAACTCCGTAGTAGTTACCAAACAAGCAATTTGTAATTGGCTCTCAATCGCAGGACAATTATATCTCAAATAAACAGTATCACTTCAATTGGCTCCCAATCGCGGGACAATTATATCTCAAAAAAACCTAAACACTTCAATCATTACACACATACTAAAAGATAAATTATCCGAATTTGGTCATTATAGGTCTTATAGAAGCTGAATAATATTCGTTTTTAAAAAAATGGGGTGACTTTGGGCCATTCTTAAAAAGCCTGGGGTTACTTTGGGTCATTCTCCTGGTAACCTGTAGAGAAATTAAAAGTTTTTACACTTTATTTAATGCTTGTTCCTTTTTATTTTGCTTTGCATGTGCTTTGCTTTCTCTAATTGTAGTTTGAACTTGCAGGTTGTGAAAAATTAGTTGCCAAAGTGTAAATAAGGACTATAATGCAATTTTTTTTAAATAACAAAATTCCAAGAACGTTCAAGAAAAACCTGGAAGTTGCAGCTATGCTAATTACACTAAAAAGTAGATGGACTGTGCAATAAAGGCAGTTAAAGACGATGATCATACAGTAAACAATGCTGCAGAAGTATTTGGTGTGAAGCGAGAAACTTTACATAACAAATTAAAAGGTCAACACAGCTTAGAAATTGAAGGTCAACTATCCTTACAACCAGAAACAGAACTTGAATTATCAAATTATTTGGAAACCTGTGCTGAGTGGGGCTTTCCCTTCAACACTTTAATGATAAGACAAGTAGTGAAGGGCTTCTTGGATAGACAAAATATAATTGTGACAAAGTTTGCAAGCAATATGCCAGGGCTTGAGTGGGCTAGGTCTTTCCTGAAACGCAATGGACTGGTTAACAAACCTATTAGAAACATCTCCACTGCAAGGGCAGAGATTACTAAAAATATTCTAGACAACTACTTTAATAACTTGGAAGAAACTCTTCAAGATGTACTTGCAGAAAATATTCTAAATTATGACGAAACATGCATGCACAATGACCCAGGTAAAAAGGGGTGTTGCTGGTAAAGGTAAAAAATATATTGAACGTAAACTGAATACTACTAAAAGTAGCATAACTGTCGTGTTTGCCGGAACTGCCAGCGTAACATTACTCCCACCACACACACTGTATATAAATCCGAAAATATGTGGGACACATGGCGGGAAGGAGGAAAAGATATCGAGTCAATAGGTCCAAAGTGGCTGGTTTGTCAAAACCATCTTTGAAGATTTTTTTTTTTTTTTTTTTTTTTTTTTTTTTTTTTTTTCAAATTTCCCTTCCCTTTCTGAAGAAAAAGAAAGGAAAAAAGGTGTTAATCGGTGAATATTTGTCTTCACATTTGTCTGTAGGTGCTCTGCATGCATGTATTGCGAATTACATAAAAGATGTTTTCTTTCCATCTAATGCATCTCACCTGTGCCAGCCCTTGGACATTGGTTTTTATGGACCATTGAAGACTGCATGGAGAAAAATTCTTATGGATTTCAAAATTAAAAATCCAAGAAAAACTGGACTACCCAAGGAATGTTTCTCGAAATTGCTGACTTTGTTGATGGAAGAGATGGAGGCCAACATTAGCAAGGGCTTGGTATCTGGTTTCCGCAAAAGCGGAATCTATCCAATTAACCGTGAGGAAGTGTACAAATCCATGCCTTCATCTGGTGTAGTACCATTAAATTCTTCAACTGAAAGCTCTTTGAGTAGTGTCCTTAACCATCCATCTTCATCATCTCTTCCTGCAATCACTACATCGGAAAGTGAATCCAAACAAGTTAGCACGTGTGCTTCATGTTCCCATCCTGCTACTCCTGTACACATGCAAGCTATGAGTTCCTCTGTTATAGATAGATCTCTTACAAAAAATGCGCAGTAATTCTGGAAATGAAAAGAAAAGGAAGAAGACATAAGTGGATGTCGAACCTGGCAAAAGTCTGTCATTAATACAAGAAGAACCCATTGACAATGCGCAGTCATCTTCAGTACTAAGTGTAAGTAAACTTAAGAAACAAAATAATAAACCTACAAAGAGAGGACAGGGATAAGTACAGATTGAAGCCCCAAAGAAAAAGGTAAGACGAAAGTTGAAAAAGGAGTACTCGTCTGATGAATTTGTTAGTGTTGAACAAAGTGAATCCAAAAGTGGGGATGACCAAGAATGTGGTGTACAAATACTTAGTGAGATTGAAAAAGAAAATAGAAATTAAGAATTAATAGACAGTCATAATGGAAGGAAATGTGAAGCCTGGAGTATGGGTGCTTATAGAAGGAAAGGATAAATCTGTAAAAACGAATTACATAGGACAAGTTATAAGTGTTAATGAAAAAGGAAATCCAATGATAATTTTTTTAAAAAAACAAGAATAATATAAAGGCGACAAGTCCTATTTTATGTGGTGTACCTCTGATGAAAGTATTGTCGACTTGGGCTATGTGGTAAAGATGTTGCCATAACCAAACTTCACGCCAAGGTACTGGTTACTTTTTCCAGTTTCATTTGGCCCCGAGTACAACATTCAATAAAATTTGACAAAACCACCTGTAAATATGTTAATAGTGTGTTGTAGTGTTAAGCCTTAGTTTTTTTTAACTGACCAAGATTGAGTACTGTATAGTGATAACTTAAAAAAAAAAAGTTTTGTGTTGATTGCCAAAACACACCGAGGCTGAAAAAATTCTTCATTTATGAGTTAATTCTTCATTTATAATTTCATCCTAAACTTTGTAAAAATGTTATTCCTAGTAACAGTAATTTGAATGTTTTCTTTTAGTATACTGTAAACACAATTTGTTCCAAAATCCCACTAACTTTTTTTTTATCCCTTATATTAACCTTTCTCACAAGATTACGACTCCGCAGACAAACAAATCGCTATAACTTTTCTCAGGAAGCTCCAAAAATTACACAAAATATTAAAGATTCTACACTTTCAGAATATAGCCCAAAGTCACCTCTTTATTGGGGAGGCTTTGGTCTACAATGCAAAAAGCACTGACAGCCATTGTCACCCCAAGTGGGGGGGTAACTTTGGGTCACTCTTGGTCCCTACTCAGAATTATTTGAACAGATTTTTTTTTTTTTTGTAAAAATAAACAACACAATAATCTACATACTTTCTTACCAAGATAGCCACAAGCAGTAATTTTTTTGGAGGGCGGGGTCGGTTAAAAACACGAAAAGAATGTTTGCACCGCCCAAAGTGACCCCACCTGACTGTAGTAAAATATGTAATAATGTGAAAATATTTATTTAAATATGTAATATTGACCAAACCTTATTTATCCTCGTTTATAATAAATACATATATTATTGAACAAAATTTAATTTTATAGCTGCAAATTTCTAAAGGAATAGAAAAACACTTCTAAATACACCCACATACAGTTAATTTTTGAGCTAGTTGTATTGCATTATTAGTTTGTTTTATACCAAGAAATTTCCCACTAATAAATAGACTTCAAATAAATGGCATCATATAACCAATTCTAGAAACCATACAAATACTACAAACTTTCAATCAAACTAATCAATTAATGTCCAAATGAGGATTCAAGATTAGCACATTTCCTGTTTAGATGCACAGTGAATTACAAGGTGCTTTTCAATATTCTATGAACTCAAATGTTTTTATATGAGGAGAAGCTTCTTTTTACATCACAAGAAGTCATGGGAGCTTATTTGAATAAAGGAATATTTTTCCTACAGAAATTCCTTCAGGTGGACCAACAACTTTACCATTTAGCACTTTGAACACACAGACACATTTAGAGTACCCCTGGTTCTGTTCAACACAGCCTGGTTCCTATGTTCCCTGGCACTGCACACATTTTCTGTGTTACATTTTACATTAAATTCATTGATATTTGGAGAGAGATTATGATTCTAGCTGCTTGATGGCAATTTGTAACTAGCCAAAGTTGTTCCAACTGTGACTTCATGGAATAGCCAATATTCTTGTCACATACTTTACAAACAAGAATCTTCCCATTGGTCGTAAAATATTCATGCATTTTTATCCATGAATGTATCTTCACTGACAGTGAGGATGGCACTGGTGCCATTCTTACTCAACACCTATCATCTATCCCTTGCACTCTATTAACTGATACTTGGTGAACTAACTACAGGTATGAAGCAGTGGTTGAAATAAACGTTGGCGCTGAGGGAGGCTTGGGATGTAATTGTGTGTGTTGGTCTGTCACGTGGAATACTTGGAGAATTTGCTTGGTTGACAGCTGATGTTATGTTTTCTCTCTCCAATGTCCAAGCTTCTTCGGAAACAAATGAAAGTCAAACCACTCCAGATATGTCACTTTCCTAGCTTCCACCCCCCCAAGCTTAAATGTTTGATCTAGAGACCCTAGACTTATTAGCTGGTATTAATACTACACCTACACATATAGACATGGTTGGTCTGGTTTGCTTTTCAAAATACCATTTTATAAGTCGTATTATGGTGATGGACTTCAAATTACATTTCCTTGATTGGATTTTGGGTTCTGTTTTTATCAATTGTGCTTTGCCTTGCCACTTTACTCACTTCTTCTCCCCGACCAAAGAACAACATGAAAATGAGCTAATCAGATTTATAATTATTGTTTCTACAACTGTTGAGCCACATGGGAGGCATGCTGCTGTGAGGCCACTATCTCCTATCCCGCCAGACAAAAAATTACATTGACAACAATAATCCTCTTTGACGAGCCAACATACCTGAATTGGACTTTTCTCAATGACATCCCTTCATTGGATACATTGCTTTATGACAGTACAGGTTGATTGAAAATTATTGACACATAATTTAAAAGAATTTTCCCCAAAAAAGTAATAAAAACAATAACACAATTAAAAAACATGCAAAATATTTAATTTTATGTAGAATCGTCAAAAATATTTAGAATTCAATAAAATATGTATAACTTAAAATTGTAAATACAGTCCCAAACAACCTAATTCACCGACATTTCACTTTTCACATTTCTAACTGGCAGGATATAAATATGTAATTACCTAAACATCCGGGCTCTAATAATAAGCCTACAAATTTGTTCAGAGTAAACAAAACCAAATTTAAAAAGGAAAGGTTTTATTTAATGCTATGGATGTGCTTGTTTGTTAATAAGTTGATCACTCGCATATCTGGTGCACTGTTGATTCTGTTTCTTTCGTTTGTTTTTAATCAAGTCAATGTTGAAAATTCTAATTCACACAAATAGGTCATAATAATAGTATTTTTTACTTAATCTTCTTTAATCCTAATCCAAAATTATGACAAATTTAATTTCTTAAAATCATCCTTCAGTGTAAATGTACTAAGCTGCAAACAAGGTGTGTTTCAACATCATGTAATTGATTGATCAACACCTAATCAATACTACGGTAATTTTAAGCTTTTTAGATTGAATGGCAGCTTAAATCTTTAATAACATCCACTTTTTTTTAGCACCGCATCGCATCTTACTAACCTTTCAGGTTAAAAATGCTTCTGTACTAATTATGCTAATGGTTTTAGTGATTAGGAAGCTTACATTGTAGAAGAAATGTACCTGCATTTGCATGGATGGCTAGTGGAAAACCATCATTAGTACATCCGGCCGAGATTTGAACCTCACTCTCATTGGCAATATAGTCTTACCCGCCTCGGTGGCGTAGTTGGCTAACGCGCCAGTCATGTTGAGCTAGACCACCAAGGACGGGGAGATCGAGGTTCGAATCTCAGTTGGGTGAACTGGGGATGGTTTTACTCAAATAGTTTTCCACTCTCCACGCAAATGTGGGTTCACTTCCTCTAAATTCAACCTTCCCAATTCCTAATCCATTAGTGTAATTAGTACTTAAGTACAGTAGTGCATTAGACCATGCTGCCACCGAAGCGGCTATATATACTTGTTTATTCTATTAAATACCTTTATTTTTTCTCTTTCTCACTTACTCAATCTTAACCTCACTTTTGAATTTCCAATTTGCTTGTTATTTAATTATACTTGAAACCTAATTCTATCCATTGTTTTTCCTTAGATCTGATGATGATGCACTGGTATTGAAACTATTTGTCACAAACTAGAATGACAATGTAATCAACCCACAAATGGGGAGAAGAGCTTATCAAAGATAAGAGAGACTAATTTTTGATGTTTATTTTATTAAATTATCTTTCAACAATTACATAGTTTTAAAGTCTTAAATTTTGTCTGGTTAGTAAATTTGTTCATTTTCAACTACTTATAATTCTTTTATTATATTAATTATCAACTTGTATCACACATTGATCTATTTTATTACTTAGTTCATTTGTCAAGTTTACCACATTGTAAAATAATTATAACATGTTATTCTCTAATATTGTTGACTTTATATACCTGTACTTAATATTTTGATCAACCTCATTTTTGCAATCTAATTGCCATTTATAATTTTAGTTTACTATTTATATATTAGTATTTAAACTTATTATAACCTTTGTTGTCATAACCTCAAATATTCTTACTCATAATTACCCACTTATTGTTCTTTGTTTTGGAGCATCTATGCAAAACAACAAATTTTGATTTTGATTCTAAATTAAACCTTCCTTAATCATTTATATAGTATATAGGTTGATTACTTTTAAGTCTTGCTCGCCATAACATAATCTTTTGGAACACGTGTATATCTTCAATATGTTGAATAATTACTTTTTCCCTTGTAGTTTCAAATTTAATTATTTTAGAATATACTGAAAATATCAGTAAAATATGGCAATTTTGTTACACAAGTATCAGCTTGGAAATATTGACATAAATGGAAGAGGATGTGCCAGATGACCTGCAGAGGTGGAAAAGTCAAATGATGATGATGAAGTGCATTGGACAAGTTTCATGATTGTCTGGAAGTACTAACTCAATTTTGAATTAAAATGGGACTTTCCTCCTTTTCCCCATGTACACTACAGCTGCTTAAGTTATATTGACCAAGAAATCCTCTACAAATTCATCTTGCCACACTTATCTGATTTCAGTAGATATGTAAGCCATTTTTTCTCTATACGCACAGATATGCAATTAAATGGGATGATTATAAGGCTTTTTCATTAAAAGCTCTAGAATGAATAAGAAATTGTGCCAATACCTGGAACTCTTTTTTTCTTACGTGTCTTTTCAATTTAGTGGGTTTTAAACTTTCATATGTAAGAATATTATTAAAACTAATACAATGAGGTCTGCCATTTCACTCCCTCTACTGCCTGGGCCGCTCCACTCTTCATGTTTTCTGAGCCATGCGTGACGAGTTCCCCACTTTACTCAGCGTCACTAAGAACTTCCATTTCTATTGGCTCGCTTGGCAGCCACTATCTCTCACATTCTTGCGCACCAATAAGAACTCCCATTTTCTCCCATTGGACAAAGCCAGGCAGCAGCGGAGGTTATTTAACATGGTGGTTCCTCGGTCAGAGGTCAGTTGGTGAGTGGCTACCCAACCTAGGTGTGCCACCTTGACGAAGAAGCAAAAATAAATTGTCACAGTCAGAAAGAGCAATATTGTATAATATCCTCTTGCTCCTTTACCTCCCACCGCAACTCATGTTGCTGGGACAATCACCCTACCTCCCACCGCGACTCATGTTGCCAGGACAATCACCCTACCTCCCACCGCGACTCACGTTGCCAGGACCATCACCCTACCTCCCACCGCGACTCACTTTGCTGGAACCATCACCCTATCTCCCACCGCGACTCATGTTGCCAAGACCATCACCTTACCTCCCACCACGACTCACTTTGCTGGGACCATCACCCTACCTCCCACCGCGACTCACTTTGCTGGAACCATCATCCTACCTCCCACCGCGACTCATGTTGCCAGGACCATCACCTTACCTCCTACCGCAACTCACTTTGCTGGGACCATCACCCTACCTCCCACTGTGACTCACTTTGCTGGGACCATCACCCTACCTCCCACCGCGACTCATGTTGCCAGGACAATCACCCTACCTCCCACCGCGACTCACGTTGCCAGGACCATCACCCTACCTCCCACCGCGACTCACTTTGCTGGAACCATCACCCTATCTCCCACCGCGACTCATGTTGCCAAGACCATCACCTTACCTCCCACCACGACTCACTTTGCTGGGACCATCACCCTACCTCCCACCGCGACTCACTTTGCTGGAACCATCTGTAGCCCAAACTCTCGGATTAGAGGGGCCCAAATACAAATAAATGAAAACAACAAAAGGATAAGTTAAGAAAAGTAAATTAGAGTGGGCAGTGAGAGTAATCATTTTGAAGATGCTGGACCCGTAATACGTCCCAATAAAAAAAAGGAAACACGGTCCTCCTTTCAATAAAATTTATATATATATTTGATTAGATAAAAAAAGAGAAAACAAGGAGGCGAGGTGCCAGGGTAATATATTCACTTAAAACTAGGGATAACCTGGATTAACTAAAATATTGCAAGTCATAAATAACATTTTATTATATGTATTAGAAACATTAACAATATGTAGATATTCAGGCGTAACACTACTCATAATAAAAATATTACAATCTAATGTTATAGATGACCTTTTTCAAACAAATCCTTGTCACATTAATTTAGAAATATAATTCGTAAGTCAAATAGTTCAGATTAAACTCACTTTTTACGAATGTCATACTTAGCGCATAACATTATTAAATTTGGAATATTCTAACATAATGTTCTTACTGAACTCTCCAAAGGTAGATCCTTAACAAGATTAATTGTGGAATATAATTCATAAGTTACATAATTAAGTATAAATTCAATGTTTACAAAAAACATACTTAACGCATAACATTACTAATTTTAGAATACTGTGACGTAATGTCCTTACTGAATTCTCTAAAGTAAATCTTTAACAAATTAATAGTGATATATAATTCATAAGTTAAATAATTCAGTTTAAATTCAATGTTTACAAAAAACATACTTAACGCATAACATTACTAATTTAGAATATTCTGATGTAATGTCCTTACTTAATTATCCAAAGTAAATCTTTAACAAATTAATAGTGATATATAATTCATAAGTTAAATAATTCAGTTTAAATTTAATGTTCAAGACAATGAAGAATAATATCAAACTTTCCTAATTTAAAAAAAATAAAGCCGAAAGAGAATTTTGATTAATTCCAGATTTATCCTTATGCCGAAAATGAATTTCTCCTTACATTTTTTTATGAACAAGTCCTTGAAGCCTAAGCTTCGTCCGTCCGCTTCCAGACCTGGCCTAAGAGTGACGCCATAGTATTCTGGACGGTCTTTTATACGGTGCAAACTTCATGAACATAAGAGACAGGATCCACAAAGGAAGGGGGGGAACGTGCGTGACCATGGAAACATCGGTATTATTCGAGAAGCCGAACTCGTGTATTCTCGAACGAAAATTCTCTTCTTCTGGGGTAAGCGAAGGTTGGCAATATGCAGCGAACTCTAGCGGGGCGTGTCCGAACTCTTGCTTCACAAAGGCAGTCGTTGACCGGTTGAAGTAGGGGCTGGATGTGTTTACGTTTTCTCGACTGTAGCCGGGATGGTGATATTGGGTAAGTAATATTTTGATGACTCGTTGACTAACATTAGCTTGTAGCCATATGAATGCTACAAATCTCCCCCTCTTGATCAGGCGAAGGTGTGTGTGGGGGGGGGGTGTGGCATCCCCGACTCTCTCCTGCGCCATGGGTTGAAGGAGGTCCACAGAAGTACTTCCATCGCTTGTTAGACGTCGTGATGATCGCCGGCCATTGCAGTCCCATCTATACTCGGTGGGTCTCAGTAATCAGTAAGTAGCGTCTCTAGCCGGACGCCGCCCCATAGTGGACTGGAACGTCATTCGCCAATGCGCTGACTTGTACTTCAGCTCCCAAGCTGACTACAGATGAGGTTGCTGATGCCTCCTTCTATGTCCCAGAGTTGTTTCCCCTCGGCTATTCATTCGGCCACGCACATAAGAGAGGAAAAAGGTGTATGGAAGATGCCGGAACACAGGAGTTCATGAAGCTGCACATAAGAGACACAAGTTAGAGTTCATAAAACTTAGAGTGACACATTTGAGTCTTAACGCAGGGTCTTCTTAATCTTCTCGAAGATTACCTGCCTTCGTTGGCCACATGACTACCTCCTCGCTCTCATACGAGGATATAAGAAAACAATACCATTGCACAAATAGTCACAACAAACGGTTTCCTCTTGTACACAGGGTTCATTATGCTTATCTCGCACGAGATTGTGGCCACCATCTTGTACGTCGTCGGACTGGCTTCTCCAAGATATCTTGATGAAGTCCCACACAATTTCATGTCCATTTTTGCCTCGGGCCCGGGCTTGCATCATGGATAAACTTAAACCTACGAGCTAACTTATAACTAAATATCAATAACACTTAACCTAAATCACATGACTTGCCGTCTGTTATCCCTAGTGACTCTTAGGTCAGCGCTCTTTATGTGGCTGACATGAGCGCGTCTTGTCTCGGAAGCGTCGGCAACTTTCTGGAGGAGGACCGTGACAGGGGTGAGAAACTTATTCAGCTCCCATGGACCACACCACCTGGGACACAGCTTCGCTGATCTTTTGTCGACCGCGGAGCTCAAGGGAAAATTTTTACACAGAACAAGGTCGCCAACTTTAAATGAAACGGGAATCCTACCTTTATTATATACATTAGCCACCCTCCTCTGTGCCTTCCTAAGGTGATCTAAGGCACTTCTACACTTCTCCTCCAGGGATACCTCATCACTATCCTCTAACAACGGGTGGATGTCCCAGATATTGAAAAGGGGTGAATCAGCTCCCGTCCTAGGAACACAGAAGATGGCGAACATCCGGTCGATTCGTGGTAGGCAGAATTAAATGCCATATTCAGGAAATCTAACTCCTGATCCCACTTCAATTGATTTTGACTATGAAAAATCGTCAAGGCTATTCCTAGATTTCTGTTAAAACGTTCTACGTGGTTAGGCCCCGGGTGGTAAGGACTGGTGGTGATATGTCTAATGCCCCACTCGAAGCACATGTCATGAAAAGAGACAGATCTAAAACAGGGTCCGTTGTCACTAACTATGGCTCGGGGAGCCCCAAAGAATGCCCACACACGCCGACACAGGGCGTTAACAGTAGTCCTAGCTTTCATGTTACGTAGAGGAATCAACATCACGAATTTAGAGAAGGCGTCAACCAAAACGAGAATACAAGTGTTTCCCAGAGATGACCGGGTGATAGGCCCCACATAATCAACGAACACTTTCTCCCAGGGGCGTTGGGCTACATCGGCCGAATGTAGTCCAACCCTGGAATTATGGGCAGGTTTGGCCATCTGACAATCCTCGCAGCGATTCACCCAATCCTTAACGTCCTGATATTGTCCAGGCCAAAAGAACTCTCGAGAAATTTTCCTAACTGTCTTTAATACGCCAAGGTGACCTCCAAATATAGAATTATGAAAATATTTCATTAACATGGGGCGTACAGCCACAGGAACAACGACCTTCCTGCCTTTCCCTTTAGCCAGGTTGATAACAAGCAAATCCTTCCATATCGAATATTGCCCCACTTGTTCCCCTTTTTGGATCCTATCCATGATTTCACGGCACCATGGGTCACTTCCCTGATGATCCCTGATAGAAACAAAGGACTCGGGGATTGACTTTATCACACATGAAGCTGGCATAACTTCCTCTGAACCAATAGGGTCACGGTCTTCCGCCATGCGTGAAAGAGCATCCGCAGTAACATTGAGTTTCCCGGATATGTGATGGGTCGAAAATCTAAATCGGGACAACCTCCAAACCCACCTTCCTACTTTACCTAATTGCTTTGGATGGTTCCACATCCAAGCGAGCGCCTGGTTATCCGTATACAGTTCAAATTTTTTCTGTTCTAAATAATCAGCGAACCGTTCTATACCATAAACACAGGACAAGCATTCTTTCTCATAGGCGCTGTACCTCCTTTCGGCCTCGGTGAGTGTCCGGCTAGCGAACGCCACCGGCCTGACACCCTCCGAAGTCCTCTGGGACAGCACAGCCCCCAGAGCAACCGCCGAAGCATCAACGTGAAGAAGGAACGGCATAGAAAAGTCAGGCATTCTCAATACCTCGGGTGAGATGAGTTTCTCTTTTAAAAGATTGAAAGCACGAGCCTGCTCCGCCCCCCAACTAAAGGTAACACCCTTCTTTTTTAAGGAGTTAAGGGGCGCGGCAATCTCAGAAAAAGATGGAATGAACCTAGCATAATACGCGCACATGCCGATGAAACGCATGACACCCTTAAGATTCCTAGGTGGGGGGTATTCAACGATAGGGCGGATGCGCTCAGGGTCAACGAGAAGATTTCCAGAACAGATTACATAGCCCAAATATTTAATGGAAGACTTCGCCCACGTGACTTTATCTGGGTTAACAGTCAAGCCTACCCTACGCAATCGACCTAATACTTCCTCTAAATGCTTCACATGATCACTCATAGAGTCGCTGTACACACATATATCATCTAAATAATTAAATACGTACTTAAACTTGATATCAGAAAGGACGTGATCAAGGACCCGACTCAATGCTTGTCCACCTATACTACAACCCAAGGGAACACGATTAAATTCATACTGCCTCCAAGGGGTGACAAATGCCGTATATTTCTTTGATGACTCGACCAGGGCGCATTGCAAAAAACTTGCATTAAGGTCAATAAGACTGAATACCTTCGCTCTACCTAGGTGCTGAAAAGCTGAGTCAATACTCGGCATTGGGTAAGGGTCGAATTGAATTTTTTTGTTTATTTTCCTATAGTCTACAACCAATCTATAACCATCCCCTTTCTTGGGTATAATAAATGCGGGACTGGCATAGGGAGAATTAGACGGACGTATGACTCCTTTGGATTCTAGATCCTCAATCAACTCTCTGAAAATCTGCATTTTGGGGGGGGCACACGTGTAGGGACCTGACCTCACAGGGACGTTGTCCTCAACCACAATCTCATAAGGTAATACATCACATTTACCAAGTCTGGGGGTAATAACATCAGAAAACCTTGAAATAATACCATTAATAATATCTTCGTCCCTATTTATGATGTACATGGAAGAAAACTTAGAGGAGCGACAAAAAGCAATTTTATTCCTTGGGGAGAATCCAAAAGTTAATTCTCCCAGACTCGAATTAATTATAGCTCCAGTTTCCCACAAAAAATCGTTTCCCAATATTATATCGTAGGGGAGGGCCGGTACACAAAACAAACTTCTTTTCCAAGAAAATCCAGCAATTTTAATGGACAAAACTACCTTCTTTCTAGCTAGTAACAAATCCCCATTTCCCACAACGAATGGCTTCGTAACTATCCTTTCAATAGGAATTTTCCTCAACCCAATTATATTATCTAGAAAACTAGAGTTGATAAAAGATCCACTAGAACCAGTATCAAGTAGGGCCGATCCGGTATTTGACCCAATCGTAACCACTACAACAGGAGGAAGGGGACAGGTCTGTTTATAATCCTTACGCGAGATGGGCCCCTTTTCAACACCCCGCGTTAAGCGTTTCCCCCTAAACAATCACGTTGGTAGTGCCCAAAACGACCACAACGAAAGCACTTAATATGAGATATATCTGCCCTTCTAATAACACCAATCGGCCTCCGGGACTGCCTAGCTAAAGGATCAACATTAGAGGGAGCAGTAGCTGAAGCCGATACCACCCTATTTTGAGGGGAGTTATTAAGAACTCGCGCTGGGTATTCTTCGAGATATTCTCTTTCTGCTAACAATGAACACTCGATATTAAATGCCAAAGAATATAATTCTGTCAGGGTGGTAGGTTTGTTTGAAAATACAAAATGTCTCCTAGTTAACGGCGAAACATTCTCTAAAATTATCTCTACTACTTCTTCCTCGGCGAGATTTAAATTTAATATCTCTGCGGCTTCTGAAATAGCCAGGACGAACAACCGGAACGGTTCCTGGGGCCGCTGAAAGCGCCGTACCATTTCCTTACAAAGTCTCTCCTTCTCTCTCTTTGAGCATAAAGATTCAAGGATGCGGCCCTTTACTATATTCCAAGGAAGTCCTAATTGTAAACATTCAGAAACTAGGTGTGCTAAAAAACCCGAAGTTCTCCCTAAACATAACGTCAGGAACTCAACATCATCTACTAGTCTAAGTTTAGCAACTCTATTTGCCTCTAATAGGAAATTAAATAAGGCCGAACAAGACTGACCGTCACAAACTTGAAGTAGCTTTAAACGCTCACCCGCCACCTTACTCTGAGTTTTCGAGGTGGCCGTAACCTGCTGATAGTTAACAGAAGCCCTGGGGGGAGTAACTTGCTCACGAGCCCTATTGAACTCTAAAAGATCTGATTTGCCTGGCTCGGAATCTTCCAGAGGGGGCTGGCTAATGCTTTGTCTAATATTAATATTATCAGTGTCGCTGGACTTACTGATACTTTCTGACAGCAGGGACCGCAATACACCAACAGTAGCCTCTGGGGGGAACGAGATGTCTCTCTCCTTGAGCTCCCGGCGAAGATCCACTGAATTCAGTCTGTATACATCTGATCTGCTGTTAACCACGCTCCCAGGTGCGGTGTCCATGTTGGATGATAAGTTCATGAAACAAAAGGTCAAAGCATTAATATTATATTGAACGCACACTTGCACGCACTCTATAGCAGAGTGGCGCAGCTTTGTAGCCCAAACTCTCGGCTTAGAGGGGCCCAAATACAAATAAATGAAAACAATTAAAGGATAAGTTAAGAAAAGTAAATTAGAGTGGGCAGTGAGAGTAATTAATTTGATGATGCTGGACCCGTAATACGTCCCAAAAAAAAAGGAAACACGGTCCTCCTTTCAATAAAATTTATATATATATATTTGATTAGATAAAAAAGAGAAAACAAGGAGGCGAGGTGCCAGGGTAATATATTCACTTAAAACTAGGGATAACCTGGATTAACTAAAATATTGCAAGTCATAAATAACATTTTATTATATGTATTAGAAACATTAACAATATGTAGATATTCAGGCGTAACACTACTCATAATAAAAATATTACAATCTAATGTTATAGATGACCTTTTTCAAACAAATCCTTGTCACATTAATTTAGAAATATAATTCGTAAGTCAAATAGTTCAGATTAAACTCACTTTTTACGAATGTCATACTTAGCGCATAACATTATTAAATTTGGAATATTCTAACATAATGTTCTTACTGAACTCTCCAAAGGTAGATCCTTAACAAGATTAATTGTGGAATATAATTCATAAGTTACATAATTAAGTATAAATTCAATGTTTACAAAAAACATACTTAACGCATAACATTACTAATTTTAGAATACTGTGACGTAATGTCCTTACTGAATTCTCTAAAGTAAATCTTTAACAAATTAATAGTGATATATAATTCATAAGTTAAATAATTCAGTTTAAATTCAATGTTTACAAAAAACATACTTAACGCATAACATTACTAATTTAGAATATTCTGATGTAATGTCCTTACTTAATTATCCAAAGTAAATCTTTAACAAATTAATAGTGATATATAATTCATAAGTTAAATAATTCAGTTTAAATTTAATGTTCAAGACAATGAAGAATAATATCAAACTTTCCTAATTTAAAAAAAATAAAGCCGAAAGAGAATTTTGATTAATTCCAGATTTATCCTTATGCCGAAAATGAATTTCTCCTTACATTTTTTTATGAACAAGTCCTTGAAGCCTAAGCTTCGTCCGTCCGCTTCCAGACCTGGCCTAAGAGTGACGCCATAGTATTCTGGACGGTCTTTTATACGGTGCAAACTTCATGAACATAAGAGACAGGATCCACAAAGGAAGGGGGGGAACGTGCGTGACCATGGAAACATCGGTATTATTCGAGAAGCCGAACTCGTGTATTCTCGAACGAAAATTCTCTTCTTCTGGGGTAAGCGAAGGTTGGCAATATGCAGCGAACTCTAGCGGGGCGTGTCCGAACTCTTGCTTCACAAAGGCAGTCGTTGACCGGTTGAAGTAGGGGCTGGATGTGTTTACGTTTTCTCGACTGTAGCCGGGATGGTGATATTGGGTAAGTAATATTTTGATGACTCGTTGACTAACATTAGCTTGTAGCCATATGAATGCTACACATCATCCTACCTCCCACCGCGACTCATGTTGCCAGGACCATCACCTTACCTCCCACCGCAACTCACTTTGCTGGGACCATCACTCTACCTCCCACTGTGACTCACTTTGCTGGGACCATCACCCTACCTCCCACCGCGACTCATGTTGCCGGGACCATCACCCTACTGCCCCACCGTAACTCACGTTGCTGGGACCATCACCCTACCTCCGCCCGCGACTCACTTTGCTGGGACCTTCACCCTACCTCCCCACCGCAATTAAGTTGCCGGGACTTCCTCATATTCCACTGCAACTCACGTTATAGGGACATCCTTCTGTTCCACCGCGACTAACGTTGCTGGGACTCTTCGCCGACATTTTTCCTACCCCTATCCACACGTGTCTGAACACAACGTTGCCCAGATGACACTTTCGTCAAGACATCAATCAGTTACCCCCAAAGGCGCAAGCAAGGGATAACAGTTCCATAAATTTGTATGAAAATCAATATTACTTATTTGAGAGTTGGAGCACACTTTAAGCCTTTAGTTTTATGGCTTTCAGTTTAAAAGCGAACACAACTCTCCTGTAAAAGTCAACTGACTATTGAACTGCATATACTGAAACACCAACACTTGTATCTGTTCCAAGCCAATACAATTGAAGTGAGATAGTAAACGATGACCAGACTTTCCTTGCCTAACCAACTGCACAAAGTAAACTCCTAATTCTAAAAACAAACATTACACAGTAATGACGGACGCAACTTGCAAATACGCGTGTGGGTCTGGATAAATATTTTAAATTGATCTATTAACACAAAAATGAGACAGACTTGTCCCCATTTTACTATCTCTTTCTGGCCTTTTTAGGGTGAAGAGGGCATGACCGTACCTGTTCAAGTATGATACAAAGCTAAGTGCTGAAAATTTGTATTTTATAACTTTGTATACTGACAATTTCAATTCCATCTCGTTTGTCATTGCGACTCACTAAATTTATTTCAATGACCCATCAATGGGTTTTAAAAACACTGATTCAGGGAATAACTTGGTCATGTTTTAGATTTTTACTTATAAATAGGATTTTTTATGCCAAGAAAAGTAATTTTAAAATACATTAACTGCAGCTCAAGGGTAGCTTAGTTAGTTGGCCAGGTTTAGACAATTTGTTTTTTCTTATTTAAATTAGTTAAAAATTACTATGGACCTTCAGTTTGGTCCATACTAAAATATCAGAAAATAAATAGAATGTGCTAAAGCATAGGCCCAAACATGACATGACTATTGTATATGACCAAATATTAGATTTAAAATTTAAAAAATAGAATATTTGATCTTGATAAAAAAGAGAGTAATCCTGGATTGAAGTGTGGAAATTGTCTGGCCAAGTTTAGACCTTTAGGGGTGCAGTACAACCAGTCATTTAGGCAAGGTTTGCCACCTACAACAAAACAATGACTGGCTCCCCTGTCTTGTATTCACATTTAGAAACTATGTAAGTTACAACTCTATGCACCCAATAATAGCTGCCTGCCATCATCAAATTCTTATACAGGTAGGTTAAAGATAACAGGCATGGAAGGATAAAAGGGTATTATGTAGAAATAAAAGATTTTTTTTAGTATCGCATCTTACTACCTGCATCATGTGTACCCACGATTTATATGGAGAGCGTGGAAAACCATTTGAGTAAAATCACTCTTAGTACACCCAACTGAGATTCAAACCTCAATATTCCTGTCACCTGCAGTCTAGTCTATTGCTAGAGTAACGCCCTAGACTAGGGATGGCGAAACTTTTCCAACCAGTATGCCACTTAAGGACTAGCTGAATTTTGGTCTAGTTCATTGTACCACCTCTTATTTACCTTTTGAGTATTTAAAAATTAAAATTTGTTGAAATACTATGAAATGTAATGAATATTCAAAAACTCTAGGTAAAACATTGATAACACCTTAGGTGAAAAAAAAACTAAATTTATATATTTGTAGGAATCAAAAACTTACATAAGCTTGAAACAAGTTGTATCTAAGATTTTTATGTTCGGTTCATTTACTTGTTTTCAACAGTACACAAGGTACAAGCCAAGAAGATTCCTAAGTGTTGATTTCACAAAGTTCCTTGTGACATGACATTGAATGACATAGCTGTGAAATAATATTGAATTAAAAAAAATATACCATGTTGGGAAAAGTTTTATTTGATTTAAATATTTTTCATGTGTGTGTGTCACTCAAATTGTGTTTGTATGCCATAGAGTTGTCGTGCCTGCATTGGGCCATGCAGCCAGCGAAACAGGTAATAAGGGTTTTGGTAGGATTCAAACTATAATGTGCTTTCCAGATGACCTTACCTTGGACACACATTTCTCTGCTACATGTTGCATAGGTCAGTGTTTAAATGAGAAACAACCTGCACCAGCGAGCAAGCAGACAAAATTTCCCCCCTGTTCTAGTAGAAAGAAATGTAGACAGCAAAATGCACCAACACACTATTTTGACCAGCGATAATAGCCTAATATTAGGAATATTGTATATTCATATTCATCACATAAGATTAGTAAATATGTTTCAGAAAGCACCTGTCAAATTACTTTTACTCAAAATTGGAAAAATTTGACAACCTGTGGTTTCTGGCTAAACTGAATAGCTCATTAGTGTGAAAAAAGTGTGATGTGATTTAAGCCTACTAATATGTTATCTCTAACATTTGTACTATAATTTTGAATAATTAAATTATGTATCATTTCCAGCAAGATGAAAAATAAAATCTATATGTAATAAAGTGTCCATAAAACACTATTTGTAAGAATATAATATAAGATGGCCAGTGGCCACTATATATATTGATATATTTCATAAATTTAACTACGTATTTGGTCTTGTAAATCCAAATAAATTGGACAATATTTTATCTATTATTATGAACAGAGTCGATTTTTTCCTATTTTTACTAAATCTATCTGCTAGTTTCAACAGCTAAATAAAACTTTACAAAGCGAGAAGAAAGAATTACAGAAGATTAGCCATCTTAATATTGCCATTAAAGTTCACCCAGACCAATGCAATTCAATTCATCAGAATCAACCAATTTATTGATATATTATAGCTTTTGATGTATATATACCTGGCAATTTATAAAATGATAAATATATTGATATGTTTGTGAAAATTGCCATCCCTATATAAGACATGTTAGAAGCATTCATTCATGAAATAGAAATAAAACACAGATTCAAATGCATGTATATCTTTATTTGATTAAAATGCATGTAGTTAACGTTCTTATTGTCAAAAGCCCTATGGGGGGAAAGGGGTAAAGTTACTTTTACTCAACCTTAATTTCAACTTATTAGTTGCCTTTGGGTTTCATAAATAAATTAGTCACAATAAGAGATTATAAAGAAGAAACATGATTGTGTAGTCGACATTGATTACAACAAGTGAGATAATATAATTACTGGATATATCTTCTCAAAACTCTTCAGACACAACTTTCCTAGTAGTATCAAACTAAACTAATTGTGGTGTTGTATAGTAATTAAGCTGTATCTTCTTATGATATATCAATAGCAGTTTATCAGTTTAAAACAATAGTAATCCTTAACATGTCTAAGAATGAGCTTTCAAACATAAATAGTAGTTTAAAGTGGTCGGGGTTTTAGGCTCTAGACCATTTCATTATATAATTAAATTAGTTTGCCATTGTTTACATGTTAATATGATCAAGATACTGAAAGTACTAAACTTATAATACATTGTTGTTTTCCATTCGTCTAGGCCTAATTTAAGCTCTATGTTAGGATCAAATGTTTAATTATAAGAAAGTGTGGGGTTTAATATTAATGATAAGTTGTCTAAATCTTAACCAGAGTTGTCAACAATATATGTTTTAAATTTCAATTCATTAACTTCATTTTTCAGCCTTTACAAACATGAAAACTACTATATTTAAAAGTTAAAGTCTTTGTTGGAATTCTAGCTTCATCTAAATTTATTACTTTTACTTTTCACTTTCTAGCATCGTGCTATTTATTTTATCTGTACCCGGAAGCTGTGAGGTGCACCTGTGGCCTCACAGTGGAAAGGGGAGGTTGGCGCGAACAGCTAGCCAATCAGCACATCCGATTAAGCGTCTGTGTTTGACCCTATGTGGAAGGGAAGCGTCAGACGCAACAGACTTGCTAGTTATCACTTGAACAGATAAAACGTACATTCAGAAGTTATTTTCGTGTTGGTCAAAGCGGGTTTAGAGATGGGTGGGAGGAAATGGAGACTATGTGGCTAAATGACCACTACATTAACTCTTTATCCATATTCATGTACTAATTAATTTGTTTTCTTTACATTAAATAATCCATGGTGCAAAATGTCTAGTGTTTATTTAAAATAAAACTTCAACTTCTACTCTAAATTTCTACTTATTTGATCGGCGATGTTCTCCACCCCCACCATTAATTTATTAACCCCGAGATGCTCTACTGAACACACTGGCTGCTGCGGACATATACAAACAGGAAGCTGAGAAGAAGATGGAGAGATTCGACTAGGCTCAGTAGGCTTGAAATAGTATACAATTGTTTCAAATTTAACAAATAACTAACAAAATACAACAACCTTTTATGGGCCATAAATGTGCATCATGCTATATTCCAGTTGTAAATGTTAAAATAAAGTTATTACACTAAGTATTGGCCTAACAACACTGCTGTGTTATATTAATGACATGGTAGTTCCTCCCTGTAAGTTGACATATTAGTTAGAATGAATTAAGTTTGGTCACTTTGCATCACTTGATAAAGTGAAATATATTAGGTAATAAATAAAATGAAATAAAATAAAAGTAAAAACACTAGCATTTTATTTATTACATATTATATTTTGCTCAATACATACTGTAGTGATTAAGTGAAAAAAACATGATTACATACAATATAAATGGATGTTTAAAATAATTTTTAAGTGGATTTTAAAATGTCACAGGAAGGCCAAAATTATATTGAACAAGCTTTTCCTCCTCTGTTTAACTGTTTGAAATACATCATCATTTATATTTTGTTTGCCAACCTTGATAATTAATAAAAACAACCAACCAGAGAGAATGTTTTTTTTTCCTTCACTTTCTAAAGAGACTTTTCAACCTAATCTTGTCGTTTGCTGGTATTTTAAAACTATCCATATTTGGCACAATACTCTTAATGAAATGCTCCTTCATTGATTGCCAAGTTCTTCCAATTTTCAGTTCCTCCTCCATTTCTTCCCACAATGCCCGACCTTTCACTCTATCAATATCATTGTTCTTGACTATGTATTTTACAATAGCTTTCTTCTCATTACGAGTATACAGCGTCCGCGGAGGAACCTTATTGGGCACAGCACTGTTGGTGTTAGCATTTTGAGGTCCCCCTTCCACCTTACGCAAGGAAGCTTCAGCTGTCACCCAATTCAACCGCTTATCCTGAACATCATTCACATCAAACGTTGGCCGGAACCGAGATCGCTTGTTCAACCTGTTCAGAAAGCTGTTATTACTAATATGCTACCAAGGGTTGGTATATTCATCAATACAAAGAAATTAACACTGGATAGTGTGTATGAAAAAATTTAACAAAATGGGCTAAATATGGTGATAACTTGGGGGATACCAAGTTTCTAATTTTGAATAAAATAGCTCTCACTCACAAAATAATAGTCCAGTTATTTGTATGTTTGCCCCTTTTCGAAAAAAAGACTTAAAGTGCTTTTTATAATCTAAAATGTGTTATTTACAATAGTTATGTTCATAAATGATGATTGCAGGGCAGTATAGTCATTGATAAGTGAAAGAAATTCATTGCTTTGAGTTGTGACAATTTTCGAGTTACAACAGTGGTCTGGAACCTAACCTATTGTATGCCTCTATTGTAATAACATTATATCAATTATTGAATCTTTATATTTTATAAATATTATATTGATTATTGAATACTTCTATTATGATAGTCTATTACTTGGTATGTGATTGTGTTGACATTTATTTTTACATGTTTTGAAGATTGGTATTTGTTTCTTAGTAGTAAATAGTGTAGTCAAGTTACTGTGGCAAATGATTTAATCAAAATTTTAAGGTGTAAAACAAAGAATATCTTTTTAAATAGAGCGTGTTTGTAAAACTTAAAACAATGAATAGTCTGTAACAAATTCTTCTTCGTATTCAATTGAATGTTGTGTATGTGACACCGGCAATGTGTAAAATCCAGGCGCACTATAAAATGCCTAGACTTTCTATATAATGCCAAAGTGGTTTTAGCAAAGTATGAAATAAACCAGTTTTGCTGTTGTATTTCATAATTATTTTCAATTTATTTGTATTTTTTAAGTCCCAGAATATGTTCTCTATTATTATTATTATTATTTATTATTATTATCACCACATCTTACTACCCGTTCGGGTTATACGTACTTACGCTAATGTGCAATGGTAGGGTGATTGTGAGATGAAATGAAGGACCTACAGTTTAACGTGGGATCCGAACCACGGTGGAGGCCTGGCATTCCTCACATTTACAAGTTTTGATTAATACACGTATTGTCAGAGGTGAAGGAAGGGTTTGGCAATCAGATAAATCTGTGCCGGGACCGAGGATTGAACCCCGGACTCTCAACACAGAAGTCCGACACCTTACCTCTAGACCACCAGGTCACCAATATGTTCTCAACTCTTTTATCCAGTTCTATGTAAGTCTTGCGCTGTTTTCTTGCAGGTTCACCTAATTCCTAGGATTTAAGTGGGTCAGGTTAGGTTATTTTAGAATGGGGTGGTTAGGTTAGGTTAGCTATTGTTCTCGGTAATATATAATGACTGGTTATTCTATAAATTTCCTACAAAAAGTATGAAATACAACAGCAAAAATAGTTTATTTCATACTTTGCTAAAAACCACTTAGGAATTATATATAAATCCTAGGCATTTTATAGAATGGCAGGTTTACACACATTGGCCTTAACATATACAACCGATAAAATTGATAAGCCAGTAAACAATGACAAATCTTATTTCTGAGCAGTCAATATATCAGCATATTTATGTAGGGATGGAGGAGGTAACATTTTTAAAAAAAGTACACACATTTTAATGGTGGATTAGGTTGAAACTATCAAGAAAAAATATCTTCAATACTCAGTGATGATTTAAGCCTCAATCAAACCATCACCGGGAAACCCATAGATGGGCTTAACACCTTTGTCAAAGTGCTCACCAGTGCATGTCACAAACAATTGATTTTAGTTCAAACAGGTACCATTAAAAGTCAATTCATACTTAGAAGCAAACTGTTATATAAAATATCAAAACATGATCAGAGAAAACCTGGGTAAGTCAGGGAGTTTTAAAAATAATGACTGTGGCCACCCTGACGACTCATTAAGATAATTTTGTATTCTGTTTTTGAGGTGGATTATAATAAAGAGTGCACTTAATGTGCATAAACTTTACATGTTGAATAAATACTTGATTTAAAAGATGTATAGCAGACAACAAGTCCATGTATAATTGAAACCATTATACTTTAGATTCTCTCATTTAAAAAATAATCATGAAAAGGTATAATTAGCTAATTTACAATGTTTCATGCAAAATGTTGCTGTTATAAAATTAAAGTACAGGTGTCCCCAAAACATTTTGAAGAAAATAGAAGGGCAAGCCCTACACCCCTAACAGACAAATGTAGGCCTCAAAGTTCACAATTAAAAACACCCACACCCAAGATCTTTCTGCCATAGAACATTTTCTGGGCAAACGACTAACCAATTCTAAGCCGTTCACTAGCTTTCTATTGGAATCTGCTTGCCTCGTACTTGAAAAGAACAATTTCCGCTACTTGGACAGACACCATCTCCAAATATGAGGGAAGGCAATGGGCCCCCTCCTATGCTAACCTCTTCATGGGCAAACTAGAGACCAACTTTTTGCAATCCTAACCCTTGCGACTGCTCTGCTGGATGAGATTTATTGACATCTTCATGAATTGGACATATTCTGAAACTAATTTACTACATTTCCTGAAAAGATTAAATAACCATAGCACCCTCAGCTTTACCTGGAACACTAGTAGTATTGATGAGTTTAGAGATATCTTAGTAGTAACAATATAAATATTTGTGCAGTTACTAAAACTTGGCTACGACCTGTAATACTGGATTTCCTTTTACATTTTTCTGGGAGGTGGTATTTGGATTTATATAAAGTCAAATATTTTGCACACTAGAAATGCTCTTTGACCCATTTTTACCTGTTTATGACTTATTTTAACCGGTGATTTTAATATAAACCTGGGCAACCAAACTCCCCCAATGCCAAATTCTTAAATTCTATACTAGATATGGTTTAAAACAAATAATCAACCACAAGCATTACATTAAATAAACAAACACTGATAAACCTGATAGTAATAAAAAACTAAGTTTCTTATGTTGGCCAATATGAGCTTTTAGGGTTCACTGACAACATAACGTTCTGTTCATATGATTTAGTTGCTCCAATTTTTATCAAAACTAGGAAAACCATTAGGGACTACAAACATTCTAATCCAGAATGTTTTATATCTGATTTAAAGTTAGTTTTGTTGTATAAAGTGACGAAGGTCAGAACTAAAGTCTGTTCAGCGTAGGAATTGTTTTCTGAAAGGCCTTTTTTCCTACCAGAAATCTATTACATAGTAGGATATTGGTAGGAAAAAAGACCTTTCAGAGAGTAATTCCTACCGTGAATGGAATATATTTACGAAAAGGTGGAGATTTTCAACCATATAATTACTAATAGGTGACCTGGTGGTCTAGGGGTAAGGTGTTGGACTTCTGTGTTGAAGGTCCGGGGTTCAATCCTCGGTCCTGGCACAGATTTATCCGATTGCCAAACCCTTCCTTCACCTCTGACAAGATGTGTATTAATCACAACTTGTGAATGTGAGGAATGCCAGGCCTCTACCGTGGTTCGGATTCCACGTTAAACTGTAGGTCCTCCATTTCATCTCACAATCACCCTACCATTGCACATTAGCGTAAGTGCGTATAACCCGAACGGGTAGTAAGACGCGGTGATAATAATAATAATAATAATTACTAATATTTTTGAAAAACATGCATCTTCAAAGAATATTCAAAATAAAACAAAAATAATCTACCTTGGTTGACCTTGGAAATAAAACATTAAAGAGGAGGATTTTGAAATCAAGGCTTGAAGTTGATTATGAAAATTATAAATACTGCCGGAATCAGGTAAAATACTTGATAAGGAAAAGTAAGATGAGTTATTTCACTAACCTAGCAGAAGCACATTCTAATAATTCTAAGAAACTTTGGAATGATTTAAAAAAGTTCAATGTGATTCTTAGCAATGAAAAGTGCATTCCTGAACACCTTCAAAAACCTGATGATTACTTTCTGTCAGTAAGTAATGGCAATAGTTATAATAACAGAAATATTAAAATACGTGTCAGTGGTGGTGACAAATGATAATATAATAAGTGTAATAATGAGAGTTCTCTTTACTCACTCTACCCAACTATCTCCATCTAAAACGAAATTTACAAAATGGTAAATTCCATTAAGACCTCAGCAATTGGATTAGACAATATTAACTTACTTAGAAATGATACAGTTATGCTTGCCATATTGCCTACATTCAATAACATAATACATTTTTCTCTAAGCACCTCCACATATCCATACTTATGGAAACGAGCCAAGGTAATTCCTTACCCCAAAATAAAAACTCCATCAATGTATTCACATCTTAGACCTATTAGTTTCCTCCCTGCTCTGTCAAAAATTAACGAAAAGGTGGTACATAAGTAGATGACCAAATACTCGTAGAAAAGTAATTTCTTATTCACAAAGCAACCAGGATTTTGAAAAAAGCATAGCACCACTACTGCTCTTCAGAGTGCAACAAACAACCTTTACAAAACCATGGACAGTTCTTTTTTTGGTGTACCCCTTGGCAGCCCATTTCCATAAAATGTGACTTTAATTTTAGCAAAACGCTTAGTTACTACAGTGGCAGTTATTTCTGATTTATTTTTTGCTACTGAAAATAAATGAGCTAATAATGGGACTAAAAAAACAATGTAATTATAAGGTGAATAAAGATTGCATACAGTGTGTCGGAAAAAAGTTTAAGACCACCCATTAAAAACACAATTTATCCACATTTCAATATTTTTATTTACTCAGAATATTAAAAAAAAATAGTTTGGGTTGCATTATAATGTTTAGAAATCAATTAGACTCGGAGAATTTTAAAAAAAGTTTGGCTTACATTCCCATGTTTAGTAGTCAATAGAACCCCCTCTAGCCTTATAGCATACTTTGATCCTGTCAGGCATAGAGTGGATCAGCTTCCTACATTACCCGCCTCAGTGGCATAGTTAGCTAACGCGCTAGTTGTGTTGAGCTCTACTGCCGAGGACGGGGAGAGTGAGGTTCGAATCTCGGTCGGGTGATCTGGGGGGGGGGTTTCCTGAATGATTTTCCACTCTCCCTCCACGCAAATGAGGGTTCACATCCCCTATATTCAACCTTCCCAATTCCTAACCCATTAGCGTAATTAGTACTTAAGCGTATAACCCGAACGGGTAGTAAGACGCGGTGCTAAAAAAAAAAAAAAAGCTTCCTACATTCTTCACGCGTTACTTTTTGCCATAGGCTTTACACTTCCAGTCTCAGTTTTGCTCCGTTTTTGGGCTTCTGCTTTGCCAATTGGTATTCCATGGTGTTCCATAGATTTTCAATTGGGTTGAGGTCTAGACTACGGGGTGGCCAGGGAAACAGTTCACTGTCCTGGGTATCAAACCATGCCGTTGTTGCCTTGGACCAGTGGCATGGGGCGTTATCCTGCTGGTAGATGTAATTTTCCTCAAGGAGCCTATGTGCTGAAGGAATCATAGTTTCACAATATTTGTAACTGTTCATAGCACCATTCACAACCTTACAGTCTCCAGGCCCCTCTGAAGTGATACAACCCCAGATCATGATTGCATCGCCACCTTGTTGGATTGCAGGGGCGACACAGACTGGCAGAAATTTTTCTGTTCTTGTCCTGTGAACCCTAACCTTACAGCGAGGAAATAGTTCAATGCGGCACTTATATGAAAAAATACTCTCTCCAAAGCTTCTTTAAGCCACCCTAAATGTACCTTGCAAAACTGAAGTTGTTGTTTTTTGTGTTTCTCATTTAACAGAGGTTTGCAGATTGTAAAATAGGAATCTAAGCCTGCTTCATTTAAATGGTTGCACACAGTTCACTCAGTTATGTTAATATTATCACAGGAAGACTTCAGTTCCCTGAGAAGATCACTGCAGCTAGCTTTTCTATCTCTTTTTCAAAGCTGCAGCAGCCTCCGGTCTTGTCTTAGAGATGTTTTCCTCGGATAGATTGCCCTAGGCCAGTTGGTGATGGTTCCAAACTCATTATATTGCGTGATTGTTTGTTGTACACATGTTTTAGACACTCCAATATCAACAATTTGTCTTTGTGACTTTCCGGCCTTCATTAAACAAATGATTTGATATTTAATTTGGTCCTACACTGATTTTTTCCCCATCTTGACACTCAAACACAAAATGCATACAATAACCTCAAAATGATCACATTAAAATTGGCTAATTGGAGGGAACTGATGAAACAGGTGTACCAACCCACTTCCACAGAGATAAGAAAGAGCATAATAATAAGCCTAAGTAAAAAGATGTACTTTTAAATGTAGATAATACAAATCTTAAAAAGTTGTCATTTTTTTCTCTCGATTTAAAAAAATTAGGCCACTTAAAAGTTAAAAGTACTAATTTGGTAAAAAAAAAAAAAAAATATGTTTAAGATTTGTGTCAAAACTTTTGAGAGACCAAAAACCATAGCTCTATTATGTCCACCCAATTTTGAACTGTAATTTTTTCTTTTTTAAAAAAATGTGCATTTTTTGGTTGTGCGCCTTAATATTAAAAAAATTCTTAACTTCTGAACCGTTTGAGCTACAGTCATTTTGTTATCACTAAAAACTTTCATTTTCAATGTATATTATCATAAAATTAAAAGAGTTAATAAAGAAAACAGTTTAAGACCAGTAAACAAATTAGTTAGTATGTTTAGTATTGTAAGGGGTGTCTTGTTTCCGACACTGTATTTCTACATTCAAAAAGTAAAAGTTACAATAAAAACTAACACATTTAAATTATTTAATAATTATTATAAAAATAGTGGATTGATGACGCCAAGAGACTAGGCCTTCCACCATCTACCTACTTTAAAGATAATTATTTTGAAGAAAAAGGAGATCAAAGCGCAGGCTGATAAGTGTGGTACATCATTAAAGAAAAGGAAGACAAGCAAGGTGTCGACCTATAGTGAGCTGGAGAATGTCCTCTTTACCTGGTACCAGAGCATCAGGCATTCCTATGGAGGGGAGCATTTAGCTGCAACAATGAGGATTGGGATCTTTTTAGCTTTAAACAGTTGGATCTCTCGCTTAAAGCAACATCATGGCTTGGTATTTAAGAAATTGGTCGGGGAGAGTGCTGATGTGGACACCAACGCCACGGATCTCTGGTTCGAGAGGTTTTCAAAACTGTTGTAGGGGTACGAGTGTCAAGACATCTATAATACAGATGGAAAAGGTATATTTTTCAATTGCTTGTGACATTGGTGTTGAAAGGAGAGACCTGCCATGGAGTAAAAAGTGCGCAAGAGCGACTAACGAAACTACTGTGCACATACAACGATGGCTCAGACAAGTGCTCATCATTATTGTAAACCACAGTGTTTTAAAAATGTAAAGAAGCAACTGTGTCTTATTATGCCAACTCAAAAGTGTGAATGAAGTAAGAGATTTTCAGAGATTTTCTGTGTGCTCTTGATGCATAAGTCAGGAAAATCCTTCTATTTGTAGACAATTGTGCCACTCACTCTCCAGACACATCCTTTTTGGGGAATGTAGAGGTGGTTTCCTACCCCCCATAACTGCACCTGTGTCGTACAGCTTATTGTTGTTCAATTTGAAAAGGAAAGGTTCTACTAAACAAATGAAGATTAATGTATTTTTTTTAAAAGAAGTAATGTGAAATGATAGTGGAAACAATAACATTAATTATATACATTTTTCGATTTAGTAAATATATATAGGAAAATCTGATAGTTTCTATTGATTTCATAGAGGCTCTCGCATTTCTCGTTTTCCTGTATCCATTGTCTTGTTTTTCAGAGTACCGACGAAAATGATGAATCGGGTTTTCACTGTATACGTAACTTTAATGCCTGAATCCTTTAAACTTCTCTCTTTTCATCAGTATGCAGATGACACTCAACTTTACATTTCAATTGCAGCATAAGATATTTATAAAGTAGTGAAAGGTATAAATGAAGAACTAAGCACTTCGTCAGCAAGATGCAATGCAAACGCCTCAAGCTTAATGTTAGCAAATGTGCTTACATGTTGATAGGTAGTGATACTCTGCTTAAAATAATGTGTGTTGATCCAAACGTACAGATTGATAGTGTGTCATTACCCAGGGTAAAGTACTATAATAACTTAGTAGTAGTAATGAATGAAAATCTATCCTGAAGTAAAAATAGCTCATATTGTATACAAACATCATATTATTGTTTAAAGTATATCTAAAAATTCAGACACATTCTACCAAATGACCTAAATCAAGCATATGTGAATAATTGGTCCTGTCAAACATTGACTACTCCTCAGAACTTTTTATTGGCAAGAATAAAAACTTAAAACAGAAAATCCAAAACTCCTAAGATTTATTTTTAACCTTAAAAACATGATCATGTTAGCAATTACCCAAAATAATTAAAGTGGCTCAATATGGAAAACCAACGTCTTTAGAGTTTTAGTTCACAGCTTTATAAAATCATAGAATCTAAATTCCTGTTTTATCTCTACTCAAAAGTGCCCAAAATATCATCCATACATAAATATAAAACACGAAATAGAGTGTCTCTCGTAGTACTGAAACATTGAACTAAGAACTTTGAAAAAGCATTTACTTTCCAAGAGGCTAGGGTTTGGAATGCTATTCATCAGAATTTAAAGCTTCAAGACTGGCTTGCTACAAAGAACCTTACAGATAGAGGGAAAATGCTGCCCGTCAGCTGAGTCTTGACCATTTCATTAAAAAGTTTAAAATCGTCAGTCTAATGACCCAGGGCCTTTAAGGGAGCAAGAGCCTACCATTCCAGGGCCTTTAAGAGAGCAAGAGAATGATAGTACAGATCCAGTTAATTTTCATGCGATTAAAGATTAACAGTAAGTGTGCCTGTAGCATTGGATTAATTAGATGGATTAATTAAAAATTGCATTTGTTTACAAATTTCAGGGGATTGAAGATTGACAATAGGTGTAAGCTACTTATAGCATTGTACAAGTTAGATAAATTAATAAAAATATTACTGTGCTAGTTAGATAAATTATAAAAATTGCATTCGTTTACAAGTTTTGGGTTTTTCTTTACCTTCGCATAATGCGAGGGACAGCTGTATACCTATTAACATTCAAATACACCTCCCTCCCTCCCCCCCCCAATCTTCGCAACAGCCCAACCCAGCCACAACAAACATTATTAGGCCAAAGGTACCTATCTACCCTTGCAACAAACCGAGCTGCAGTGCCTGCAAAATTCACCAGCCTTCCACCTCATTCAACAGCAGAATACCCCATGAAAAGCCACTATGGCCCCAGAGAAAATATTGTATACCAATTACACTGCAACTAATGCATTGTTGAATACAATGGCCCCACCACAGGAACACTCGGACAACGATTAAATAGTCATCGTTTTGATACCAGCCAAAACGATCCTAACAAACCAGTAGAACTTCATGACAAATAGCATAATGCAGGTTTAGACACATGCCATAGTACTAAAGTAATACGACGCCTCCCCAATAGTTGCAATACTTCACCGGTTGGAACTTGCTCACCATTATATAACCAAATCCAGGCACCCCCCTGGTCTCTATCTTAGATAACCTTCTCTCCTTTTCTTCCAAGCAGGCCTACTTACACCAGTCAGCAGGCCCGGATTAACACTTTTGGGGGCCCTGTGCCAATTAAAACTTGAGGCTCTTGGAAGCTAGTTCCCAATGAATGATTATGAATCTAATATATACATCATAAATGGATAATTTTATTTAGAGATACATTTTTTTGCAAACGTTAAGCAATCATGGTGAATACCATGAGTTTTGTTATTAACCTATTAATTAATAATACTATAGCAACTATTAAACTATACAGTCTATTATTTACCGAGTGGATTACAGTACCGTAAATTAATAGCTAATAGTATGATGATACTGGACATTATAATTATATACTATATCAATGTAATTGCATTTTATGTAGTCCATGGTCTGCAGATAAAATAGTAATAGTATTAGTATAGTAAAAAATATTTTATTATTAAAAACTTTTTTTTTGCGTTTTTCTCACGTCACATCTAGTTAATTCTTCAATAATAATAATTTTATTATACCTCAGAAAGTGTCAATAGAAAATCAATGTTTGTTTTTCTGCCAAAAGCAAAGGTTGCGTTAATCTTTAAGCACGGACTGTCGGACTCCACCTAATACCAGACTACCAGCGCCCTTTGATTAGGGTTATGATTATTAGCACCGTGTCTTACTACCCGTTCGGGTTATACGCATTTGATTAAGGAATTTCTAGATTAGTTTGCAATAAATTTTAAGAAAAAACATAAACATATTGAACTATAATATTATCACAAAAAAAATATATAAGTCAAAGTGATTTATTTGCCATGAGGGCGGGGACCCCTGTGCGTGGCACACTTGGCACATGCCTAAATTCAAACGTGCCAGCAAGTAATTTTTATATAAACAATAATAAATGATAATTTAATTTGATAATTAAATATAAATATAACATTATATCCACCAACCAAGATTCAAGACAAAAGTTTGAACAAGCAACTATAAAATCCAAGCAAAAATAAATAAATCAAGAAACAGGCAACAGCAGAATCTAAGTGACCAGGCTTTCCGAGTTCATTCTGTGTTTTACTCTCTTCTGCTAAAGAAGAGGACTGATGTACCCTGAAAATTTCATAATTATGTATTTTGTTGTGAGCTTTGAGGTCTACAGTTTTCTGGTGTGTGGGCCTTCCATCCACTTTTCAATGTTTATTTTGAAGAAACAACTTTGTTATACTTTGAAATATCTCGCTAGGCTAAATATGACATATTTCAACATTTGGGTCTACTCATTTTTACAAAAGCTATTAAACAGGATTTTAACACAGACCAGTGATTAAATTACATATTTAACATAGGTATATGTGAACATTCTGCTAACTAGCATAATCAAGAAGTGGACTGTATAGAAAATTGTAATAATGAAAGACTCGCCTGAAGAATGTAGCTTTAGTAAATGAAAAGTTAGGTCCCTGAGGCTCTATTTTCCCCAAGATTAGGGTTTACCACCAAACTCAACCTTCCACACTACTTAGGACATGGAATATATAACTAAAATGAGGACTTAACACACAAACATGTTGCTTCTTGGCAAGTAAACAAGACAGGGAGGGAGGGAGGGGCAGGCGGAGAAGAATACACCTCCAATCAGTAGAGAGGGAGGGGCAGGCGGAGAAGAATACACCTCCAATCAGTAGAGAGGGAGGGGCAGGCGGAGAAGAATACACCTCCAATCAGTAGAGAGGAAGCCTCTCATTGGAGAAGTAGTAAATAAAAAGATGTGATTCAAAATTCAATGCTCAAAACAACAAAGTAACTTTGGACTAAAAAAAAAAAAACCAAAGTAAAAATAAATTTACAACCAAGACTGAACAATATGTAAATTCAGATGTCAAAATAATATAGTGTGTTTTATTTATTTCAACCTTGAATAGATCTTGGAGGCCTCTGTGTTTGCTTCAGAACTTGAAAAGTGAATGAACATGAACTACTTGCAGAATGAGTATTGTATTGTGTTTATTTTGTTTATGTAAAGAGCCAATCAACTGGCTCGGACAGCATACAAATGTCCTAAAGTAGGCGTGGTTCATTATTAGTCTTACATATATTTAGGAAAGTAAAATACAGTATAAATTATAAAATAGGGTACATTTTAAATTGTCTTCATCCGGTCACTACTTTAAACAAACATTATTTCCATAATGTATAGCTTACCCTCCTTTTTGAATATATCAAGTTTGTTTTTTCCTTCTAATTTCTTGTGGTAATTTATTATATAATTGACAATTTATAATTTATCTTTATTGAGTAAAGCCCAAATGTAGTGGTATTTACTGTGTGTTGGTAAAAATTATCTAGATTCTTGTAGAGTATTTCCCTTTTTTTGTACCCCCCCCCCAAATTTTATATTACTAAAAGTTAGATTGTTTTCGATTTTATGTACCATTAGAACTGTATCAAGATAAATTGAATCTAACAATTTGAAAATACCAAGGCTTCTAAGTTTATTATCGCCATCCTCACCAATGGGCATTCGAAAAATATTTCTCAGTGCTTTGCAACCTTATTAGTGATAATAAGTGACCAAAGTATTTTAGAGGATGATACCCAAACAGCGAACATAATTATCTCCCTGTGCATATGACTAAAACATAACCAAATAATTTTAATGGATACATACAATTAGTAATGGGAATAAATGTTTAAACTTTAAGTGTGTGTGTGTAGGGGAGGGGGGGTATGGGGGAGGGGTGGAGGAGGAATATTAATAGAATTTTTTTTCAATTCTTGTATAAAACAATGGAAGAAAAAATTAGTTGTTTGTAACTCTTGAGCAATTTGCAGATGTATCAAATTTACTGTGGATGTCCAGGAAAATCTACAGCTGTAGCCAACAGTTTCTAAGCCAAGTAAGTGTATAAGTTGGCACACCTGTAATTATTCAGGTTAAGTTGTTTATTTTCCCTGGCACAATCCTCTATGTACTTTGTAGAGAAGACCTCTTCATCCCCATCGTAATCCTCATCGGGGGACATGAGTGTGATCGTATAGAGTCCGACTTCATTCACCATCGCACCATTACCAGCATGTATAATCTCTTCGATGAGTCTTGCCTCCTTACATGGTTTCAGTAGATATGTTAAAGATTGGGCAGTGAAATCCAGGAAAAGGGTTGGACTGATTTTACTCAAATCAATGTTAGCTTCCATTGGTAAATACCAAATTTCTGATTTGTGGCTATGCGGATAAACTGTCCCTAAAACAAAAATAGGAGCAAAATAATGTTTCCAAAACCCCACCTTTAATACCATTTTACCTATTTTAATTAGTCAATGATTGTAACAAGTTGGGTAACATGTTTAAGATGAAATTAATTCCAAACATAGCAAATATACTGTATAAAACTGTAATTTTTTATTCAAAACATTTTATTAGATAATTGATTTTTACTAGCCTAAAAAAATTTGTTGAATGGTTAAAGTTATCTTTCAATTATTAATGCTTAATTACAGTAGTTTCAAAATAATATTTTTTCTAAGATTTAAATATGTACAATTGTACATGTTTGTATTTTGCAGCCAAAAAACCAGTTTGTGTATTTTTAACTTTTGGAACTCACTTAAGTGGTCACACAGTCTAAGGTGTCACCCTCGCAATACCACACTACAGGTAAATCTAAAGGTATTGTGAAATTGTTGGTTTACCGATGAAGACAAAGAAAGAGCATTAAATTTGAAAAACATGCTTTAAGTTCTTGATTTAGGAACAGATAACCTATAAGGGTTATGAAATGACTTTTAATAAAGATTTGTTGTAATTAAAGAAAACAGTGGTTGTGATAAATTGTTCGTTGAGGGAAATGATGGGTTGTATGTTCAAGAATGTGTAGAAAACTCTAAGGTGTCATCTGAAGAACATAACTATTTAAAATTGGAGTTATGAGATGAAAAACTTGAACATTTGAATTTTAAATAGCTGAGAAAGCTTTAAACAAATGTTGAAATAAAGTTTGGTCTATAAGAATGTGTTTGTGTTTGTGAAACGTGCATCAAGGAAAAGTTTACACAAACTCCCTTTCCAAAAGATTTTTTTAGCATATGGAACTATTGACGGGGAGGGACATGCCATCCAGTTCAGTTGCTTGTAATAGCCTATTTGCCACTCTTAGATGTGCTCTCAATGAGATGATGTGATGATAGTGAATACAGAGGTGTGGGACAGTGGAGTCTTAAACCTATCTTAAACCTAATGAACCCGGAACCCCTAGGTTGTAGCCAGGTGTACTGACCACACTAAACCATGGGGCCGATTCCAAAAGAGTAACATCGGAAAACAAAGCTTTTAGAAACTGTGCACTTAGACTTGTGTGGTCCCAATCGCACCCATTCTACAGGTGGCGCCAAGTATTTCATGACCTTTGTTGACAACTTTATCGATGAAGCATTGTGAAGTTATTTAAGTCAAAGGATGAAGCACTAGAAACTTTCAAAACTAACAAAGTCTAGTAGAGAACCAAATTGGAATAAAAATAAGTGTCTCCAGTCAGATAAGGGAAATAATATCTGAGCCATGAGCATGATGATCATTTGGAAAAGTTTGGTATCACAAAATACTTAACGATGAATAAACGCCTCAATAAAACGGAGTCGCGGAATTAAAATCGCACACACTGGTGGAAATGGTGGGGTGTAAGGTCTGTTCACCATAGCTTTTTTTTACCTGAATGACAGTTGAAAAATCATATGTTTAAGTTTTGGGTTGCCAACATTTGTAAAAGATCACTGTTTTGTTATGAATGATAAGTTTTTTAATTACATGTTATAATATTCATTTAAAATAAAGTAAACTCAAGTTTTCTCAAACTATTTCATTACTTTTAATAATTTCTTTCCATCCAATCCGAAATAATATTTTAAACATAATTAAAAGAACTTATTCTTCGTTTTGGAATATTATCGATATCGTGTAATATAGTACATACATTAATACTTTTAAATACAGGCATCATATTTACTTGGAAAAGAGAAAATACCTGTCCTTTTTTTATATATAATAAATTATTTTATCATTATTTCAAAATATTTAACTAAATAAAATATTTGTATCGACTGTGTGAGTGCACCATTGTAAAGAACTTGTTTGTATCATGATCAATCACATTGTTTAGATTCGTTGGTCGCTATTTTGAAGCTATACTTGTTAGGCCTTTTGTGAAAGTGCTGTGAATTAAAAAAAAAAATTTTTTTAAGTGGAATAAAAGTTTCTGCCCGACCTCAAATAAATATACATAGTATTTGTCTAAATTACTGTGGTTAATTATCACATTCATACATTACCATATGTTTTAATTACAGCTGTCCAAAGTGAAAGATGTCAGCTGTTGGCGTAGGGATACATTAGATACTATTTCTAGTAACATTTTGAGCTGTTATCCAATTAAACTCGGATCTTGAATGTACTCTATCTTCTAAGAGTCAAATATTTCATTGTGTTTTTGGGAAGAGGTTGTGTCAAGCGCAGACTATCTGAGAAATAGATGTACTTGTAGAAGTATTGATGGTAAAATATCATCCAAACAATGGTTTGGGGGAAAAGCCCGATTTCATGCACTTGAGGATTTTTGGAAGCAAAGGACACTCCCTTAAAACACCTGGAAAAGAAAAAAAAAACTGCTATTCTGGTTGACTACTTAAAGAAAAGTAAGAAACACAAGCGATGTAACTCTTCTTAACACATTTCTGCAGTCACAAAAAATACAAAGATTTTGCCTTGGAAGAAGATCACAAAAGGAAACAGTAGAACAAACCTCAAGGGGAGAAAAGAAGATTTTGACAAAAGAGAAAACTTGGGTGGAAGTAGAATCCACACTACTTGAATATAATAAAGTTGGTGAAGTAAATCATAGAGACAATGACTATTCTGACAGCAAAGATGAAGATTTTTAGGATTCAAAGAAGCAAGAATATTACCTGGCCGATGTCGGATCATTAGAACATGAAATCCCAAAGAGCTACCAAAGGTACAACATGAATAACGAGGCCTAGCCCTTGAAGAAGAGCTTGAATGCACCAATATCACAGAGATATCTTTGAGAAAAGCTTTTACCGGAAATGAAGCTTAGGAGTGGAAAAGTGCAATTAAATAAATGATAAAATGATCACCCAGAACGACTTAGGAATAGGTACATTGGTGAAGGAGCCATGTAAGTTGTAGGGATAGAGAAATTATTGATAGTCTTCACTGTCGTACAATATTGATAGTAGTCACATTGCTATTGAGTGTCACTCCTGACTTGGGCGCCTAATTCTAAGAACTAAATGTGAGGAAAAGGGTTAAGGGGGGGAAAGCTTGAAGCATAATGGTATTCTGATAATTCTTATGCTACCTGTTTTTCAACCAATTAGTTTGTCCATAGAACTTCCTGTTTCGAAACCTACTCTTTAAGTTAATTATTTGGAGGGGAACTGACCTTACATCAACCTGACAGATTTGTTTTCCTTTACTTTAAGCATTTAGTGTTCATGCCTCACTCAATTTCAAAAACTTTGGATGTGTGGGATTTCTTTGAAAGATACAAAGCTGGGCTGCCTACTACTAAGTGTAAAGTTTGCAGTAAAGTATTAAAAACATCCTCCAATACGTCTAATCTTAGAGACCATCGTTTGAGTTCTCAAAAAAGTGTTAATGGGTGAGTTTATTGAGCTTACAGTAGTTGAAATGTAAAAATGTTCTTTTAAAATTGTGCCAAACATTTTTAAATATGTATCTTTTGTAAATATTGTTTCAATTATAAAATTCATTATCAGTATAATTATATTTCTAATTTTGTGTTTCCTCTTCTTATTTACAGGCCATTTATGATTGTAGGAATCTGCCACTAAAATTGAAATTACTTTCGTTCTGATCGATTAATTTTGCATCTATTTTATATTTTATTCTAAATTTTAACAACACCACTATCGATAAACTATTGATAGCCAGGTTCAAATAAGTATCAAAACTATAGATGGTAATGACTATTGATATTTAGATTATTTTGCCAACCCTAGAGCCTTGTAACGAAGAAAAGCCTGTATGGTGGCCAAGAGATAATCCACGGTTCATACACAAAATCATGAAATTTTTTCCAGGACATTTCAAGGACTTTCTACAGTTCTTTCAGGACACAATGAGTTATTTAAATAATTAAAACATAACATAAACTCACTTGCAAATAATCCTGGGTGAAATGTAGGTTTCCCCTTTAACAGTGATGAGTTTAAAGGTCGGGGCTGGATGTTGTGTCTGTTCTAGATATAAGTTAGTTTATAAGTTGTGTGCAGATATAATCAATCAGTTTAGAAAGTGCATGTTAAATATCACAAATAAATAAATCACTTGCAAATAGTCGTTATATTAACTATGTTTTAATTACTTTTTATTTCTTAGGTACAAATATAATAAAGGTTATTTAATTTTTACAATAATAATTTACTGTTATGTTGAAAAAAAATGTACAATTGGGTGAATAGAATTATGTTATGGAATGTACTTATAGAGTATGGTGTGGATGCATGGTTTGTAAATGCAATTAAGGCGATGTATGATGGAAGTAAAGCGTGTGTTAGGGTGAATGGAGCTTAAAGTGAATGGTTTGACATTGAACAGGGTGTTATACAAGGTTGTGTTATGTTTCCATGGTTGTTTAATGAATTTATGGATAAATGTAAGAGGGATGCTTGTGAGGACGCAGTTGGTGTACAATTGGACAATATGAATGTGAGGGTCAGTGGCGTATTCTCTGGGTATGCTAGTCCTGCGCCGCATATCCATGATTATATGGACTAGTTTCTAAATTGAATGTTGTTTGTGCAAACTTGTGGACAGTAATGTTTAAATTGTGGATAAATATACAAGTATAATGTATCTATATCTTATTAATTTGTAAACTAATATTTGTTATAATTCAAGAATATTGTGTTTTAAGTAATTATTCCTCCAAAAGGGTCTTCTACGACTACCCAGCTTATGAAGCTCAGGACCTGCTGCTTGAAAACAGCAAGCAAAGCTAGAGAAGTTCTAATGACCTTGACCAATGTCTATGGGGTTGCAACACTCCCCCTTGCCCCTCACTTCCAAACATTGGCCAATGAAACTAGGTTGTTTACAACCCAGGGCTTGCTGAATACTTATCGCAAGCAAAACAGTGTTCCAACTGTTGAACAAATATTCAAGAATCAAGATCACAATGATTATTTACTAGGCTAGTATAGCTCAAGTAAAATAAAATAAAATAAATGCAAATAATATATGTGAAATAATCGTATAAATAACAAGCTTCAAGCTATGCAATAGTTAAATACATATTTGATTATGTTTATGCATTCTATGCACATGTATCATCATGTATTTGGCAAGCATATTTAACATCCATTTTAGAGTATACACGGTTGAAGTAGGTATGGAGGGTGGGGAATGAGGGGCTAGTAGCTAGACAGTATCTTTATTTTTTAGTATGAAGTATTTATGGAGTTTTAACCTTGTTCTTTTGGTTGTTCTGTATAAGTTTATATATTTTTGCAGCATACATTATCTAATTATAAGTCATTGTGATTTTATATAATCATACATCAAGGAATCCCAAAAGTTAGGAGATTAATCTCACAGTTTCAAATTGATTGAGCAGGAAAAGGTAAAATAAAATTTATTTTCAGATGTAGGCCTATGTCTTAGCAATAATCCAACGACGTAGCGATAGAGAAATAAGCCCAATAAAAAAAAATCTACCCTTTGTTACTGTTATCACAGTTTAAGGATCTAAATAGCTTCTGGAGCATAATTAGGATATAATAGATAGTTTTAGGCTCATCATTATTATTGCAACGTGAGTTGGACAATCCACCTTATTCCTCCCACCAAGTTCTGATGGACGCTTGATCCATGTAGTACTTAATTTTACTCTTTATATATATTTTTTCTTTTTACTTTGCAAATTGCCACCTGCGAGTCCGACCCCTTAGCTCAGTTGGCAGTTTGCCTGCCCATGAGCAAAGGGTGCCGAGTTTGATTTCCGGTATGGCCTAAAAATATTATTGGTAAAATTTGGATTTCCTCTCTCACGGTGATGAATTAACGGCTGGGGTGCTGGGTGTTGTGTTTGTTCTATATTTAAGTTAAGTCGTGTGTTAATATAATAACTTGGCCCAGAAAGTACACGCTAATACCTCAAATAAATGAAAATGAAAATGCTACCTGTGTGTACTTTAAATTACACTCAACCAATTTAATAGTGTGTCACTCTTATACAGTCAGGAATGTGCTCCTAACTCTTAGCCTTGACGTTTTTACTTAAATCTTAGATTGTTTAGGTATGGCGATGAACTGCAGTGTGCTGTGTTTTGATATTCCATTACAATTTGAGTGGATGATAATCATCGGTAGTTTCACGTGTTGGTGTGTTTTGAGCATAGTTCTGGTGTACTTTTATGAAGTCAGAATATGTAATAGGCTGTAAAGGTGGATATTGAAACAAAGATATAAATAAGTCAAAAAAGAGAGACGAGGGGAGGTGGGAGGTGCGAATTTTTCAAGATATAATGCGAGTATGAAAAAAAACATAAATGTTTGAGATCCATTGTTCTAAACTAGAGGTACTCATGTTGAAATATTTCCAGGGGAAACATCTCTTGGCCTTCTTGACCAACGGTGGATAAGAGTCTTTGACCCCCGAATCCTCCCTGCAGCTTTTAGAGTACAGCATACCTATTAATTTTCTCAGAATACGCCACTGGTGAGGGTGCTGCTATATGCAGATGATGCCATATTAATGGCTGAGAAGGAAAGTGACTTAAAGAATGCATTAAATCCTTTGAGTGTAGCAACAGACAGAATGGATCTTCATATAAATGTCTCCAAAACTATGGTATTGGTTTTAGATAAGGACAGATCAGGAAATGATTGTCAAATTAGTATAAATGGAAAACTGTTAGAACAAGTGAATGCTCTTGTGTATCTGGGCAGAATGTTCTGTAAAAGTGGAAGGATGGATGGTGAACGCATCTCGAAGAGTAGTCGGATGTATGTAGACTATTGCAAATAAGGAGGTGGTATTGAAAGAGGCAAAGATGGTAGTGTATATAAGTGTGTTAACGCCAACGTTGTTCTATGGATCTGAAGCGTGGGTTTGTCAGGAGAAACAGAAGAGCATGGTGAATGCGATTAGAATGAATGAGATATGTAAGAAATGTGTGTGTAAAAACTCGTATGAACAGAATCAGTGATGAATGGGTGCTGAAGGAGTGTGGTTTGAAAGAGAATCCAATAGGTCAATGTAAAAGAAGTGTCTTACGGTGGTGTGGGCATATTGAGAGGATGAGTGTGGATAGAATGACGAAGCAAATATATTAAGGTAAAGTGTATGGATCATGTAAGACGTGGCTAAATGTTGTAGACTAAAAAAATAAACATTAAAAGTTTTAAGAATAAAAGAGCATATATGACTTGGTGTATGGGTGTTGTTGAAACAAAGGAAGTATACAAGGATAGGGAAGTGTGGAAAAAGTTAGTGAGGATGACTTAAGTACGAAGTTTGTTTTTTGAGCTATATTCACAGTTTCTTGCATACCCCGTAAGGGAATGGCGTGATTAGCTAAGTATGTATGTATATGATCTAAAAAAAAGGGGGACAAAGGAATTTCCAGGACAACCTAGAAAATTCCAAGAAAAGATTGAAAAAACTAAAAATTCCATAACATTTCCAGGCCTTGAAGAAATATTTTAAAATTCCAGGTTTTCCATTACGTGTAGGAATCTTGATTCTCAACGCCATGGACAGGATTTCAACCAAACTTGCGCTCAAGGGGTCCAAATAAGCTCAGCAAGACTTTTGATGACTCTTGCTGTGGAGAATGACATGCCTGTTTGCCAGTTGGATATAACTATCGAATTTTTAATGGCATTCTTGACATAGAGGTATTTATAGAAGTGCCTGAGCTTTTTGAAGATTCGATACCTTGAATCGCAACGAAGGAAGATTTGCAAAGAGAGAACAGGTTCAAAAGTGCTGTTTGAACTCCCAGGGGGAAAATAAAGTTTGTTTGATTAAATAGGCATTAAATGCCTAAAATGACTGCTCGTAGGTAAGTGGCATAACATGCTCAGCAAGGAAATTCAAGACTTGGGTTAAAACCGCTGAACACAAACGTATGTATTTATATTGACATATGAGACACCAAACAGCTGGTTGTCGCAGTTTATGTTGATGACATATTGTACTTCGCAAGTAAAAGATCTCAGAAGTGTTTAAAGAATTTTGGATTGAAGAAGTTACATGGTGTGCGCTTGAGGGAAAGTGCAAGACTTAGTTTAATAGCAACAACTTCAGCCCTCTGTTATTGTGCACAAAATTTTGTAAACATTATTAATATTATTAGCACCGCGTTTTACTACCCGTTCGGGTTAACACACTTACGCTATGTGTAATGGTAGGGTGATTGTGAGATGAAACGGAGGACCTACAGTTTAATGTGGGATCCAAACCACGGTGGAGGCCTTGCATTCCACACATTCACAAGTTGTGATTAATACACATCTTGTCAGAGGTGAAGGAAGGGTTTGACAATCAGATAGATCTGTGCTGGGACCGAGGATTGAACCCCAGACCCCTAGCACAGAAGTCTGACACCTTACCCCTAGACCACCAGGTCACCCTTTTCGTATACAAAACCTAAGTGTGTTGTGTATAGAGCGCCATCTGTATCACTGTTCTTTTGTTATAGCCTACCTCGGTGACCTGGTGGTCTAGGGGTAAGGTGTCAGACTTCTGTGCTGAGGTCCGGGGTTCAATCCCAGGTCTCGGATTGCCAAACCCTTCCTTCACCTCTTACAAGGTGTGTATTAGTCACAACTTGTGAATGTGAGGAATGCCAGGCCTCCACCGTGGTTCGGATTCCACGTTAAACTGTAGGTCCTCCATTTCATCTCACAATCACCCTACCATTTCACATTAGCGTAAGTGCGTATAACCCGAATGGGTAGTAAGACGCGGTGCTAATAATAATAATAATAATAATATAGCCTACCTTCTCTGTACCTGTCTGGTGTTCGCTCTTTCAAACAAAAAAACAAAAAATCTATGGTGTGAGCCCGAAATTGAGTTATACCGGCCGAGCTGCTGTCGCCATTAGGGATTATAGTGCCAAAATTTGGGAGAGAAGGTGTCATGTGGTCATTATGAGCCCTCCGGCCATTAATCTCAGTTTCCTAAACCGGAGCTGCTACTTATTTGTTCAAGTAGCTCCTCATTAGTCCTCACGAGTTGAATTTGACTCAGTTCCAGACACACTGCTTCACAAATAAATTCTGAAAGCGCCGTGGATCAAACCCGACACCTCTGGAACTATAGCCAGGAACTCTGACCGCTGGACCACAGAAGTAGTCTTCAATCAAAACAAAGAGTTGCAAAATCTTTTACAAATATAGAAAACACTTTTCTAACAGTTAATGATGATTAAAAAAAAATTTAGTATGACAAATAAAAAGTTTCAGCATTTCCACCCTTTATGTGTTCTATCCTGTTTGCATATTTTTATTAAATTCTCTTGGGGTTTTGAAGTCTCTACATGAAAAATTAGATTGAATAGTGAAGTGAAGTGAAACTTTGTGTGTTTTTGAGCTCTACCATAATAATTTCATTTACATCTAAGGATATTGTCTCATCAACCTTTAGTTTGTGATAATTTTAATCAAGTTGCTCCTAACAATTTTTTTAGCACCGCGTCTTACTACCCATTTAGGTTATATGCTTATTTACTAATTAAACTAATGGTGTTAGGAATTAGTACATTTATATTTATAGGAAGTATATCCGCATTTGTGTAGAGGGAGAGTGGAAAACTACTCTTGAAAAACCACCCTTGGTACACCCGATAGAGATTCTAACCTTGATCAGCCCGCCATCAACAATCTAGTCTACTCCGAGAGCAGCATGTTAGACCTTGCAGCCACAGGAGCAGGTCCTAACCAAATATATAAGATGTTGAACTTGTAATAGGATTCTGATAATGGCTCTTCTACAATCAGTCGCATCCGCTTGTCGGGACCTGCATTAATAATGTGCACTCACAAGATGTATTTTCTGCCTAAACAAGAAATGTCTAGAATGAAGTGTTGGTAGATGTAATTTCAACCAATTTATAACTCTTATCATCAATTTAATATTAGAGTTTACAAATTAAAATTAAATAGTAGGTATCAAGTAGATAAAAAAATGTATTAAATTGTTTAGCTTAATAAAGGATTTAAATTGTAATTTTATATTTTCACGAACTGTTATCCTTGATCCTAACTAATTGTTATAGTTGAATACAGTATTGTGTAAACAATTTATTATTGAAAAAAAAAAGTTCACCACATTAGGTCCTACTTCATTTGACACAGTGGGAAAGTAAGACGTTAAAATAGGTAAAAATGTAGGTCCAAATTTAGAATAAAATAACATAAATCACCTATTACACAAGGTATCATTCAGTCATATTGCTGAATATTTCCTGAAACACTTTAATCTCTGAACCAGTATAAATGTATAGGCCTTTACCCATCCCAACTTTAATTTTCTCAAACATGGAAGGTTAGTTTAGGTTAGGTATGTAATTCATATAAAATTATTATTTGTAACAAAATTTAATTATCAATTAAAATATATAAAATGGTGAGCAAAAACCGGTTCATATAAGAGTTTTTTTAAATACCAGGAAATATTTAATAGACCTAAATATTGCCATTACACTCATAAAGATAGAGAGAATATTTGATTGAAACTAAAATTATAATTATTGAGTTTTTTATAGTAGACCCAAATACTTGCAAACCAAACTCACTTATGTCACTAGGTACTGCTCGGCTATATTAAAATTGTATAACTGAAGCTTTGTATAACCTATATCTTATAATCTATAACATCGCAGCTTAAAACTTTATAACCATAATGCCATAATATGAAAACAGAACGTACAAGTGAAACTTTTAAAAAAAAAAGTCCCTTTATACAAAGATTCCATCCTGCGACATGTGGCACACCTTAAACTATAGGATAACCGAACTCTACTCTCAAGTTTGGAAATTTTATCCACACGTAAAAAGTGTTTATAACAACAACATTTACTTTCTGTAAAACAAACTTGGCTATTATAAATGGCTAACTTTCCTTCGTTCTAAATTAAAACATTTCTTGACCATTTTTAGATAATGATCTTAAGTGAATTGAACTATCACATGCCTCCATTAAAATTAATCTGTAAAATCGGCAAAGAGCTTATACTGAATGCATATTAAAATGAAATCGTTAATATTATATTCCGGTGATAAAGTTAATAACTTAACCAAACTTTTCTAACCTTCCATAATTTATAGTTAGGACTATTATTACAGTACGCCTTACCAATAAACTCAGTATTTATGTGTTAACTAGAATTTAAAACCAGCTGCACTAAATTATATAATAGTCCTATAGCTTAATGGTGTTAGTAAAACATGAAATAACTTATTGTAAGGGATGTTTGTCCAGTATGTTTACACCTGCACCTAGATTTTAGTGAGTTGTCTAAATGTTATAAAAATAAAATAATTTCAAATAAGTATAATTATAGTATCATTCAATTCGCCGTTTTCTTGAGAGTATAATGATAGTGTTAGATTTTTAATGATTTGCTATTTTACATGAAAAGTGACATATGTACAAGTTGTGGGCAAGATTACCCGATACCTGTTATGAATTAGAGAAACTAAATCAACATGTACAAAATATTATTTTATACACTTTAACTTATAGGCCTATTTCATTTAATTTAAAATAATAATTTAAGTTCTAACATGAAGAGCCCAGGGGAAAAACCTGATAAGTCACATTTATGAAATTTTACAGGAGACCATTTTGAAAGTTTCAAGACTCGTGCAGATATCTCTTTTCAAGATTTTTTATAGTTCTAACTTTCATATTGTGTCTTGCTAATATTATAGCACATTATTCACTAGTTTGAATGATTTACTCCAAAAAACACTTTTTCATACTTGATTTTTTACAGCTAGCACATCCTATAAATGGGAAAACCCTGATAAGTCCAGGGTTTATCAAGTTGTTATTATCTTTTCCCTTTGATTACATAAGAAATAGAATAAATTATTTCCTTGAACGTATTAGGGCTTTTGTTTTATTCAGATGAGGGTTAGGGGGGAGGGTAATTAGGCGAGTGGTTCTCCTGTTGCATGTTATTGCAATCTCAAGCATTCGCTGGCGTCTCTAATACGACCAAATTTTCTTCTCTTCTTTGTCAGCTTCTGTTTTGAACTACTATTTCCTATGTCACCACTCGAATCACTCTCTTGTAAATCTATTGTTATTGATCAGAATAAAATGCACTACAAAAGTTTCTACACTAACTTTAAATAAAGAAAATTACAGTCTACATAGACGCTGACGTAACCCTGACACAAACATTCACAAAATTATGCTGAGCAAACAGGTTATTAGAGATGGGCAAGGAATCACTGACAAGGATATTTTTAATGATATTTGTTGGTCACCGTCACTCACAATGGTTCTATAGCAAAAGCAGTAGTGATACAAATATCAGTGGTCGGTGCAGACTAGAGATATGCTTAGCATGCGGCGATAGCTGAACACTCTGGATAATAAGAGCCGAGACTGTCACAAAATATCGGTTGGCGATAAGGTGACCCACAGGTGGCGGTCAGAAGCGATTTTTAAAGTACTTTACTCTCATGTTTCAATAAACATTATTTGATGAAAAGCCGCTAGGTACTTGACTGTTTGTAAGCGGCAGCAAATTAACCACGAAAAAAAAGTTGTAAGATTTCCTGGACTTGTCAGGTTATTCCCCAGTTTTGTATGGACTTATCAGCTTTTTCCCCTGTACTGGTATTTTAATATTGTGAATATCTCTGGACTCATGTTTTTCCCCAGTTTGATAAAATATTCGTAAAATATAGCAGTTGAACTACTAGATGGCATTGAAATCAGAAAATCTAAGATTTAGTACTTATCAGGTTTTTGCCCTGGGCTCTTCATTTGTTATGAATTATAAACTAACCTAACCTTCCCTTACTTTTTAATCAAATTAAATGCTAATTAAATTTAAGACGGGTACATACGTTTACATTTAACTTATACGTAATAGTCTAGTTATGATCGCGTCAAGCTGTCACAATGAGCAGAAAGAAGTGGTATTTTACTATTTTAGTTGGCTTGCAGAAGCTAGATTAATTTATAATCGACGCAAAATAAATATGAAGCTATCATCCATGTTGTTTACATTCTGCCAATGTTACTCTTATATTTCAAGTAGCTGACAGAAGAATTCCACAACCACATAACCGTTTATTCTAGGGGAAAAGAAGCAATACGCAGGGTGACAACATCCAACTTTTAAACCAGATATAACCATTAGTTTAATATTAAATCATTAGAGAGCACTCCAATCATAACTAAATAAATCACGTTATGGATTATGATAAGAGATGGCAGTAAGAAAAATTAATAAAAATTATGTATAAAAGACAAAAAAATTATGAAATGGTAAGTTAATTCGTGAATATTGAAAGATATTTAGTTCTTAATTCAATAGTTATAATATAAAAAGACAGCAAAAAGGTAGAACATCATAAATAACGATTTTTAAAAAAAGCTCATTATTAGCATTTAATCTTGATTGTATCTCTATTGTTTCTCGCTTAACATTAAATATTGATAATTAATATTAATAGGGTGTAAAAAGAGATCTTTCATAGATGTGGAAACTAGTGTGAACAGGCTCTGCCAATATTTTCGAATTATATGTATTTGAATTTGGATTTTTCTCTTTCACAGTACCGCCAAGTTTTAGGCACCACAGTTTCTATATTTGTCTCTGCCGTTATTTTCAGATTTATGGCCTTAGAACTATATTAACCTAATATATTGAGCTAGCACACATGGTGGGAAAAATAGTTATACAAGTATACAATAACCTTACACAAGTGTGGAGCCTGGTTCTGGCGTTATTTTTGAATTTAGGCCTTCAAACCATATTCGACTCGAAAATAGCAATGTACGACCACCCGTTTAAGGTGCCACCGTTTCTATATTTGAATCTGCGGAGTGAGCACACATGGTGGGAATCATAGTTATATATGTCTACAATGACCCTACATAAGTGTGGAACCCGGGTCTGCCGTTATTTTCAGATTAAAGGCCTTTAAACTATATTAACCTAATACAGAGCTATAGGACGCTAGTTTAAGGTGCCACAGTTTTTTTATTTGAATCTGCGGAATGAGCACACATGGTGGGAATAATAGTTATACAAGTATACAATAACCTTACCAAAGTGTGGATTCTGGTTCTGCCGTTATTTTTGAATTTAGGCCTTCAAACCATATTCGACTCGAAAATAGCAATGTACGACCGCCCGTTTAAGGTGCCACAGTTTCTATATTTGAATCTGCGGAGTGAGCACACATGGTGGGAATCATAGTTATATATGTCTACAATGACCCTACATAAGTGTTGAACCCGGGTCTTCCGTTATATTTCAGATTAAAGGCCTTTAAACTATATTAACCTAATACAGAGCTATAGGACGCTAGTTTAAGGTGCCACAGTTTCTATATTTGAATCTGCGGAATGAGCACACATGGTGGGAATAATAGTTATACAAGTACAATAACCTTACACAAGTGTGGAGTCTGGTTCTGCCGTTATTTTTGAATTTAGGCCTTCAAACCATATTCGACTCGAAAGTAGTACTGTACGACCGCCCGTTTAAGGTGCCACAGTTTCTATATTTGAATCTGCGGAGTGAGCACACATGGTGGGAATCATAGTTATATATGTCTACAATGACCCTACATAAGTGTGGAACCCGGGTCTGCCGTTATTTTCGAATTATATCTATTTAAAGTTAGATTTTACTCTTTCACGATACCGCCATGTTTAAGGCGCCACAGTTTCTATATTTGAATCTGCGGAGTGAGCACACATGGTGGGAATCATAGTTTTATATGTCTACAATGACCCTACATAAGTGTGGAACCCGGGTCTGCCGTTATTTTCAGATTAAAGGCCTTTAATCTATATTACTTGAACTATAATGGTTTGAAATGAATGACTCACTATTTATTTACTTAATATACTTATTAAAATAGTACAATAAAATGTTTGTTGCCGAATGACCTTGAGCTTTTATGGCGGCTGCATGGTGACTGCCTCACGTTCGCCACCTCAGTAGTGTATTGGAATATTATTTATTTTGGTGTACATTTTATTTGGTAGCTTTTTGCAATGCGGGACGATCTTTAATTCGTGAGACTATTTGAGAGTTTACCCTTTCTTTATAATATCAAAAGCTATGGCTACCATCGGATCCACATACACGAACAAGCTTCGAGCAAGATCGTCAAAGATATTGGAGAAGGAAGTAATAACAATAAAGTGTAATTAACTATCCAAAGATAATTAAATGTAATAATACAGACTACATATATACAATAATATATTTATTTACATTATTTATTCATTGATTGTGCTAAGCGATGGACACCTTATTAGGGAGAACTGAAAATTGAAAGGTAACTTGTAGCTAGTTTATATTTACACACAAAACAGCTTTTTTATTTTAATTACACCCTCTGGAGTGGAGAAGATACTACACAGCCTTTCTAACACAGCAATGACTGGATTGGATGCTCTGCGTTGGTTGGTAATCATCCATTTATGTAACTCCATTATCTCCCCTCTTTCCTCGAAGCTGAATGAAATTTTGCGGAACACAAAGCGATAGCACAATTTTGTTCACATTAAAAGTATTCTTTAAGCACAACTCAATCACAGAAATACTGATAATTAATAACTTTTCCAGAACCTAATGAGTCTACAAAGCATTTAGTGGACAAAAAGGGTCATATTCGGTGAAAATGGGGAAAAATGGTCAATTTCAAAAATTTGTATTTGTTTTATATGCGATAAAATTTTACGATGTACGGTATTTTGAATTAACGCAGCCACTTTGGCGTAATACTGTATTATGTCGACTCTTTTGACACGAAATTAATATGCTTAATTTAAAATATTTGGCTCAGCATGAAAAATATTTTTAAAATTTCATTATCAAAATTTTTCGAGGAATGCTGTATTGAAGCTGCGAAATATTGATCATACTATTAAGTGGAAGGACTACCTTGTAAAACTTGAGAAGCTCTATCAGCGCAACTCCTAAGAAACGTCCATATATTGAACTATTTGGACTGTTTAACCGACACAGAACTAGAGCTGCGATGTTGTCATATATCTGTCAAGTTTTTTCTGAAAGAGTGAAGGGGGAGCGAGCTAATCTGTTGTTTACATGGGTCAAGTTTCTTGGAAGGGAAAGGCAGGCAAGAGTGCGGCTTTTATCAAAGACTGCACTTTGCAGAAATCTGCTGCTTTATTTTTAGGTTGAACTAATATAATCAGTAGTATGGTTTTCTTAATATTTCTTACCTTGAGGAAGAAAACATTTTTCATTTGACTTTCTCGTATTAGACTGGTTTGCTGGTGACGAGATTGGGGTTCAAATCCCAGTAGTGTATTCTGAGTTTATTTAAAAAATGGTTTCAAACACGCTATTATTATTTATTTATATCACCGCGTCTTACTACCCGTTCGAGCTGTACAATTATGTACTAATTACTCTAATGTGTTAGGCATCAGGAAGGTTAAATTAAGAGGAGATGCATCCATATTTTCATGGAGTGAGAGCAGAAAACTATTTAGGAAAAACCACCTGAGTGCACTCGACCGGAATTGAACCGTGATCTCCCCATATTCAGCATGTCAGTTGAACAGGGTGGGTAGCACACACTATTGGACTGGATTGCTGGTGGTGGGGAGATTGAAATTCAAATCCAGTTGTGTGCAATAAGGGTATTTTTCCCTAAAATGGTTCCCCACTCTCACTCTACGCAAATGTGGGTACATTAAATCTAAAATGTTACCTTCCTCCTTCCTAGTTCATGCATGTGTATAACTCAAACTGGAAGTAAGTCGCAATGAACAAAAATACTATTGTGAGGACTACTAAGAGTGTCGGCAAAACTTAATTAGTTTCGGGCAAGGTAGTTGTAAAGAAATATATTTTTGAGGAGTTTTTAGGGGAGTGACTCCAAGCCAATGGAAAATGTTTGACGATGGAATGCCACTAAAAGCTATTTGGGATGGCCCTTAAGCATTTAAAAATAATAATAGATTGTTATAGAACCTATTTGAAGTTTGTTGCAAACCATCTTTCAGCTTCAAACTCGAGTATATCAGAGGGTAGTTAAACAAACAGGAGGAAGGCACATTTTGATGGGGAGAGGGGTGGAGAGGAAATTGGTGGTAATACCCCGCCCTATCAAACCTCCCCCCTTCCCAGTCCACCCTCAATGAGTAACATTGGATTTAAAATTATCGACAGACACACCGTAGAATGTAGATCATTTCCTCAGCATCTGACTTAACCCAAGTTGTGAGGGGGAGGACAGTGTCTGATGATAATAATAATAATAATAATAATAATAATAATTATTATTATTATTATTATTATTATTTCAATTTCAATTTCAATTTCAATTTCCTTTATTATAGTGCCGACCAACAGTCGTAAGACCTATAACAGGCGGGCACTGAAAAGCACACAAGTACATACCCTACAATACATACATTTACATAAGAAAACATGATAGACAAAAAATTGCCAAATAATGCCATATACCGATAAACAACCACGAGACAAAAAAGTTGTTAATAATGATAAGAATAAAAAGTAACCTTAAAAATAAATAACCAAATAGTGGTTAAAAGCAGTAACATTTTGCAAAAAATAGATCATAATATTGTAAACTTAAACAATGTAAACTTAAATAGTATTAAATAATATAGGCAGAACCTCTACAAGATAAATTATTGATATGGGATATCCTTAAATAACTCTCTGAGTTTAGCTTTCCTTTTATGATAAAAGTCGAATTCGACAAATCTAGAATTGGCACTATGGATACAACGACCTATAGGGCTTACCTTGTAAGAGCTATTAAGAAAAAATAATTTTTGATTACGAGAAGCCCGAGAAGGGATAAGAACGCCTACATGATCAAGGGCAAATTTGCAAGAAATTATGTTATTGAAAATATTAAAAACAAAAAGGGCATCACAATAAAGTCTACGCGAGAAGAGAGTTTGGAGCCCTAATAGGTTTCGAATTCTATCATAATCATAATAAATCCGGTTACTAAAGTATTTATCATAGCATGCAGCAACAAATTTTCTTTGAACGTTTTCTAACCTAAGAGAGTCAGTTAAGGTAATTGAATTCCAAGCAACAGTAGCATATTCTAACTTAGATCTAACCAGGGCATAATAAAGACATAAAAAACAGTCAATTTTCTTAAATGATGAAGTAATAAATTTAATAAGCCCAAGTAGTTTCAATGACTGGGAAATGACATGGTCAACATGATAGTGGAAATAAAGTTTGTTATCCAGGAGGACACCAAGATCATTAATACAAAGGGTGCGAACTATGTTATCACTGCCCAATGTATAAGTAAAAAAGAAAGGATTAGTTTTCCTAGTGAAAGATATAGATTTGGTCTTAGATTTATTGATAGACATTCCATTTTCCAAAGACCATTGTAGAATACCATTTACATCATTTTGTAAATCTATACAATCTGCAATTGAATTGATAGTTTTAAATAATTTTACATCATCAGCAAAGAGTAAATAACTAGAAGAGTTCAAATATTTACCAATGTCATCAATAAACACATTAAAGAGAAGAGGACCTAAATTAGACCCCTGTGGTATGCCACAGGGTGCTAAAAATGTATTTGAGCTGTGTGAATCAATTTTAATAATGAATGATCTTTCATGCAAATAACTGCTGAACCAATTTACATATGAGTGAGAAAGTCCAAAATTACCAAGTTTAGTGAGAATAACACTATGCTGACATAAGTCAAATGCCTTACTTTGGTCAAAATAAATAGCATCAACCTGACCTTGTGCAGAGACTTGAGGGGCAACATGCCCAAGAAATTCTACTAAATTAGTTACAGTAGATTTATTTTTTATAAAGCCATGTTGATTATCTGAAAATTTATTTTTAAGGTGGTGAAAAGTATGCTCATGTATGATTTTCTCGAATACTTTGGAGAAAGTGTTTAAGAGAGAAATTGGTCTATAATTACAAACATTTGTTTTTACCCCCTTTTTATAGATAGGTATGACAACAGATTGTTTCCATGTACGAGGAAAAGTTTCATTTGACAGGCTAATGTTAAAGATATAGGCTAACAAAGGGCTGAAAATGCTGGCACAGCCTTTAACAATAAAACTTGGAATTCCATCTGTCCCGGCACATCTAGAAGAACTCAATTTTTTAATAGCATTAGCAACATCCAAGGGTGTAATGTGGCATGGATACAAGGGCGCGCTAGTTTCAATAACGGGGCAGGGTAAAACAGGAATAGCTGAATTATAAACGGAATGAAAGTAGGTCCCAAACTCATTAGCAATTAATAAAGGATCTGCTATAGATTTGCCATCAATTTCAAGGTTGGATGGGAAAACTTTATTCGTACGATTATTTTTAACAAATTTCCAAAAATCTTTAGGTTTGCATTTAATACTATTTTCAATTGAGTTCATCCACTTGGCTCTGTCTATAATCAAAGTAGTTTTAACTAATTTACGAAAGTGAGAAAAATGTGAATAGAATACACTATTATTTGTTATTTTAAACTTTTTGAAAAAATTGTTTTTTTTCCTAATATAGTATTTGAGTGTAGAAGAAAACCAATTAGGATATTTGGATGAATTAAGAATATTAATTTGAGGAATATTCATTTTTATTTTCCTTTGGACTAAGTTGGTAAAATTATCTACAGCCAAATTAACATCCGTAGTAGAATAAACACAAGTCCAATCTGCAGTAGCCAGGTCATTGTAGAGATTAAGGTAGTCACCGTGTGCATAGTCAATATATGTTTTAGAGGTGTCATTAATTTTAGTCGCAATAGGTACATCTAGTGAAATCAATAAGGGTGGATGAGCTAAATCAATATTGACTAGTGGTTGAGAGCTTTGAGTAATAGTAATAGAGGGGTGGTGAAAATTAGCAAAAACGAGGTCAAGGAGGTTAGTGTCGTTATCAGCTTCATTGAGTTGTTCTAATCCCATTATATTAGTCGAAGCGAGAAGTTGAGTAGCTTTTAATTTAATGTAGTAATGCGAAATGTTCTGAGAATGATGATAATTCCAATCAATTTTGGGGCAGTTAAAATCTCCGAGTAGTATTATTCTATAGGGGTAGCTAGCCAACACACCTTCAAGAAATATAAAGTAATTGTTAAATGCTTCGACTGTTATTTGGGGAGCAAGATATATGTTCCCAATTAACAATAATAATAATAATAATAATGGTGATAGAAATATCTTATCAATTAACATTAAAAGTTTTAATTTTTTAAACCTTTTTTCATGGACGCATAAAATTGGGGGTCAGAGATGTACCCCTCTTGAAAAGTGTTAGAACCCTTAAAAGGAAGGGAGGGGGGACACACACATATACGTATAAAACATAAATAAGAATTGTGTTTTTTAATTTATTATTTACTTTAGTTTTTTATATTACACCACCCAGATACTAATAATAATAATTATTTTAATATAAACTTAAAGATGCACTAAAATCTCCTATTGTAAAACTAGCTTATAGCATGTACAAAGACATAACTATGCAGTAATGGACCCACGGTGGGTGCCCCCAAGGAAAAAATACACCACCGTCCCCAAATCTTATGAATAATTGTAGATTATAAAAAAATATTTAAACATTTATTAATGGAATTTTTTATAATACGTAATAATATAGAGTAGGTAGGTTAAATTTAGAGGAAGTGTACCCACATTTGTGCGGAGAGATAAGAGTGTAAACCCATTGAGGAAAAACCACTCTAAGTGCATTACCATACAGCCATAATATTTGATAAAATTGTTGCTGAAAAATTTCAATATAATGTAAAACACTTAATCTGAATTGAATAAAACAATATTAATAAATATTATAAACAAATCTATAGTCAATCATCAATATTAACACTCATAGAGGCTAAACAAACATAGGTCTCTCTGAAATTGTCTACAATTTCCTCCAAGGACAAGCTACGGGTAGTAGCTCAATAGACAACATAGCTAATCCCTGCAGCCTTTATTGATTCATGTGCTTTTTAAATAATTTATAGTAAAGTTTTGAAAATGACCTGTCAGCTGTTTCTATTGATTTTACAGAAAAATATGTACATACATTTTTGTACAGCATAAATTATGCGCAATAAAATGACTATTGAGTAATTTTTGATTGAATAGTGAGATCTTTACGAAACAATGATAGGCCTGAAAGACAACGCTTTCATCTATTACCAAATTAATTTTGGGTGGGTGGACCTGCGTGATGGGCCCTATTTTGAGCGTGGGCCTGTGGCATTCTGCCACCACCCTATAATTACACCAATGAACTTGTAATTATCAAGAATTTCAAACTCTATTAACCTATTTTTTATTAGTTATATTCGATAGTCAAATATAGCTTTATACGTTTATACATATTTTAACATGAATAACACTCGCTTTGGTGGCCTCATGATCTAATGCGCTACTCTTGCAGTAGACTAGACTGCCAATGATGGGGAGATCAAGGTTCTAATCTCGGTCGAGTGTACTAAAGTTAGTTTCTCCAAACTGGTTTTCTACGCTCCCTCCACGCAAATTCGGGTACACTTTCTATGAATATAACCTTCCTGATCCCTAAAACCACTAGAGCAAATTTGAAAAACAAAATCTATTCACAAATTCTCTGTTTATTTGACAAAAATTTTAATCTTACCATTTACCTCAGGAACTTAAAGAAAATATTTTGACCAGACTAAATAATATTATATACATAATATAATGTAAATAAAAATATAATTTTACATAATAAAGTAAATAAAAATAATATAATTTTATATTACTAAATAAATATTTATATATATAAATATATACATATAAATATATACATATAAATATATATATATATAAATGTATATATTCAAATTTGAAGATAGCATATAGAAAAATTTTCTGCAAAAAGAAATATTTTATTTTTAAAAATGTTTAATTTTAATAGAATAAATATTACACTTATTGCCTTTACTTCAAAAATTATAAACACCAACTCTAAAAATAAGTATTTGAAATTGCAATAAAACATAAAAAAAATACACTGCAAGAAAAGGTTTTTCACCCAATTGTATAGAAAATATCTATCCATCGATTTTGACCAAATTTGATAGGCTTAAACACAAGTTTTACATTGAAGCATGATCATTTTATAATCTATTTTTCCCTTAACAATCACTTTTGTGTCAGGGACGTTCATAATATACACACATCACTAGCTATTTTATAATTTTTGCTACACACAGTATATAATAATACATCCATTCTACAACTTTATACATTCAAAGTCCTTCATCAAAACTTCTGCAATGAACACACTTAATATTACGTTTTTAATTTTAATTTTATTAGGGACCTGTGCTACAATTATTGGTTGAATCCCAACCGCGTGAATTGAGGTGTCTTTCCTCGTGATTGCTCATTTCCTCCACGCAAATTTAGGAACACTTTCTCTTAATTACCGTATTTATTATCTACCCTACTTTATTATTGTAAATTTACGGATAACATCGAAGAATATTAAGAAGTGAAGCATTTCTAATATAACAAAAAAAAAAAGACATGAAAAAAATCTTTACACTGCACACACTTATATGTGTTGAGTAACTTCCTCCTCTTAGCATTTGTGTTCCCCCTCCCCTTCCTCTCTAAAGCTTACGTTATTTCCAAATCTTTGACTATGGCACGCTAGGGGTGCGAGAAAGTAAAAATTATATTTGTGATGAAACTATTTTGTAAAATAATAATTGTCAAAATTAAATATGTATCTGTGTTAATGTTATTAATTTAAAAGCGTGGTGGTCAAGGCATATTCAATAGTCCCCCCACCCCGTTTCATTATCCACCTTTACAATTAATAGGAAAATAGTTTCAAGACATTTATCTATTGTGACAAGTGTATTTCTTGTTCAAATTACCAATAGTCCATAATGATTTAGTTAGCCCCGTATTATCGATACCAAATTATTGACTCTGTTTACAGATCAGATTACCAAAGGTAGGGCCAAAGTGTTTGATTGGTACACCAAAATGAGCTGAGCCCACGTGGGTTTTATGGCGATGTACTAATTAAGCTAATGTGTTAGAGAAGGGTAAGGTTGCGTTTAGATGAATTACACTTACATTTGCGTGGAGGGTGAGTGGAAAACATTTTAGGAATAATAACCTCATAGCACCAAACTGGGATCGAACACCGATCCCCTTCCTCGACAGTCCAGCTTTTTGCAAGAGTAGTGCCTTAGATCAAGCGGTCACCAAAGCGGGTCCCCTAATTATATTAATTAGGTATTCTACGCACATGATTTGAAATTAATGGATTAATTCTAAACTACAGTATTCAAATTGTATTTTTTATGCAGCAATGATAATACATTCATAACACCTTTTTAAAATCCAATTCACAAGAGCAAAACATTTATTTTCTTTCGTCTGTTTGAGAGATAAAGTAGTTTTTTATTTTATTTTCTTCGATCTCTTTTTACAGAAACGGCTTCCATTGCAAAACATTTCGTATTCACACAACTGATTTCATAAATGAACGCAGTAGAGTTAATATTTTTCCTGAGAACATCAGCTAGTCACAGTGCAACGCTTGGCATCACTACCTTGAGTTTTCTCGAGAGGTTCATCTTGTTCAACCTTACACCGATAGGTCCCGGCATACAGCACCACAACACTTTTTTTAATCAAAATAAAACTGTACCACTTTATTTTAGTTTAGAACAATATGTATGCTGAAAAATGAAAATATAATTATTCTCAATCATATTTACTCGGTTTATACTTTGTCTGTAGATTTAAAAAAAACACTAAACCAAGAAAATACGAGCATGCAAAAATTATCTAAACAAAGCTGCTTACAAATATTTAACTTTTAACTGGCGTTAAATTATACTAAATAATAGAGAAATGTGTTTATTGTAATACAATGAAAACCGTTTTAGCCTAAGTCTTCCCACATTTCAATGACAAGCTCAGTTTGTTTCATGCAGTGATCTTTAATTATTTTTTAAAACTTAAATTGGAGTTGGCTGGGTGTATATGAATAAACTATAAACCATGTAAGTGAATTGATCGGTACAGTAGTAAAAATTTGATTAAAATATGTATAATAGTTTTCTTAGTAATCGTGTACAGAGAAATCGCCTTAGAAACCGGCCACGCTCATCTCTCATGGTGATACATCCCCTTAAGTCTCAATTTTTATGCACGCGCATTTTTAATATTTTACTTGTAAAAATAAAATTAAAGTTTTTCTTTAATTCGGGATTTTTTTATTTATACAATAAAATGGCAAAATACACATTCATTTTAATAAATTACCTGTATTTGATAAGCAAAAATTATAAATAAGACATTAATTTTATTATATCGGTGACAATCGTGACTTTTATTTTAAAATATCGTTGATTTTCACAAATGATTATTCACATTTTCTTGCTGTCGCAGTGTTTTTTCAAACCTATATTATTTCCAGGGCTTATGTTTTCGGAATCGATATTCTATCTCAGTTACCGCTTTTTATTATAATCGTTTCTTCTTTCACCTTCCGATAATTGCCAATAGCTTCAGATCCTGCTCGTTAAACGATTCCACTACGAATCTGTTTTCCCATGTGCCATTCTATCTGAACGTTCGTAAATGCATGTCACATTCTGTTTAATTCATTAACAATGTTGAATGTTTTTTGTATCGTCAAGTGTGAAATCTACCTTGAATTAAGACGTTATTAACATTAGTACGAAATAAAATAAAATAAACGTATAATTATATTAGTGTCACTTACCTTAGTATGTAGGAAATAGGAGAGAGCTATTCAGATACAATATTTATTTTTTCATTTTTTCAAACATACCACATAATGACTTAAATTTAAATTGTGTATATATTAAAGTGCCAAAAATAGTTTGAACCCAGCTTCAGCCCGTAATAGCTTTATGCTTACAAGTTTGACTGCCCTAGTCATGAAGTTTGGATTAGGTTTGAATTCCAACCGAATGTAATGTGCGTTTTTATACTTTTTATTTTTCCATCCGCTGTACACTTGAATATTGATGAGTTAAATGAAAATATATTTTCATCATCCTGTGCTCCTAAACTAGTATTCAGTATGTATAGTAGAAAAGTGCAGTAAGTTATATTAGAATGAATATCAAGTTAATCATTTAATTTAAAAGAATAATAAATATTAATGCATACAAATGAGTTTCAGTTTGACTATTTAGAGACCCGCATTTGCGGGCATGTGGGCTAAGTTTTCAACCTCGTATGGCTTGGTTTTGTGGTGACAGAGGTAACAGCTAGCATTCCGGTCGGGTCTTGTGGAGGCAGATTTTGCAAACTTGTTTTTCACGCATTCTACACATAAATGCTGGTACGTTTACTCTAAAATCTATTTACTCATTCCTTCCCTAATAGTGTGAATTGGTGGATATCCTGGACGAGTATTACTTTAAGTACTTCATCTTACTACCCCTTCGGGTTATACGCCTATGTACTAATTACGCCAATGTGTTAGGGGTCTTCAATAAACCACAAAACTTTTTTTCTTATCTTTACGACCCCCTTCTCCCCCTATGTAAACATTTTGCCCGAAAACTCCTCTCATACTGTTACGTAACATTTATCTTAAAGAATGATGTGCTTTTGCTTCGTTCCATTTTACAATAACTTCATTTTAGACTATTTAATTGTTTTTTTCTGGACATCACTTTTTATATGCATTAACTAAAGTTCCAAACAAGTTTCCTCTTTTTGAAGACAAAATAGCATATATTTTATAAGATCAAATACAAACGATCATTCACGGCTTTATAAAATAACGAGCAATAGAAATCTTCATTAAACTATAACTCAAAACTTTTGTATTGTATTGTTAATAATGCGAGACACATCCTTATTAAATCACGTGAGGGAGTCACAAGTCTGTGAACTGCAGGCAAGTCAAAACAAATGCTATGAGTAACAAGCCTCTGTAATGCGCATTGTACTAAGGAATGTACTTTATTGGCGTTCGTAGTCATGGGTAAATAGCGTCATCTATTCAAAGCATTCGAAAAATCAACAAACGAAAGATAAAAGTGCTTTAAGCTTGCAGCTTGCATTTTTAACACTGTACATCTTCGAAAGTTATCTTTAAGTCTGTTTTATAGTGAAAACATAAACAATTATGTATTTTTTTCAGAAACATTAGAATTTAAGTATAAGAAATGTGTTACGGAACACTGTAATTTACTGTACACCCCTCTTCATGTAACATCATGTAGAAATTAGAGCTAAGCCCCACAAAAGCGTTACGTGGTTAATATAAGAACCCTTAGGGATAAGTAAGGTGTATTTTAGAGGAAGAGCACTAGAATTTTCGTTGAGAGATAGTGGGGAACCATTTAGGAAAAACATCCTCAGTGCACCCAACTGGGATCGAACCCCAATATTCCTGTCATCGCCAGTATAGTATAATGTGAGAGTAGCTCGTTCTTCATAATTCGTCCGTTTGGATTATATAGCGCAATTTGAAACCTCTAAATAAAATTGTGCCTTTGGGACATGGTATTTTCAATTGGGATTGGAACATTATATTTTTGCATGCCTCATGAGTACAAAACTACGCTTTTTTTTTTGTCGAAGAATATCCAATTTTAATATGTACGTATATTTGATTATAGTTTGTTTATTCTCAAGATAACAGTCTGATTTATAGTATGGTAAAGCAAATTTTTGTTTGTAATGATATATTTTTGGCCATTATAATTTTATTTATTAAATACACATATATATTATTTTTTAAATAAAAACAAAAAGTCTACTCAGTTAAGCGCATGCTATTTATTTTGTTTATATAACTGCATTTGACTACTCGTCCAGGCTATATTAATTTAATTACAATAATAAAGTAAGGAGGGAGAAGGTAGAGTTTAGAGAAAGTGTATCTAAATTTTCAGTGAGAGAGAGAGTGGAAACCATTTCGGAAAAAACTCACCCTTAGCATAGTTGGCATAGATTTTAACCCTGACCTGTTCATCACCGACAAATCAGAATAGATGAACTTGACTTTCAATCCTCATGCTCACCGATGGGTGCTCTCTCCTATCAATGTGCTATATAAATATATATATAGTTTTCTTTATAATATTAATAATAGTGGGTCTTTGATCCAAAGATTGATTCAGATGTTTGTCAGGAATTTCAAGAAAGTTCGGTAGTTTCCTGTTGCTCTCCGCACTAAATTCCTACGAGAGAGCGAGAAAGAGTTTACACAATGCGGTAATAGTCTAGGACCCGCCGTGGTGGCGTAGTTGGCTAACGCGCCAGTCGTGTTGAGTCAGACCATCGAGGACGGGGAGATCGAGGTTCGAATCTCGGTCGGGTGAACTGGGGGTGGTTTTTCCTAAATGGTTTTCCACTCTCCCTCCACGCAAATGCGGGTTCACTTCCTCTAAATTCAACCTTCCCAATTCCTAATCCATTAGTGTAATTAGTACTTAGGCGTATAACCCGAACGGGTAGTAAGACGCGGTGCTAAAAAAAAAAAAAAAAAAAAAAATAGTCTAGGCAATAGGGGGGGCTTTAGCTTGCCTTAAGTCAGGAAGTTTTGGAAAATGGCTGAAATTGTACATTTTTATTACAAATATTAAATTTTCAGTCTTGTAATTTTGCCGCTAGAGCCGCCATCTTAAAAGAATGGTGCCAAAAACAATTTTTCAAAAATATCTCAAAATAACTCGGCTTCCTTGCATTTTAGATAAAAAATGTTTATAACCAAAACGAAAGGTAATACAATTTGCTACAAAAAATGTAATGAACATTTTTTCCATAAAGTCAATAGTTTTAATGAAATAGCCCTAGAAAACTAAGGCATTTTCATTCAGACATAGAAAAAGTGCATATTTTTCGTACTGATTCAACTATTACTATTTTGCTAGCACATGACACTGATCTTAATTTTAGCGTACCAGATCAGTGTTTAACATTTTGTACTATTATTTAAACAATATGCTATAATATACATACTCATTTCCACACCACCTTTTGAGGTAGAGTATATGGTGCGTTTTTTTTAATGTGGTATCCCCAGTAGGCCTATTCCACAGTAGTCTTAAATAAAATGTATTGTCATATTATTGTGTCTAAGTCTAAGTTTAAGTGGGAAGGTTAAATTTAGAGTAGTGAGCCCACATTTGCGTGAAGGGAGAGAAGAAAACCAATTAGGAAAAACCACCCCCAGTTCACCCGACCGAGATTTTAACCTCGATCTCCCCGTCCTTGGCATTCTGGCTCAACACGAAACTAACGCGCTAGCTATCTACGCCACCGAGGCGGGTCAGTGGACTATCATTAATTTAACATATACATCCACATACATGCAAGTGTGTATACATATTAGGTACTATATACATACAATTGTAAAAACATACCATAATATATAAATATAAACATAGCAACATATCATGTAACTAAAATACTCATGAAACTTCGAATATCCATACAACTATATCAACATACATATAAACACAACATGCCACAATACCAACACCTTAAAAAAGACCTACACGTATAAATGAGCTTACTGTAATTATCTAAATACATGTAGACAAATATTATAATATATAGACCAACCACCAGAAGAACTTTTATTGACAGTTCTAAAATTTAATGTTTATATTCTTACGTACTTATACATATTGTATGTATTCTTCAGATCTCATTTTTGACAGATTATGTCGATTCTTATTATAGCATTTAATTTTATCATAAATAAAAGGCTCATCAAAGCGTGGATAAGTTATACCAACACCCCTTAGTATATAAACAAAACAACACACTAATATAACAACATACTAAATTAAATAAATACAAATTACTAAACATACCAACATTGCGGGATATTTATAACAAGTATATTAACATATATATATACATATATATATAAACTTTCAACATAACTCGATATACCTAATATCTTATAACCTAATTTTCAATTGTATTATATTACCATCCTCAATTTAATAAAAATTGGCATTTGTAGCTTTGTTTGTCCATATTTATCCTTACCTCAGAACTGCAACGTTTCACTCAAAACGTAATTGAAAATAAAATAAATCTGCTGATTTATTAGATTTTTAAACTAATTAATCTGAAATTAATGTTTTTGATTATATTTGAACATTTTAATACTTCTAACCTTTCTTTTAAAGTGTGTGTGCGTAGCGTAGCGTAATGTAATGCAAATTTTGTACTTGAAAACGGGCCTAAGGATTTTGATGAAATGGTGTTATTTACCGTTTTCGAGTGCGATAAATTGGATCTAGTGAAGTCTTGACTTTAGTAAAAATTATTAAGGGGGAAATCTCAATATTTCAACTTATGATTCTTATTTGATTTGTCTATGATTCGTCTTACATTATTAATCTTGATGATTTTACCGAGTGATGCTCGGTCTTCAGGGTACTAATAATAACAATAATAAGACATTATTTAAATGAGATAAATGACACCTCGACAATTTACATGTTAATCAAACCCGGAACCTTTGGCTTATTGCGTCAATTCTCTCATTACTGAGCTATCCAGGAATCGTTCTGTGCTCAGGGTAATTTTTCGCTCATATTTTAAGGCAGGTTCTGTGATGGACGTGTGGAAGTCAAGAACTATATTAAGGCTTTAATTCCCGTGTCCTGATGCCGTTTTTCAAATCTAAAAATATGATGGCTTGTTGCAGTTATAGCCATACTTAACACCATAACATATTTGCTGATCATCCCATCAATTATAAGGCAAGAATTAATAGCCAGAGCTATTATTTATGCTTATTAGTGGGAAATTACTCCACTAGATATCATATTCTGATAATTGAAAAATGATACCTGGACACGGGAATCGAACCCGGGACCTCTGGCTTAGTACGCCAATGCTCTAACCACTGAGCTATCCAGGATTCGTCTCGTGCCCAGGGTCATTATTCACTCATATTTTAAGGCAGAGTCTATGATGGACTGGCGGAAATCGTCGGCTACAAGTATGTGATTATATTAATATCACGAGCCATCGGATAACGCAGCCACCTTCGACTCGGTAGTTGGCTTTTTGCTGCCATTTGCACAATTATTAAATTGTGCGGGATCGCACATATTTGTAGCTGACGATTTCCGCTAAGTCCATCATAGACTCTGCCTTAAAATATGCGTTAAGAATGGCCCTGGACACGAGACGAATCCTGGATAGCTCAGTGGTTAGAGCATTGGCGTATTAAATCAGAGATCCCGGGTTCTATTCCCGTGTCCAGGTGTCATTTTTCAATTTTCAGAATTATGAGGCAGTTGAATAAAAAATTTTTTTATCAATTTTATATGGTGCATTTTTAAAAGTGTATTTTGACTAAATTTAATATTACGTGTAAGCTTATATAGGTACTTTTAATTATTTTTTAAATAGTAATACTAAAATAACTCGATAATCTCATAGTTTAACTATGACCCATTAGAGGTTTTGCTATCGATATTTATGATTAGCTAAACTTATGTTTATTTTTTATTTCAAACCAAATAATTCAAAAACTAATTTAACGGGAAACGTGTGCTTTCCACACAAAGCGGTGTATTCTTAAGTGTAAGAAAATAAAATAAGCAAAAGGAGTACCATTCCCTTAAAAAATAAAACCAGTGCTAGGATATAAACACACGTGCTTGGATAAATACACACTACGCAAAAACATTTCAACATACATAATATGTACATGCATATATATTATATTATATACATACCAACCAACAAATGAAGATGCATCTACACAAATATACCTATCTACACAAATATAATGTACCAGTACAGATTCATTCGTATCAGACGAACAACATATATGCATAACCTATACCGAAAAATTATAGTAGACCCATTCTTATTCTATGCATAAATACATTTTAGTTACCGGTACATTATTTCTATGTAAAGAGAGCTGATGAAAGAAGTTTAGTGTAAAAATAGAAATTGAACTAACTTGAGAACAATAAATGAGTGTTGTAATATACTATATTATAATATAGAGTCTGAAAACATTTGAAGACAAAAGCTTTGGTCCAAGGCGTGTACAAATAAAATCAAAAATTCATAAATATACTGTTGATCATTTGAATTCTAGTTTGTGAATACATCTGTTTCAAGTAAAACTGTTTGAATTGAACGTGAAAAATTGATTATACAACTGAGAGAAGTCCACTCACGATAATAACGTATTCATGGTCGTACAGATTGTCTGTCCTAAAGGAATCTCAGATTTAGTTGTCCACAGCATTTTAAATGCATTAAAAAATTAAATTGAGAAAAATATGACTCCAATAAAGTTATTTATTGAGATTGCAACACGCTTATAGTTATTTGATAATCAAAAAGATACTAGAGCTCATTTCATGACTATAATAATATTTTTTGCGGCTGTCCCTCGACACATCAATACCCCTAAAAAAATAATATTAGCTACATCTGGTTGGTGTTTAAATACAACTGATATTTTTTTAAATTCTAAATATATCATCGAAATACTATTATGTTGTAAGCCAACCAACGTAACAGAAAAGCAGTGAAATTATAAAATTAATCTTCTAAAGAAGACAAATGTCATATAAAAAGGGTACATGTGTATGAGCAAATATTTTCGGAGGCCGGGAACTCAGTTTCATAATGGTAGAAACTTTGAGGTGGCATGCTACTACAGTCTACTCTGGGCAGATCTAAGCATCGACATGCCATCTCAAAGGTTTGTAATGTAGACTAAGAATTAACAGTGATTTTTTTGAAGAGTTAAGAGGCTGTAGAGACTTTGAGGTGGCATGCTACTACAGTCTACTCTGGGCAGATCTAAGCATCGACATGCCATCTCAAAGCTTTGTAATGTAGGCTAAGAATAATTAACAGTGATTTTTTTTCTTAAAGCTTTGAAAGCCATAGCAGTAAAGTCAGATTTAAAATGTTAAAATGTTAAAAAGTTATTAATTATCAGTATTTCTGTGATTGAGTTGTGCTTAAAGAATACTTTTAATGTGAACAAAATTGTGCTATCGCTTTGTGTTCCGCAAAATTTCATTCAGCTTCGAGGAAAGAGGGGAGATAATGGAGTTACATAAATGGATGATTACCAACCAACGCAGAGCATCCAATCCAGTCATTGCTGTGTTAGAAAGGCTGTGTAGTATCTTCTCCACTCCAGAGGGTGTAATTAAAATAAAAAAGCTGTTTTGTGTGTAAATATAAACTAGCTACAAGTTACCTTTCAATTTTCAGTTCTCCCTAATAAGGTGTCCATCGCTTAGCACAATCAATGAATAAATAATGTAAATAAATATATTATTGTATATATGTAGTCTGTATTATTACATTTAATTATCTTTGGATAGTTAATTACACTTTATTGTTATTACTTCCTTCTCCAATATCTTTGACGATCTTGCTCGAAGCTTGTTCGTGTATGTGGATCCGATGGTAGCCATAGCTTTTGATATTATAAAGACAGGGTAAACTCTCAAATAGTCTCACGAATTAAAGATCGTCCCGCATTGCAAAAAGTTACCAAATAAAATGTACACCAAAATAAATAATATTCCAATACACTACTGAGGTGGCGAACGTGAGGCAGTCACCATGCAGCCGCCATAAAAGCTCAAGGTCATTCGGCAACAAACATTTTATTGTACTATTTTAATAAGTATATTAAGTAAATAAATAGTGAGTCATTAATTTCAAACTATTATAGTTCAAGTAATATAGATTAAAGGCCTTTAATCTGAAAATAACGGCAGACCCGGGTTCCACAATTATGTAGGGTCATTGTAGACATATATAACTATGATTCCCACCATGTGTGCTCACTCCGCAGATTCAAATATAGAAACTGTGGCACCTTAAACTAGCTTCCTATAGCTCTGTATTAGGTTAATATAGTTTAAAGGCCTTTAATCTGAAAATAACGGCAGACCCGGGTTCCACAATTATGTAGGGTCATTGTAGACATATATAACTATGATTCCCACCATGTGTGCTCACTCCGCAGATTCAAATATAGAAACTGTGGCACCTTAAACTAGCGTCCTATAGGTCTGTATTAGGTTAATATAGTTTAAAGGCCTTTAATCTGAAAATAACGGCAGACCCGGGTTCCTCACTTATGTAGGGTCATTGTAGACATATATAACTATGATTTCCACCATGTGTGCTCACTCCGCAGATTCAAATATAGAAACTGTGGCGCCTTAAACATGGCGGTTTCGTGAAAGAGTAAAATCTAACTTTAAATAGATATAATTCGTAAATAACGGTAGACACGGGTTCCACACTTATGTAGGGTCATTGTAGACCTATATAACTATGATTCCCACCATGTGTGCTCATTCCGCAGATTCAAATATAGAAACTGTGGCACCTTAAACGGGCGGTCGTACATTGCTATTTTCGAGTCGAATATGGTTTGAAGGGCTAAATTCAAAAATAACGGCAGAACCAGGCTCCACACTTTTGTAAGGTTATTGTATACTTGTATAACTATTATTCCCACCATGTGTGCTCATTCCGCAGATTCAAATATAGAAACTGTGGCACCTTAAACTAGCGTCCTATAGCTCTGTATTAGGTTAATATAGTTTAAAGGCCTTTAATCTGAAAATAACGGCAGACCCGGGTTCCACACTTATGTAGGGTCATTGTAGACATATAAAACTATGATTCCCACTATGTGTGCTCACTCCGCAGATTCAAATATAGAAACTGTGGCGCCTTAAACATGGCGGTACCGTGAAAGAGTAAAATCTAAATTTAAATAGATATAATTCGAAAATAACGGCAGACCCGGGTTCCAAACTTATGTAGGGTCATTGTAGACATATATAACTATGATTCCCACCATGTGTGCTCACTCCGCAGATTCAAATATAGAAACTGTGGCACCTTAAACTAGCGTCCTATAGCTCTGTACTAGGTTAGTATAGTTTAAAGGCCTTTAATCTGAAAATAAGGGCAGACCCGGGTTCCACACTTATGTAGGGTCATTGTAGACATATATAACTATGATTTCCACCATGTGTGCTCATTCCGCAGATTCAAATATAGAAACTGTGGCTCCTTAAACATGGCGGTACCGGTAAAGAGTAAAATCTAAATTTAAATAGATATAATTCGAAAATAACGGCAGACCCGGGTTCTACACTTATGTAGGGTCATTGTAGACATATATAACTATGATTCCCACCATGTGTGCTCATTCCGCAGATTCAAATATAGAAACTGTGGCACCTTAAACGGGCGGTCGTACTGTGTTATTTTCGAGTCGAATATGGTTTGAATGCCTAAATTCAAAAATAACGGCAGAACCAGGCTCCACACTTGTGTAAGGTTATTGTATACTTGTATAACTATTATTCCCACCATGTGTGCTCATTCCGCAGATTCAAATATAGAAACTGTGGCACCTTAAACTAGCGTCCTATAGCTCTGTATTAGGTTAATATAGTTTAAAGGCCTTTAATCTGAAAATAACGGCAGACCCGGGTTCCACAATTATGTAGGGTCATTGTAGATATATATATAACTATGATTCCCACCATGTGTGCTCACTCCGCAGATTCAAATATAGAAACTGTGGCACCTTAAACTAGCGTCCTATAGCTCTGTATTAGGTTAATATAGTTTAAAGGCCTTTAATCTGAAAATAACGGCAGACCCGGGTTCCACAATTATGTAGGGTCATTGTAGACATATATAACTATGATTCCCACCATGTGTGCTCACTCCGCAGATTCAAATATAGAAACTGTGGCGCCTTAAACATGGCGGTACCGTGAAAGAGTAAAATCTAACTTTAAATAGATATAATTCGAAAATAACGGCAGACCCGGGTTCCAAACTTATGTAGGGTCATTGTAGACATATATAACTATGATTACCACCATGTGTGCTCACTCCGCAGATTCAAATATAGAAACTGTGGCACCTTAAACTAGCGTCCTATAGCTCTGTACTAGGTTAGTATAGTTTAAAGGCCTTTAATCTGAAAATAACGGCAGACCCGGGTTCCACACTTATGTAGGGTCATTGTAGACATATATAACTATGATTTCCACCATGTGTGCTCATTCCGCAGATTCAAATATAGAAACTGTGGCTCCTTAAACATGGCGGTACCGGTAAAGAGTAAAATCTAACTTTAAATAGATATAATTCGAAAAAAACGGCAGACCCGGGTAAAAAAAAAAAAAAAAAAAAAAAAAAAAAAAAAAAAAAAAAAAAAAAAAAAAAAAAAAAAAAAAAAAAAAAAAAAAAAAAAAAAAAAAAAAAAAAAAAAAAAATTCAATATAGAAACTGTGGCACCTTAAACTAGCGTCCATAGGTCTGTATTTGGTTAATATAGTTTAAAGGCCTTAATCTGAAAAATAACGGCAAAACCGGGTTCCACACTTATGTAGGTCATTGTAGACATTATAACTATGATTTCCACCATGTGTGCTCATTCCGCAGATTCAAATATAGAAACTGTGGCGACCTTAAACATGGCGGTTTCGTGAAAGAGTAAAATTAACTTTAATAGATATAATCGTAAAATAACGGCAGACACGGGTTCCACATTATGTAGGGTCATTGTAGATATATATAACTATGATTCCCACCATGTGTGCTCACTCCGCAGATTCAAATATAGAAACTGTGGCACCTTAAACTAGCGTCCTATAGCTCTGTATTAGGTTAATATAGTTTAAAGGCCTTTAATCTGAAAATAACGGCAGACCCGGGTTCCACAATTATGTAGGGTCATTGTAGACATATATAACTATGATTCCCACCATGTGTGCTCACTCCGCAGATTCAAATATAGAAACTGTGGCGCCTTAAACATGGCGGTACCGTGAAAGAGTAAAATCTAACTTTAAATAGATATAATTCGAAAATAACGGCAGACCCGGGTTCCAAACTTATGTAGGGTCATTGTAGACATATATAACTATGATTACCACCATGTGTGCTCACTCCGCAGATTCAAATATAGAAACTGTGGCACCTTAAACTAGCGTCCTATAGCTCTGTACTAGGTTAGTATAGTTTAAAGGCCTTTAATCTGAAAATAACGGCAGACCCGGGTTCCACACTTATGTAGGGTCATTGTAGACATATATAACTATGATTTCCACCATGTGTGCTCATTCCGCAGATTCAAATATAGAAACTGTGGCTCCTTAAACATGGCGGTACCGGTAAAGAGTAAAATCTAACTTTAAATAGATATAATTCGAAAAAAAACGGCAGACCCGGGTTCTACACTTATGTAGGGTCATTGTAGACATATATAACTTGATTCCCACCATGTGTGTTCACTCCGCAGATTCAATATAGAAACTGTGGCACCTTAAACGGGCGGTCGTACAGTGTTATTTTCGAGTCGAATATGGTTTGAATGCCTAAATTCAAAATAACGGCAGAACCAGGCTCCACACTTGTGTAAGGTTATTGTATACTTGTATAACTATTATTCCCACCATGTGTGCTCATTCCGCAGATTCAAATATAGAAACTGTGGCACCTTAAACTAGCGTCCTATAGCTCTGTATTAGGTTAATATATTTAAAGGCCTTTAATCTGAAAATAACGGCAGACCCGGTTCCACAATTATGTAGGGTCATTGTAGACATATATAACTATGATTCCCACCATGTGTGCTCACTCCGCAGATTCAAATATAGAAACTGTGGCACCTTAAACTAGCGTCCTATAGGTCTGTATTAGGTTAATATAGTTTAAAGGCCTTTAATCTGAAAATAACGGCAGACCCGGGTTCCACACTTATGTAGGGTCATTGTAGACATATATAACTATGATTTCCACCATGTGTGCTCACTCCGCAGATTCAAATATAGAAACTGTGGCGCCTTAAACATGGCGGTTTCGTGAAAGAGTAAAATCTAACTTTAAATAGATATAATTCGTAAATAACGGCAGACACGGGTTCCACACTTATGTAGGGTCATTGTAGACATATATAACTATGATTCCCACCATGTGTGCTCACTCCGCAGATTCAAATATAGAAACTGTGGCACCTTAAACTAGCGTCCTATAGCTCTGTATTAGGTTAATATAGTTTAAAGGCCTTAATCTGAAAATAACGGCAGACCCGGGTTCCACAATTATGTAGGGTCATTGTAGACATATATAACTATGATTCCCACCATGTGTGCTCACTCCGCAGATTCAAATATAGAAACTGTGGCGCCTTAAACATGGCGGTACCGTGAAGAGTAAAATCTAACTTTAATAGATATAATTCGAAAATAACGGCAGACCCGGGTTCCAAACTTATGTAGGGTCATTGTAGACATATATAACTATGATTACCACCATGTGTGCTCACTCCGCAGATTCAAATATAGAAACTGTGGCACCTTAAACTAGCGTCCTATAGCTCTGTACTAGGTTAGTATAGTTTAAAGGCCTTTAATCTGAAAATAACGGCAGACCCGGGTTCCACACTTATGTAGGGTCATTGTAGACATATATAACTATGATTTCCACCATGTGTGCTCATTCCGCAGATTCAAATATAGAAACTGTGGCTCCTTAAACATGGCGGTACCGGTAAAGAGTAAAATCTAACTTTAAATAGATATAATTCGAAAAAAACGGCAGACCGGGTTCACACTTATGTAGGGTCATTGTAGACATATATAACTTTGATTCCCACCATGTGTGCTCACTCCGCAGATTCAAATATAGAAACTGTGGCACCTTAAACGGCGGTCTACATGTTTTTTCGGTAATATGTTTGAATGCCTTAATCAAAAATAACGGCAGAACCGGTCCACACTTTGTAGGTATTGTAACTTATAACTATTATTCCACCATGTGTGCTCATCCGCAGATTCAAATATAGAAACTGTGGCCCTTAAACTAGCGTCATACCGTATTATTAATATAGTTTAATTCGAAAATAACGGCAGACCCGGGTTCCACAATTATGTAGGGTCATTGTAGACAATATAACTATGATTCCCACCATGTGTGTCACTCCGCAGATTCAAATATAGAAACTGTGCACCTTAAACTAGCGTCCTATAGGTCTGTATTAGGTTAATATAGTTTAAAGGCCTTTAATCTGAAAATAACGGCAGACCCGGGTTCCACACTTTGTAGGGTCATTGTAGACATATATAACTATGATTTCCACCATGTGTGCTCATCCGCAGATTCAAATATAGAAACTGTGGCCCTTAAACATGGCGTTTCGTGAAGAGTAAAATCTAACTTTAAATAGATATAATTCGAAAAACGGCAGACCGGGTTCCACACTTATGTAGGGTCATTGTAGACATATATAACTATGATTCCCACCATGTGTGCTCACTCCGCAGATTCAAATATAGAAACTGTGGCACCTTAAACAGCGTCCTATAGTCTGTATTAGGTTAATATAGTTTAAAGGCCTTAATCTGAAAATAACGGCAGACCCGGTTCCACAATTATGTAGGGTCATTGTAACATATTAACTATGATTCCCACCATGTGTGCTCACTTCCGCAGATTCAAATATAGAAACTGTGGCGCCTTAAACATGGCGTACCGTGAAAAGTAAATCTAACTTTAAATGATATAATTCGAAAATAACGGCAGACCGGGTTCCAATTATGTAGGTCATTGTAGACATATATAACTATGATTCCACCATGTGTGCTCACTCCGCAGATTCAAATATAGAAACTGTGGCACCTTAAACTAGCGTCCTATAGCTCTGTACTAGGTTAGTATAGTTTAAAGGCCTTTAATCTGAAAATAACGGCAGACCCGGGTTCCACACTTATGTAGGGTCATTGTAGACATATATAACTATGATTTCCACCATGTGTGCTCATTCCGCAGATTCAAATATAGAAACTGTGGCTCCTTAAACATGGCGGTACCGGTAAAGAGTAAAATCTAACTTTAAATAGATATAATTCGAAAAAAACGGCAGACCCGGGTTCTACACTTATGTAGGGTCATTGTAGACATATATAACTATGATTCCCACCATGTGTGTTCACTCCGCAGATTCAAATATAGAAACTGTGGCACCTTAAACGGGCGGTCGTACAGTGTTATTTTCGAGTCGAATATGGTTTGAATGCCTAAATTCAAAAATAACGGCAGAACCAGGCTCCACACTTGTGTAAGGTTATTGTATACTTGTATAACTATTATTCCCACCATGTGTGCTCATTCCGCAGATTCAAATATAGAAACTGTGGCACCTTAAACTAGCGTCCTATAGCTCTGTATTAGGTTAATATAGTTTAAAGGCCTTTAATCTGAAAATAACGGCAGACCCGGGTTCCACAATTATGTAGGGTCATTGTAGACATATATAACTATGATTCCCACCATGTGTGCTCACTCCGCAGATTCAAATATAGAAACTGTGGCACCTTAAACTAGCGTCCTATAGGTCTGTATTAGGTTAATATAGTTTAAAGGCCTTTAATCTGAAAATAACGGCAGACCCGGGTTCCACACTTATGTAGGGTCATTGTAGACATATATAACTATGATTTCCACCATGTGTGCTCACTCCGCAGATTCAAATATAGAAACTGTGGCGCCTTAAACATGGCGGTTTCGTGAAAGAGTAAAATCTAACTTTAAATAGATATAATTCGTAAATAACGGCAGACACGGGTTCCACACTTATGTAGGGTCATTGTAGACATATATAACTATGATTCCCACCATGTGTGCTCACTCCGCAGATTCAAATATAGAAACTGTGGCACCTTAAACGGGCGGTCGTACATTGCTATTTTCGAGTCGAATATGGTTTGAAGGCCTAAATTCAAAAATAACGGCAGAACCAGGCTCCACACTTGTGTAAGGTTATTGTATACTTGTATAACTATTATTCCCACCATGTGTGCTCATTCCGCAGATTCAAATATAGAAACTGTGGCACCTTAAACTAGCTTCCTATAGCTCTGTATTAGGTTAATATAGTTTAAAGGCCTTTAATCTGAAAATAACGGCAGACCCGGGTTCCACAATTATGTAGGGTCATTGTAGACATATATAACTATGATTCCCACCATGTGTGCTCATTCCGCAAATTCAAATATCTTTTCCTAGCGCTTTCTATGAGATGTTTTTAAACTAATATCTTACTCTAGTGCTCCCTATGGGATTTTTTTAAAACTATTTTTCTCTTATACTGCCATCAATTTGATTTTTGGAACTAAATTTTCGCTTGGTTCCATTTATTTTTCTAATGTTGGCTAAAAACGGTTAGGTTATTGTGGATGTGGCGGACTTCTGGGGCTATTTCAAGTTGGTTATTAGCTTGTATATTGGTTTAATAAAAACTTTTTATATTGAAATTTCAATAAATAAAATTAATAAGGTATCTTAAAACTTGATTACATTTGTTTGAATGACAAACTTTGGGTAGTTGCCATACATTTAAACTATCACTTAGGTTATTGGCTTGTAGAAATTACCTATTATTATATTACTTTTTTTTAAGTTGGCTCATATCTTGTATATTGCTTTCAGAAACCATATTTTGTTGAAAGTTTGATAGCTATAATGAAACAAGGTAGCTAAAAACTGTTTTACATTTGTTTTAATGACATACTTTGTGTATAAGTCTTACGTTCAAATGATAATTTAGGTTATAGGCTTGTAGGAAGTACGGTATCTACTAAACCCTGATTTTAGTAATAATCCCAATCTGTAAGGCTTTATTTTGTATCAGAATACTATCCTATATATAATATTTTGGTAGGATAAACGGCCATTTAAAACGGAAGTAAAAATTTCCTTCTGGAAGGTATTTTATTCTACCTAAACACAATTATAGGGTAGAATTCTGGTATGAGACAAAGCCTTACAAATGAGCTTCCTTCAAGGCTCATCGTATATATTAGGCTAAAGCAAATTATTTAAAGAAAAAACTAACTAGCTTCAAACTGTGTTGTGTTCTTCAACGCTTTTACTAACATATTTATTTCATTTAACTTATCACACATTGATTTATCTCATATAGTCAATCAAATTAATGAACGATATCAAAATGCCACATTGCCTTGTATGGGTGTAAGAGAGAAAGAGATACCCGAAAATTTTCTTCTATCTTAGACAATGCTATGCGGACGACAGCTCGAAAATTTCAGCCACAGATGTCCATCCAGTTATATTATAGAGATCAATGTTTTAACCTAGTCTGTACAGTTCTCTTTCGTGTTAAATTAATCTGTGGCAGTAGGTGACGTTTACTTTCCTTAACAGCTGTTCAGTAACACACTTGCAGTCAAACTATATATCAGCTGCCAAACACATCGAAAGTGTAAATTATAGTCATATGTTCAAGGTGTACTTTCAAGAACGAATCGGGGTAGATTAAAATCACCAGCCTATTTTTACAAGTAAATATATATTCATACTTAAGATTTCTATACAAGGTGCATTGTTGAGTGGAAACCAAGGCTGTATCCGAATAGTCAGTCTACTTATGCGGCGTCGCCTTGACTCGTGCGTGCACTTAATAGCTGCATTAGCAATCATGTCATCAAGTGTAGATCTATCCGAATAGTCGCAAACGATACCTATGCAGTCTTCTCGAGGTCATAGTCACCATGGATACTAAGGCTACCAGCTGTACGCTGTTCTCGCGGTGTTGGTTGGGTGTTTGACTGGGAGTTTTTTTAGTATTATTGTTTCGTCTGCTAGAGCTCCTTTAAATAAGGTTGTTGCCGTTCGAATAGTTTGATTTAAATGCAGTTTTCGCTATGAACAGTGCGAGAAGTGTAAAATCATCAATACTGCATCAAGTATAAAACTCAAGGGTCCGACTAGTGAGCCTTGGACTATTCGGATACAGGCCAATTTGTATCAAATATTAAGATCCATCTAATTTTATTTTAGGAAATATTTAATCACGTATTTTTAAGGCAGGGTTATTATTAACTGATTAACTGTCTTAATTCGGGAGGGAAACTTATGATATCAATCTACTCAAATTTCCAATATTTCAAACTTGACTTCAGGTTTTTTTAGCCTACATTTTTGTTAGTACAACTTGACTGTAAGTCTGTACTTGAATAAGGTTAAGTTTCATAACCAATTCCAAAGATATTTAACTTTATAATATCAAAAGGGTTGGTACAGTGTGTTTTATCTTCCTCTGCTTCAGAAGGTCTACGTTTGACTTGTTTAAGGATCGTCAAAAGCGTCCGTAAACTTTGCATCCATATAGTCCATAAGCCCTTAGTGGTCCATAGAATTGGAAATCAAATCTACACAATCTGTATCCTTAGTTATGTGATTGTGCCAACCAATGAGAAAAGTCTTGAGAGTACATCCAATTGACTCTAAAAGAAAATGTCTAGAGTAAGTCGTGTTGAGCTAGACCACCAAGGATGGGGAGATTGAGGTTCGAATCTCGGTTGGGTGAACTGGGGTGGTTTTCCCTAAATGGTTTTCCACCCTCCTCCACGCAAATGCGGGTCCACTTCCTCTAAAATTCGACCTTCCCAATCCTTATCCATTAGTGTAATTAGTACTTAAGCGTATAGCCCGTACAGGTAGTAAGATGCAGTACTAAATTAATTAATAATTAATCTAGAGTAAGGTGTGCAATGAAAGTTATTTGTGAATCAGAGGCTAGTAAGAATACTAATGGGAAGTTTAACATAACATGCCACCTTTTGATAACTTGGATTTCTCAGAAAAATATATGTTAAAACTAACATTAGTTGTATTTGTTTCCATATCATAAGATATTTTTGCTGCCATTGATGCTTTCACTTTGATGTGGGCGTGCACATATTTACCTGCTGTGATTGGTAGTTCTTATCATGTATGTATCGACTAGTAGTCATGGTTCAAGTGTCAAGCTTGCAATACACTGAAGCTCTGACTATGATTTTTTCATTGTGTTTACACCCATCTTAAACAATATGGATATATTTCTATAAGTTACCTCCCAATTTGTACATTTAAATATAATTATTCTTTCTTCATATAATTTCCAGATAGTTCACAATGCGTCAGTTGAAGGGAAAGGTAAAGGAGAATGCCAAACAGAAACGAGAAAGAAAGAAGGATTTGTTGAGAATAAGAAGAGAGTCCTTACGATTGCCCTGCCATCGATAGCAGCCATTTTCGTCTTCATAACAGTTTACATCTACTTAAAGACCAGGCCTAAACCAAGCATTGATTACTGAATGCAATCACGATTTTTGAAATACCTAACAAACATTTTTTTTTTTTTTGCATCTTAAAACATCAATATCTAAATATCAAGATCAAAAATCACATCTTAATCTTAAAAATGTAATTGTAGTTAAGATGTATTTTTAAACTTTTAGAAATGTATGCCCTATTTGCTAGCCAGCCAATGCAAAATCTTGAAAAATAAGCCTAAAGCAAATATAAGCTTAAAAGCTTTTAAATTTTGTAATATAAACAAAGAATAACCTATTCTATTATTTCTTCAAAATATTTATATTTTATGTCCTAATGAAGCAGACATATTAAATTTTACGTACAATCAAGCAGTTTCCTACAGGTGAGATGTAGATTATTTCAATGATATTTCACCCAAGTAGGTACAGTAAAAATATTAAATAAGTCATGTCGTAGTTTTTAAGACTGAGATACTTTTTTAAACAATGGAAAACAAGTCATACTAATAACAGGCCTATGGTTTTTATTTTTGTATTTAAAATATGCTGTATATTATGGGACCAATAGAGGACAAGCAATAAATTCATATATTTTTTAAAATTTTGTGTTTTTAATTTTTTTTAAATTCATTGTTTATAGAATCTACATTGGAAGTCACACAGACTAAATGTTGGGATCATCTAGCCTGATTTACCTGTGGCAGGGAGAAACTACACTGTGCAAATGTGGATACATTTCCTCTAACTTCTACCTTACTCATCCTTATCTCATTAGCTTGTTTAATATACATATGTTTTCCCCAAATAGAAATTTAAATATTTTACAATTGCCTTAATAGAAACTAAAACTTTAAACAGTTACTGTTACAAAATCATACTATGTACAGTTTTGTGTAGTTTGGTCAGAAAAACAGCTGTCTGGCACTTTAAAATTACATAAATTGCTCTGAACCATATATTTGGTACAGGTCACTAACAACTTAATGTAATGAGGAGACCCATGGATGAAGAGGAAATGCACACATTTACTTGGGTGAGAGGAAGATGTACACGGTGGGAATTCAAACCCAGACCTCCCATTCAAGAGCCTTAGAATGCATTTTGAGCCTTAACATCTCAAGGTTGCTATAGTAAACTGAGAAATAAATTATACGTGTGATTATTTTATAGTTACACTAAAGCCACTTTTCATATATTAATACATTATATCAAATTTTCTGCAACCATCACTTTCAACTAACCATATCAATTTAAGTTAAGACTTAGATAGTCTTAAGTCTTAACTTTAATTGATACCACTCCTTACTTTAAACTACTTTAGAATTTTTTCTAAAATGTTAATCATATCAATGTTGATAAAAATAATGAACATCATATTTTAACAATATTTAAAGTAAAATAAATATATATGGAGGCATTCAAGTATTAGGTAAGTAACTTAGGGGGGTTCGAGCTTTCCTTATTTTTGCTGAAAAGGGTGAAAAATGCTTACATAAAACAGCGTCCATGCTAGTGAGCTGAGCCTCATTAATTTTGTATAAATGGGTTTGTCAGAATGCTCACAGCATCCCAGTGAATGTTGGTATTTCAACGAACATCAAAGGATGTTATGAGGCTCGGCTCAAAACTCACGGATGGCGCTGCAAGCCGAACCACTTGCAACTTTAAATTATTTTTTATTTCTAATTAACCTTCTCTCACATGCACTTGAAATATTAGCTGAGCAGTTGTATGTTATAAATTTGACTACACCTTAAAATTTTGTTTGAAAATTAATTTTTTTGTAATTGACATATTAAATATTAACTGCAAATTCGTTTTATATAAATAAAAATTAATTTAATCTTCAAAAATTAGAGCATATATTAAAACAATATTTACAGTTACTTGATTACTCACGTGTTTTAAACTTTACACCGATGGAATACTTTTTCTTAGAAAGCACACTTAAAATAGGTTTGAATCTGCCTCTGGGAGAGGGGTGAACAAAGAATAGAATGTCACTTAAGGTAGATTTTGTGGGTAAATATGGCCCAGCCTGCTTCAGTGGCATAGTGGTCTGAGATGTCAACCTCGTGTTGGACTGGCATGCTTAAGGCGGGGAGATTGAGGTTTGAATCCTGGTTGGGCTATTAAGGATTGTTTTTCCTATATGGTTTCCCAATCTCTCTCCACGCAAATGTGGGTAGATTACCTCTAAAATGCTTCCTTCTTCATTTCTACCCCATAAGATTATCATATATTTTATTAGTTATGTATATATATACTTTAGAGGCCTTAAATAGGTAATGCAGACTGGTGTAAGCATCATCGGTTGTTAAGAAACGTAATGTTAACGTAAGTCTTTCCTGCACACTTATGGATTCTCTTAAACGTGAACTTTTTTTTGTGCACTTTTGACCAAATCAAAATAATTAGATGCTTAATCATTTGCTGACATTCGAGTTAAATTTTTATATTTACCACAAATTTCTTGAGCAAACTATTTCCACTATATTTCGCTCGCCTTAAGTACATTTGAGTTTGCAATCATCGTCTGTCTTTCTTTTTTTTCTTTGTTGCAAGGCGTGAATAAATTATGCCACGGCAATCAATTTTAAATTTTCTCTGTTCTTTGAGTGTGTCACCCACCGAAGTACATAACTTTATGAAGGAAAATATGGCTCGCAGTAATGTTAAGGTTAGGCTCGCTAATCTGGACGCAGCTTTAGACAGTGTGAAAGGCAAGAATGACTCGGGACCCAGACACCGCAAATGGACACAAAATAATTAAAGTGTTGAGACATCTTGCAGGTAAGTATGAATTAAATACTTTATCAATTAATGGTAAAAATTTTAAATAACCTTTTGAATGTTCATAATAAATGCACCTCCGGAAATAATCATGGAGTAATAAATTGATTTAAATATAGCCAGCAGCCTACAACTATTCATTTAAACAGATAACCCAGCTAACCCAATCTTATGCGTGTTTAGCCTTTCTTTTGGTGATTGTTTCTTCTGATTAAAGGAATACAGCATGGTCTTTCCAAACTGAACCTGAAATTGTTAAGGATATTCGGACTATCCAGGGATGAAAAAAATAACAATGTACATGATTTAAGAATTTATGTACACATTATTTATTATTAATAATAAATTGATTCTTATATTCTATTAATTTTGCTTAAAACATTTAGTAATTTGTCTATGTGATATCTTATTGCTATGCACTACAAACACTTTACCACAAAGGTGTTTTAAATGTAGTAGTTCGTGAGGTTCGAATTGATTGTCACTAGACTATGTCAATCATTTGTTAAAAGCTTTAAATACTCATGTGTGTGACTCAATCATTCTTCTTTAGCTTCTTATTCTTCATTCTGCAACAGTACACTTATCTCAACTCACCCACTCTTTGATTTGTGCTGCTGAATCAGTTTTACAGTTAACAGTTTTAGATACAAGAGATGCAAGTTAACTCGTGTACATTAATTCGTCCCTTTTCAGTTGATTCTTATTCTATTAACAGGGTGTCTACCAATCCTGGAAATACTGGACATACTGGAAATATACTTTATTTTATTTATGATACTGGAAATACTGGAATTTTGAATCAGATACTGGAAAATATTCAGCCTTTTTACATTGAGTAAATGTTGGATTAAGCATTTGAGACCCCTGATATTATTTGGCTACTGATAGTTCTATTTTTACCACCCCTCAATTACTCCCCTTGGTCTATCTTGTTTGCACACAATTAGTGACCTTGTAGATGACTTGCAGTGGATGTTTGCCTCACTTGCTGACCTTTCTATTCTCAGTCTCTACACTAAGCCCTCCCCCTCCCCCATTAATCATTATGAGTGATGAGTTACTAGTAACTGCTCAAGTTCAAACTATTGGTGTACCTGCCTGACCTTGACATTCCAATGGCACAGAACAGTATTTGTTGTGTTCTTCACTTCATCCCCCTCTCGCTCCTCCTCCCCCTCTATCCGCCAAAGAAAAACTACCATTCCTAAGCTTGGTCTGGTGTGAGTATTCTGCATATCCCACTTGTTTATCTCGTGACCTTTGTGTTTAAGAAGAAATGAGTAAACTCAGAGGAAAAACCTCTTTTAAAGATGATTGGTTGGACAGTACAGTGTTTAAAGATTGGCTGTGGTTACAAAAAGTGGATTCGTGGTAAAAGTAAAGGTCATTGTTCTTTGTGTAAAACTAACTTTGATATAAGTAACATGGGAATATCTTCAATCAGATCTCATGCCAAGGTAAAGAAGCATGTTGACAGAGTGAAAGCTGCTAGTGGGAGTAAAAAAATACTGGACTTGGTCTCTACAGCCAAAAATGCAGTGTCATTTGTAGGCCTATATGAAGATGCACATTTTAGTGCTAATGACCATAAAGTAGTTTTGAAACCTGAAACTAGACCTAGTTGTTCTATTCAGAGCTTCCTTGTCAAAGATGAAGTTTCTGAGCTGAAATATTGTGGGCTATTAATCAAGTAATGACACATTCTTCTGCTAGAAGTTTTTCTGTTTGTAGTGATCTTTTTAAAGTAATGTTTTCTAATAGTGATAATTGCCCATAAATTTCAAAAGCAAGCTTGCGAATATGGTTAAGCAATGCACATTTTATTGTATTTCATTTGATGAGAGCATAAATACTGTGGCTCAGAAGACCCAGATGGATGATGTTCACTTCTGGAGTGAAAATGAAATCCATACAAGATATTTAACATCTTGATTTTTAGGTCATGCAACAGCTCAAGATATATTAACGAACTTTATATCTGCTCTAAAAGACGAGGGCTTGGATCTTAAAAAATGCTTCAAGTTTCCATGGATGGACCAAATGTAAACCTCAAATTTTTAAGTGATCTCGAAAGTTACTTGAAGGAAGATTCTCCACAAATCCTGAGTTACTGGAATTTGGAACTTGTTTACACATTGTCCATGGTGCTTACATAATAGCACATGCTAACTCTAGTTGGATTACTAACTAGTTTTGCGCTCACTATATTATTTATTTAAAAATTTTCCAACAAGACATGCAGACTATCAAAGAATAACAGAATCATTCATCTCTTTTCCCGATGAAGTTTTGTTCTATTAGAAGGGTAGAAAACTCAAGGGTGTTAAAGAGAGCAATGTCAATGCTGCCGCAGCATCAAACAAAATAAAATTAGAAGAGAAAAGGAAAACAGTTTTGCAGAAAGCAAAGGAAGAGGCAGAAGTGTTAGAACATGAAATGCAAAAATTGAAAAAGTTTTGTGGTTGAATGAATTTTAACTTTTGTCTACATTCTAAAAAAATATTTTGTTTTTGAGTTTTATCATTTTAATTTTTAATAATGTTAGGTAACTGCAATTATCTTTATTTCCAAGTAATTTTTATTAACATAATATTTGTTGGTTATTTTTCATTGAAGATTCTATATCTTTATTACTATATATTTACTAAACAAATTCACTATCAAAAATATAACTTGTGGAAAGTATCGACTGTTAAGAGATGATGGGGATAATAGTTAGTTTTTGTGGTGGAGTAAACTCCCTGGCTGTAATCATTCTTTGAAGTTGCGCCACCAAGGCTGATTACTTGTACCTCTAAAGTTCTACGAGTGAGGTGAAATGACCTACCAATTTTGCCAGGAGAGGTATTTTCACATACCTTCCAGGGTTTTTTACATGAGACATAGAGCCGACGGCTTTACTTCCCCTCCGAAGGAGGTTGAGCTATGATTTTTTCTCGCTCAAGAAAAAGCCTTTGGCCTCTGTTGGGTTCGAACCCACAAATATCGGGTCCTGAGGCGAGCACTTTACCCCAAGACCACCGAGGTTGACGGTGGTATAGGTCTATAATGTAATGTGTGTGTGTGTGTGTGTGTGTATGTATGTGTATTAAAGATGGGTCAGATCAACCTTTTTTCAAATCTTAAACTTCATTTTGCCATCAAATCCCTAATTATAATTGGAATTTTAGAAAATATTGTAAGCCAAGTGTTTAAATAACTTTCCTAATAACTAGAATTTTTTTCCTTCACTTTTGATTTTGTTTACATTAAATGGTAAATTAATGATCTGGGGTTGGGTTGCTAGATTTTTCCTATCATTATTTTGGTTTTTAACTATAAGAAGCCATGTAACTATTTTAATACCTTTAAAAAATAACTCAAACTTAGTACCTGTTTAAAAAAATTATTATGTTTTGAGTCTTAAATCCATGAATATTCTTTGTAGTTCTAGGGTTCCATCCTTAGTATATACTAGAATATATGCGTCATTACACTTGATTCTTGTTGTAAAAATGTAACTATGACAGACCTAGGTCCACCCTAATTTTCTTTCATTTTATGATTTTGAAATAGATTGTGGGTGACCTGGTGGTCTTAGAGGTAAGGTGTCGTCGGACTTCTGTGCTGGGGGTATGGGGTTCAATCCTCGGTCCCGGCACAGAGTTTTTGATTGCCAAACCCTTCCTTCACCTCTGACAAGACGTGTATTAATCACAACTTGTGAATGTGAGGAATGCCAGGCCTCCACCGTGGTTCGGATTCCACGTTAAACTGTAGGTCCTCCATTTCATCTCACAATCACCCTACCATTGCACATTAGCGTAAGTGCGTATAACCCGAACGGGTAGTAAGACGCGGTGCTAATAATAATAATAATAATAATAATGATTTTGAAATGGAGATTGTTTGTCTCTGAGTACCTTTCATATATACTAGATTTCTTTAAAAAAAATACTGGAAATATACTGTAATTTCAAAACTATAGTCAGGTAGACACCCTGTTAAGGTTTTACTATCATCTGGTAGTCAGAATTCCCAAAACAACAATATGAGACTGTAGTTAAAGAGTTTCAAGCGTCTGCATGTTTATAGGATTTGTTCAACTAATAGTTGTTTGGCTTGTTTCATATATTTTTTTCCAATTGCCTGGCCCCGATCTGGTCTTTGAAACACATTCCCATATATTTGAGGCATTTTTCTTTATAACAAAAACTGTACAAATAGTTTACCCACAGCTAGTTTTTTTTAATGTCTTGCCTTTTTCAAGTCTGTCTAAAATCACACATTTACATTTAAGGCTTAATAAAACACCGCACACTTATAATAAATAAAGTCAACTGCTAATTGTTGCAGTACAATAAAGAGAGTGGAGTTGGAGGGAACAAAACTAGGGAGTTTCAGATTATTTCTGAACTAGCACAAGTTCAGATTAGGAAGGCTGAGCTGTATTTTCAAAAACTAAGTAACTTTGTAGGGAACAATACGTTAGTAATGACCTTTCCTTCACCTACGTTATTTTACAGTGTTTCCATGTATTTCTGAGTCATATATTGATAAATTTACTAACAAAATTAAACATAAAAATAATGTTGATTTTTCATCCAACACTTAAATCCTGCCTTTGATTAGCAAACTAAGGGTCTAGGGTTTGTACATATTATGGCTTGGCCGAAAATGTATCGTTTATGAAGTTAGGATTCCTTTACATGATGATTCATTGATAACCAGGGAACTGGGTCTTTTCTAAAGTTAGATTAATTTGAAAGTTGTATACTTAGTAAAAATCTAAATGCTCTTTAAGTGTACATTAAATTACTCAAATAAAAAGTATTTATATTGGTTATTTTGTTTGTTTTAGAAGATATTTCTTTATTCCTTTTAGTTTTAGTTGTTTTTGAGGATACATCTTTTAACACCATAGCAAAGTGTATGAATGTGAAAAGGAATAATAATAGTGTGCCATTGAAAATATGTGTATTAATATATAAAACCACTATATTCAATATCGATTACAAATTACTTATTGGGCATGTTTCAAAAATACTCAGTTAAACTCAGTTATTAACTAATATCTGAGTAGCCATTATATTATATTTGGAAGAAGATACAGGAAAGGAGAACAAAAACTTATAACTAAAGAACGAACACAATATGGCTTTTACAATGAAAATAATAATGTTTTATTAATTTTTATCACCATGCGCCAATTGAAAGTCATGAAATATAACAGAAATGTATGGCAAGTAAATAAGTATCTTGGTCATGTGTAGTTACTCAAAACAACATGACCAACTTAGTTTGAATACGATCATGAGCAAGAACATTAGCAAAGCCATAACCACACTAGAAGTGATATTATTTGACTCCTCTAAGATGGATAGTGAATATTTGATTGCTGTGAGGTTATCAACATTATTGTAGAAATACCTCAACATAGAAGCTATTCTCGGAAAGGAGACGACCATGTTGAATTTTATTCCTCCTGGAAATTTATAAGAAGGTGTCAGTTCGCCAAGGGAACAGTGATGAATGACATTGTTCTGCTGTTGTCAAGGCAATCACAGATCTGCAATTCAATGGGACTGGTAGTTTTCAGGTAAATATATTTTGAAAATTTTTATTTATGTTCCAACTAAAAAACACCCCCCTCCCCCAATATAAAATGAATTACAATATTAAATGAGGTCAACAATTTTCTAGATGAGGATTATCATATGGGTGACCCTATGTTTGCATAACCACAGTGTAAGAATGATTGCAGACACCTATATAATGGTTTTTGTGCACTACAACTTACTTCCTGGGCGATTCATATACTAACCTTAATGGGATTGAGATGAAATACCTCTAGTAAAGATTAGAAATTTGTTTTTAATGACTGTGGATTCTTCTATATGCCCGGCCTATCCACAACTTAACACTATTTCAAAGTCGTATTGAAGGGTGTAAAATACCAGAAGTAATATTCATTAAATTTAAAAATGACACCCGGGCACGGGATTGAACTCGGGACCTTTGTCTCAGTACACCAATGATATAACCTCTTAGCTGTCCAGGAATTGTCCTGTGCTCAGGGTCATTATCTACTCATATTTTAAGGCAGCGTCTGTGATGGACATGCGGGAGTCGTCGGCTTCAAATGTGTGATTAATTAAGTTCATGAGCTATCGGATAACACAGCCATCATCGACTCTGTTGTGGGCTTTTTTCTGCCAATAGTACGATTACAAATGGAAATTCTCGTTTTTCAATGAAAATGACTTTAAGGGCACTTTAAATAAGAAAAAATCTCCAATTTTGATCATATATTTGCATCTTTCTGAGATACAAATAACAATAACTTATCATTGTAAAGTTGTAGTACTGTTTAAATTAAACATATCTTAATATGGAATTTCTATGTTCTTTGGCGGACAGATATGCACCTCTTTTCTCCGCGTTTTTGTAACAGTGTATATTAGTACATTAATGATCTTTGGTAGTGTGTTTCTGCAACAGTTTTATATTATTTTGTTTCAGAAATTTTACGAGTTTTTGGTAAATGTCTCTATTTTAAGATTAAATATAGAGACAAAGACAGTGCGTTGCAATGTACCATTTATTTTATTGTAGATTGTATTGTAGAAGGTTTTAGGCTATTTAGTGTTTTACACTTTTAATATATCTTTTGGTTATTTGCGTTCAGACACTTGCTCACCATGTGATAAGTTTGAACAGCAGTTAGCAGCTGTTTCACCAAATGAAAACACAAATTTAAAGACACAAAAATAATTATATTTAAGAAAAGTGGACGTCTTTTACCAAATGAATAGACTTTTTTTAAAAAAAGGTCCACAAGGAAGGGTTTGTTACTGTGATTAGTTTTGATTACATGCAAAATATTCCTGTCCCTCAACTGTCGACTAACGCAATATTCTACGCAAGGCAGCTTTGGCACAACATATTTGGCATTATGATCTCGCTAACAAAGAAGTTACTATCTTTAATTACCATGAGGGAATCGCCAAAAAGGGGCAAAATGAGGTAACCTCATTTTTACTTCACTCTTTGAAAGATAAAGAAGATTTGAAAGATGAATGTCTTGATCTCTGATGGCAGTTCTGGACAGAACAAAAACTTTGTCATGATTTTTTTTTTGCACGCAGCCTGAAGATGTTTAAGTGTATCAAGTGTCTCTTTCCAGTGTGAAGAAATTTGTTCCTTCCTGACGACCAGGACTTCTCCTTAATTTCAACCAAGAAATAAAAGTGATGGTTGAATTGCCTGATGAATGGAATGCATTGGATTCTTCCCACATTTTCCCTCTTTCCCTAGGTGGGCTTTCTTCATCAAATTTACTCTTAGCAGTTTATTTTGCCTTTTTCTTTAGTTCTATCAATTTACTTTACTATAAAACTTCATTATAAGAGTAATAATTATTATGTTTGTTCCCTCTTTAACTGTAGCTTACCCTCCTCGGTGGCGTAGTGAACTAACGCGCTAGTCGTGTTGAGCTAGACTGCCGAGGACAGGGAGATCGAGGTTTGAATCTTGGTCGGGTGCCTGACACCGGCAGTCTAGTCAAACATGTGATTGATGCATTAGACCATGCAATCACCGATGTGTTTACCTCTATTAAAAATATAAATTCACAAATTGCTTGAATTTATCCTCATTGGAAATCTGTATACAATTCTATGCAAAGACCAGCTTTAAGCTACTTTTAGGAAAGTGAAAGTAACTGTATTGAATGGGCTGGTTCAGTTACACTGGTCCACTTCAGAAAGTATGTACTTATTTCCTAGTTATGTAAGCTATAAAAGCTCTTAATAAATAGATATAGTTGAATATATGATTACAAAGTTGTTAGTGATATCGAGTTTACGTGTAAAGAGGGAGACCAAATGGTTTTAGATTAATTTGTGTAGTTAGGTGAAATGAGGAACCAAGAAATGGCAGCGGGATATTATAGAAGCAATACTATTTTGGAAATGGCACATCTAAAATCTTTACATAATTCTGAAAAATGGCAAACTACTCATTTCAAGTTGTTGCAGTCAAACATAATCTAAAAAAAACATCAAGAGTATGTTGCTAAAATTACCTTTGAAAACAAGGAATGAAGGAAATGGTTTGGTTATTATTGAAATAAATTACAAATATAAATTATTTAAACATTCAAACATAATTTTATTATCAAATGTGTTTCGAGAGATATATGTTTTTGTATGAAACCATACACATATTGCTGTCTTAGATTTCTTGTTAATAATTGAGCTTAATTCAAAAGGTTTTTTTTTTAAATAAAATATTACATCTATGATTTCATCTAGACAAGGCTTAGTTAAGAAAAAAGCACTGGTTAAACAAAAGAAGAAGTTGCTTCTGTTACTATTTTAAGTATATTTCACTAAACTTAAATTGGTTCTTGAACATCGCCTGTAATGTTTACAGTAGTTTCACGAACCCACTTAAATATAGTGCCATCATTTATGAAATAATGTAATGAATAATTAGTTTAAGAAATGGATTTGAAAATATATAAACAATATTGCTTTAGAAATAGGTCATTGAATGATTTATTTTACAGGCATCTAAAATAAAATTGGATATTTAGATTCTCAGAATCTACTCTGAATCACTCATACCCTTGCTATTTTTGTGTTAAGTTTATAATTTTTGACTTTACCAAGATTCAAATCGAAGAATCCTTGAAATTGTTGAGCAACGCATCATCTGAAGCAGTCAAATCTCCTAAGGGTGTTGAACAAGGCTCTTGAGGTTGATATGACCTGACATTTGTATCAGCAGACTAAATGTCAGGCACATATAGTGTGGTTTGCCAATGGGGAGGATGTTTAACCACGGGTCCAACTGGTGGAGGTATCAGCACACTAAATGTCAGGCACATATAGTGTGGTTTGCCAATGGGGAGGTGAGTCTGAAGGACGTTTAACCATGGGTCCAACTGGTGGAGGTATCAGCACACTAAATGTCAGGCACATATAGTGTGGTTTGCCAATGGGGAGGTGAGTCTGAAGGACGTTTAACCATGGGTCCAACTTGTGGAGGTATCAGCACACTAAATGTCAGGCACATATAGTGTGGTTTGCCAATGGGGAGGTGAGTCTGAAGGACATTTAACCACGGGTCCAACTTGTGGAGGTATCAGCACACTAAATGTCAGGCACATATAGTGTGGTTTGCCAATGGGGAGGTGAGTCTGAAGGACATTTAACCACGGGTCCAACTTGTGGAGGTATCAGCACACTAAATGTCAGGCACATATAGTGTGGTTTGCCAATGGGGAGGTGAGTCTGAAGGACATTTAACCACGGGTCCAACTTGTGGAGGTATCAGCACACTAAATGTCAGGCACATATAGTGTGGTTTGCCAATGGGGAGGTGAGTCTGAAGGACGTTTAACCATGGGTCCAACTGGTGGAGGTATCAGCTACTTGATAATTAAAAATAATTATTATTATGTTTTAATCAAATTTTATAGTGCAGTGTCATGCATTCACCAGTGGATAAAAATTAAGTGAAAATCATTAAAAGCAATATTTTACTATAAACATTTAAAAGTAATAGCTTTATATGCTATGTGGAAAAAGCTGTCATAAGGATTCCCCTTACTTTAATAAAGAATGTAGATAATTATTACGATCTGACGCTTGCTTTAGCTAAAACAAGAGTGTAGGTCATTGACTTGCAGTAGCGTATCCACGGGAGGGAGGGCTTGGGCCCAGTTAAACTATTTTGAACAAAGAAAATATAAGTTGATCAGAAATAGTATCTGTATCAATCACCAAAAGTATTTATTTCATAGGAGTGGACTATCTTTCATGGAATGGACATGAGGTATCTTTAAGCTCCGAAAACATTATTTGGTCAGTAGTATTAATCTCTTACCCCTCTTTCACGGCCAGTGTTTCTTTATAAGCTTATTGTTTACAACAATCGGTGGTTTTTCCCTGATCCATGCTCAACAATACATTGCAAAGGATTGCTGTAAATTTATTTTTAGTTTAGTTTAATTCATTGTTGAGTGTCGATTTTAGAACCTAGCTCTTATAAATAAAAAAGGCTCCAAACAGTAATGATGCAGGCAAGATTAGAATATCTTATTCTCACTATTGTGGAAAATGACATTGTGTTGAGTCGTGAGGAGGAAGATTTAGTGGCAATATTTGCAACTTAATATGACCACTGTATTGACCTAAGCTAATATTGTTATTATTTTCTAACTATAGGAACATATTTATTGATTGTTTGATATAAAATAAATGCGTATGTAAAATTTATCTAAATATATTTTGCTAAAAATATAATGATATACATATTTACCTATAAATAATCGGGGATTTTTATTTTGTTAGATTCTTAAAATATTAACGACACATTTATAAAAGTATGTATGAAAAAAGTGCATTAAGCAAAAACATTTAGTAATAAATAAAATGATAGAATATTAGGAAAATGGTAGAGCACAAATAAAGTAAAAACACTAACACAGTCATATTTACACACACTTCAATATTTCGATGCTATTATAGCATCTTCCTCAGGAAGTAGTAGTAATTAGACTCATTAGACTAATTACTACTACTTCTTGAGAAAGATGCTATAATAGCATCGAAATATTGAAGTGTGTGTAAATATGTGTTAGTGTTTTTACTTTATTTGTGCTCTACCATTTTCCTAATACTCTACCATTACATTTATAAAAGTAAAAATGTAAATTATCAAGTCAACAAATATCATTTAAAAACCTTTAAAAAAAAAGGTTATAGGTGTATATAATGGTAAAAAAAATAATGCCTCCAGCAGTTTTAGGTAACTTCCCCCATAATCCCTTGAGTCTCCCCTACTTTGCAATCCTGCATACGCCACTGTTGACTTGAAATGCACATTTAAAAGTATGTATTGAATGAACAGCAATATGTATAAAAATGTTCACATTGTTCAAGAAAGGTTTTGAATATCATACTAAACAATAAACAGATTTTTTACAGAACTATTTTTTAAAGTTTATTAAAATTTCATCATAAAGACTTTTGATTTTATATTATTTTATTGGATTACATATTTGCTAGGGTAAACTTATTTCTTGTGGGTCTATAAAATTTTATAAACAAACTGGTTGTACCAGTAGATACTGTGGTGTTATTTTGGAATTATTGTATTTATTTTACCCGTCAAATGTGGCATATAATGAATTACCTGACAAATAGTACTAATTCTTGGGTTGTTTTGAAATTAAGCCCAGTGTCCCCGCACACAAGTTGTGTATTTCTTCTGTTTAATATAATCACAGTCTCATATACTCTTAGTGTAGTATAAAATACAAAACATTTAAAAAGATCATAACTTGTTCTTTTCCCATTACGTATGTTTGTAGTATTTATTAATAAAGAGAGATTTTAGCTTCTAATATCTGCTTTGCAGTTACTTGGTAAAATATTGACATTTCCAAGTATTTATATAAAAAGCTAGAAGTACACTTGAAGTGTTCATTTCTCCAGATTCTAATATCGGCTAAAAACAAATTCCGTTACGTATACACTCACGAATCCCTGAATTATATTTATGCTAATTAACTTTTACTTTTTTAACATATTTTTTCCATTTTTTCTTCTTCAATCACACATTTAACATTTCGTAGTGTTAAAAATATTATAGATGAAAAGGTTGAACCTAAATTTACACTTTAAGTTTGTCCCCATAATTTTTCATAAATTAAAAGAAAAAAGTTCTCGGCACTTTTTTTTTTTTTTTTGCTCATTGTCAGTTTACACTTCCACATCTTTTATCAACCACAAAATGAAAAACAAAATTCTTCATGGAACAATTTTTCACTTTCATAGTTTTCAGATCAATAATATACAACATTGAGAATATTAAAGCCACTGCTTGATGGAGATATGTTGGTTTTTCTGCATCCCTATTTCGAGGGTAGCGGCGGGACAACAGTTATAAAACAAAAATATCTCTAGATATCATAAGGGGGACAAGTTTGGTTAAAATACACTAAAAATCCTTAAGTGTTTCCAAATTTTTTTGGCGGGCTTTCACATTTTGTCCAACTAACACATAAAAAGCAATCAATATTCTTAATTATAAAATGTACATAATATGGCAACTCCTCCAAATTCCATAATTTTAAAATTATAGATATTAGGAATTGAGACACTTTTAAAATAAATAACTTAACTACACACAGGGACACATAATATAATGTTGATAAAATTGAAAGCTACAATGCATTATTATCCCTCTTAGTGTGAAAATTACTATAGTAACAAGTTGACAAATCATGCTTTGGAATTTTTAAACACCAGAAAGATTTATAGATCACTAACATAAATGAAAAGTAAAACTCTAAAGGGGAAATATGTTTTTATCCTTAGATAGAAAAGAAAAAAAAAGTATTTTCCTATGACATAGAGATAAAATAACTAAAGTATTATAAGTATGGCCCAAAAAAATGTATAGGCTAAAATAATCTGGACTTTGTCCATTACCTTACAAGAAAACCCCAAATTTGGGAAAACATTTTTTTGTATTATAACATAGTAGGAACTCTCCTTATTTTCAAATATTTAATTGATGAAAACAAAATTTGGTTGAATGCACAAGAACATAAACATGATAGGCCCATTCCATTATACATTTTAGTTTTTTAGTTAATTTCGTTATAATTTTCATTTAAAATTTGGCAAATATTTTTATTTAGTATAAAGCCTATATTACCGTATTTGACCTAAAAGTAGCTAGGGACTCTAAATGTAGTAAGGATGAAAAGTAAAGTTGTTAATAGTAGCCAGGTTCCTAATATGGCTGGACCAACTTAATTGTAGTCTGGACATAGGTATTCCAAGAATGTTTCATGAGCCTCGCACTACGCAATTTTCCTAGTAATTACCATACTTTACTTCGTAGAAGAGCCATGCCACTCAACTCATTGTAAAAGCCATATTGAGTTCGTTCCCTTTTATATATTTTTTAATCGCCTCATCTTCCAAATAAGATATAAAACACCTAAAAAAAAATGAAAAGAGGTTTTCCTTAAAGAGATAGACTCAACTAGAAGTGTGATCCCTACACTTCAGTCATCAACTAGTTTTTATACTGTGAACATCAGGAAAGCCATGTCCAATAGAAAATATAGTTTTACGATTATGTATACCAAAACATAACATTAATAAGAGTGTGGGAGAGGAAAAAAAAAAGCTTGAAAAGGAACCAGAAAAACAAAATCGCCATGCTGGTGCCAGACCGAAAATTAGAAGCCTTTAAACATAGGTGTTGGATTGGATCTTGGAACAAAGGTTTAAACAAGTGAGAGTCACGCAAAAAAATTATATTGCTAAAAGCAAGGGAATTTTTCCAAACAGCAAATTATTGGAAGATCAGCCATTTTGATGCTAGTCCTGGATGAATGGCTGGGTGGAAATTTGCGAAGAGAAACAACTTTTCTTTTCAGAGTAAAACTTCCGTTGCTCAAAACGTGCTAGATGCCTAGGTTGAAAGAATTGAGTCATTAATCAATTTTATCAACAAAGAAGTTCGAAAAAAAAAATCTAATATTATTCCTATTGATGAGATAAGTGTTTAGTTTGACATGGTTGGCAATCCCACTGTAGAACAGACTGGTTCACATACAGTCTATCTAAAAACAACAGGCCACAAGAAAAGTCATGTGACTTGTACTGGCTGCCAAAGGAGTCAGTTGAAAGCTAAAGGTGTAGCTGTAGCCACTTTGGTGAATGTTTGGATGAGTGATGAGCTGACTGTAGACTGGCTAAGGAAAGTTGTCAGGAAATTAAGTTTTACACCTCGACAGTGTAATGATATTGTTTGGGCCCCTCTTATTTATATGAAAATCATGGATGAAGTATAGTTTTTATCTTTTAAACTAAAGAACAGTAAATAAATCATCCTTTTATGATTTATCCATGAATGACTAGGCAAATTTGAAGCATAATATTTTCAATACTAGATTCTAAATTCAAGCTATATTTTATAATTAATATCATTTTGATCAATTATTATTTAGTTTAACGTGTTTTTAAGCCTATAAAGTGTTTTCAAAAAGTAAAATTAAAAATTATGACGATTACAATATACGCAGAAAAGGATTAAGTTTCATTCTACGAGGTGTGTTTTTTAAGTAAGTACCGTTTTGAGATTCGGCCGCTGCAGCGCTGCGGCTGCCGTTCTGCGCATGCGCGTTGAGTACCTCCATCTGTTGGATAGCCATAGACGCCATTACGAAGTATTCAACCTTTACGTTTGTTTGTAAGTATTTAAAATGGCTCAATAAATTGAAAACCCGCCGACTGTGAAATATGCTCTGTTATTCGTGTTCTTCATGCAAAAGATGTGAAAGAGGCTGAAATTCATCGGCAGATCAGTGAAGTGTATGGAGAAAACATTATGAGCGAAGGAATGGTAAGAAAATGGGTTAGATCATTTAAAGATGGCTGCATGAATGTGCATGATGAGGAACCAAGTGGGCGACCTTCTGTCATTACTTAAGACTTGGTGCAGAAAGTTGATAGAAAAGTTCGAGAGAGCAGACGCTTTACGATTTCATCTTTATCTAATGAGTTTCCTCAAGTTTCAAGAAGTGTTCTTTATGGAATTGTGACAGAACACTTAAATTATCGTAAGTTGTGCTCACGATGGATACCGAAAATGTTGACTGAGGTGCACAAAACTGAACGTTTAGCCAGTGTGTTGACTTTCCTTGAGCAATATAGTAATTTTGGTGATGATTTTTTAAACCAAATTGTCACAGGCGACGAAACATGGGTGGCTCATTTTATGCCGGAATCAAAACAACAATCCATGGAATGGCGCCATTCAACATCACCCAAGAAAGTGAAATTTAAGCAAACAATTTCAGCCCAAAAAATCATGTGTACTGTGTTTTGGGATAGTAAGGAGGTGTTGCTTGTGGATTTTTTTGCCTCGTGTTGACACAATACATTCTGAGACCTATTGTGAGACCTTAACTAAACTGTGCCGTGCAATCCAAAACAAAAGGCGTGGCATGCTGAGTAAGGGGATTGTTTTGCTTCATGACAATGCCCGCCCACATGTGGCTAATCGTACCCAAGATCTCATAGCATCATTTGGCTGGAAACAACTTGATCACCCTCCGTACAGTCCCGATATAGCGCCTAGTGACTACCACTTGTTACCGCATTTAAAAAAGCATCTTGGTGGTCAGTGCCACGACGATGATGATGACCTCAAAACGACCGTGTGGCAGTGGTTATCAAATCAGGCAGCAGATTTCTAGGAGGATGGAATTCAAAAGCTAGTTGTACGATAAGACAAATGCCTTAATATTGGTAGAAATTATGTTGAAAAGTAGATTAAAGTACAGGCTTTCATTTAAAAATATTGGTAAAAAAAGTACAATTGTGTGTTTTTAATTTCAAAACAGTACTTACTTAAAAAAAACACGCCTCGTATATCTAAAAAACCTTGTCAACGTGGCCATGTTTTACTTCCAACAGCAGAGGGAGGGGGCAGAAATATATAAGGGCTGAAAAAGAAATTGTGTAAGACAAGTCCATGTCCTTTAGTCACACAAGCGAGATCCATGTCGCTCTAATGTTCAAGTTATAATCTTAAGAGTGTGTAATCAGTTTAATAACTAGTATACAAGTATTAAAATCAATTATATTTTGTTTCTTTTTATTAATATAATTAATGAAACTCTCAATAAGTGTGTGAATATTTTCCAGTTACTATCATTAAAGTGAGTGCTAGAAACTACGCACCTACAAACCACCGCACACTTACAAATCATAACTGCATGAATATTGTCATAATCTTCACCAACCAATGGGCAATCACAAATCATAATGTCTCAATTGCTGCCCAACCTAGGGGCATGCACGGTCGTCATTATCATCATAAATCGTTACATTACAATTGCTGTCCAACCTAGGTGCGTGTAAAATTGTAATGTTACAACTGCTTGTGATGTCACATTAAGTGATTCTACAAAAAACGAATATAGAAAATTTAATAATTTACAAAAAATCATCATCATGGGAGGCTGTACAAAACACATCCAAGCGTCAAGTGTTGTTTGGAATAAACTTTTCAAAGATCACGCCAGAAAGTTTTACGATGACTACATAATTGTATAATTTCAGTAACATGTCACACAAAAAAGGCGGTAATTTGAAACCACTGCCACGGAGGTTGATATTTTCCTGGTTCGAGCAATCATGGGAGAAAATCAGTACTGATATGATTGAAAATTCTTTCAAGTCTTGTGCGTTGAAGGTATCCAATAGTAGATCAGAATGTTTTCTAAAATGTTGCTCTATTACAAGACGAGAAAACCCGATGTTGTAAGACTGATGAAGGACTAGAAATAGGAACAATCCGTTCGGCTCTGTGACGATCATCCCAAGGACAGAATCATGTCCTAGAATGTGAACAAGACGATGGCGAAGAGCTTAAGAAAAACGAATCTGTGGTATCTGAAAGTGATAGCAACTTGTAAGACAGTTTTGATTCTGAATAATGCCTATAAAAAGTTTTCATTTCTTCATGAAATGTTTTATTTTGTATTTTAATATTTTAAAAGAAGAGTCTTTCTTAGTTTTGAAACCAGTAATAACAGAAGTGTTTGTGTTTTTCTTCTGAATTTCTTGTGTTTAAATAGAATAAAAATTATTTCTGAATACAATTTAGTAGGTAATTTGTAGGGGTGTGCAAAGCTTCCAGCTTGTCTTCAAAACAAATATCAGTTTCACCAATAAAAATATTGACAGCTAAAATACCCGATTTATGTTTAATTACTGCCATTTTGAGCTGTTTTATACATTGAAAATTAATAGTCATATGAAAAAAGCTAAAATAATTTATTTGCATGTTGTGATAATAACTTGATTTATTAGATTATAATGAAATATTATTTAACGACTATGCAATAAAAACTATTTTTAAATTATTTTAATGCATTAAGCTATATAAATAACCACAACATAATAATTTTTCAAACATAAATAAACCAATAAAAAATATTGATTCGGCTTCAAGAATATCTCATATATTCAATTCGAGTCCGCTTCAAATTGAAAAAGTGGACTTTGCACACCCTAGTAATTTGTATTTGTATTAATTTCAATTTACCTAGGTTTTTTTGTAGCCAAAAGTATCTGAGCTAAAAATTAAAGTTTTTAGTAGTAGCTGGAGCTACTATTAGGTCAAATATGTTATTATGAAATGTTCTTATTTTCTTAATGAGTAAACTTATTTTTATAGTTAATTTAAAGTTCCTAGTTTTGTTTTATTTTTTAAAACAGTGCACCAATCAACACAATAATGCAACATAATGCATCTCATCATAAACTTCTCAAAGTACAATTAAAACCATGGAAAAGATCACAACCAATCGGAGAAAATTCCACCGAACCAAATGACAACGATCGGTAGGAGATAGGTGGCAACCGCTCTGGTGACAGACATGTGGCGATGAACAGCCGCAGGGGTGCCTGCTGTGGTATTCTTGGGTTTTACGGGTACTGTATTCTCGCCTGCGTTGTTAGTGTTGATGTTGGTAGGTCTGATCGGCTTAGAACCTAGTTCTCTGTTGCTGTTCACCTCCACGCGCGTTCCGAAGTTGCCTGAGCCTTCCACATCGTCGTTGGTGTCGTCTATCCCATCGCCAGAACCACTGCCAGATCCATAGGAGCTCTCCTCTACACACAAACAATGCAAACATGTTATTAGAAGGGATAGGTCCATTAAATATCTTTAATACTTGAGAATATTCAAGACAAAAAAAAATTGAAAAAATATAGCTTAGAGCTATTATTATGCATACTAGTGGCTTAGTCTGGGTTTATATTCATGCATAACACATAACTAGTAAATAGTGAATAATGTATATTGCACAGTTTATAAGGAAAATAAAATAGTTTATAATGAAAGATAATGATTAAAAATACTAGATTTAAGGTCTAACTCATAAAAATAATGTTTATTACACTGTATATATTATGGTAGACCTCCTGCTTAATAATAACAGAATCAAAAACATAAAATTTCTCCTTGATTTTCAATCATATTTACAACGATAGTCAATGATGCTAAAACAAATAAAATGAGTTAATAATAAACCAGTATGGCTACCATAAGGCATTTCAAACATGAAGAGAAAATAATTATACTATTTTCCATCTGTTGTATGTAATAGCCTTTAATCGTCTAGAGCCCCCTCACATTCTCAATGGATTATAAGTCTCAAGTTCTTGTGTTATCTTTGCTTAACTTCATAAATAAAGCATGAGAAATTAAAGTTAATCACTTTATACATTGCGCACACTCCACTGAGAGTAGGGCGGCAGTGGTGTTGTGCACTCTTTAGGGTTTGTGACCGAGTCTATTCCCGCGCTGTGTTACGCGTTGGCCCGAATGCTCTCACGGTGGGTGAGGGTAGGGAAAGAGGGATCTGCCTGCCTCAGATATACATGCCCAAAATCGCTACAGCCTCCATGTTGGCGGCCCCCAGTCAACGTCCTTCCTTGCTTGGCTGAAACCTCAACCGGCTAGTCAGGGTAGTTAAGCGGCTGAATCCCTGTAGTGTCATCTTTGTAGGGGTGGGGGAAGGTGAGGTCCCCTACCCGTCACACACTAACTGGTTGGTAGTACGTACCCAGACTCAGCTGGGGGTAGCTGGTCAGGACAACTCTATTAGGTCCCCGCTGGGCAACTTAAGAGTCAACACTTTGAGAAATCGGATCTATACTCAAGGCTGTTTCTGATGTCTGTGACACTTATGTCACTATGGGTAGGGGAAGGGGCAAGCTACACAGTGATGACCAACTAATCGGGGATGGTGATCCCAAAATGTTCATTGTGTTTGCTTGCACACATGGCTCTGCTCAGGAGGTACAGCCACAAGATAAGTTAAAGGAGCCGTCATGAGGTGTTTGTTACCTTTGTGGATGCTAGGAGTTCCGCCGTTCAGCTTTGGCTATGTGCGAAAAGTCTGACTTACATGTGCGAAGCTAGATAACCTCTCACGAGATGGATATAGAGTCATCATCCAGTTGGAGGGAATCTTTAATGTGCACCCGTCACTATTCAATGTGTATCGATTATCAACATCATCATTAAAAATAATATGTTTCAACTTATTGTGCACTATACACTATACACTAAAATTCTTTGCTATTAGCTGTGCGGTATGCATGAATATAAACCCACCTTTAGCCCTATATGATTATAAGACAAAGCTTACAAGAGCACAGATCATTAATGAACCCTATAACTGATTATTGATCCACATTTCTTCTTTTCATTGGGAAGATAGTTTTTTCTTCTTCTTTGATTTGTTCCTATCACTCTTTACTGTGCCTTCTTCCATGCATAGCAACCTAAAAATTACTATGAAACATTCAGATTTGAATTCAACCCATCTCTCACATAAATAAAAGGCCTACTAAAGTAATTATTAAAGAGCAGGATTGAGAAATTAAGCAAAAAATTGTTTCAAAATGAACTTGACATGAGCCTTACACCTGACCAAACAGATCAATAACACCGCAACGCTCGCTACAAGTCAAAAAGATCACAAACATATTAGAAAATGGTAGTGGCCACATTGCGCCGTGGATGCTTACTACATTACACACATAGCAAGCAATCTGAGGAAAGGGATTTTTGAGGGACATAGCCGACTATGTGCATGCACCAAACAAACAATATTGTGTGTTTGTAGACCAGTTCCATTGACATCTCAAGTCTGGACTGTTTGTTCCAGTTTTCGCTTTGTATTTTTCAACTCTACTTGTATTTTACTACTCTACTTGCACTATATTCTAGTTGTACTATACTTGTATTTTAGTACGCTACTTGCACTATACTCTACTTGTATTTTATTACTCTACTTCTTTACTTGCACTATAATTTACTTGTATTTTAGTACTCTACTTGCACTAAACACTAATTTTTTTCTCATGTACTTTTTTACTCCAGTATGTTGGAATCTTTATTCGAAGAAATTCGTTGATATCATTGTTTATGGAACATCTCTACTACTTTCTCTTTGAGTAACAGTAAAAGTAAATTATCTTCCTCAAAAGAATCAGTGTCCCACGGTATACTATGAACACCTGCCATCTATGATGAATCACAGCACAGTGTAGCATGCGTTGCATTCGTAGCAAGCAAAGTATAGTAGTCTGTGTGTCCAAAGCACAAGGCACTTACAGCTATGTAACATTAGTATAAATACCGTAATCAATCCATTCAACGTCCTGCCCGTTGTAAGCGTTCTTCAACTTGCTGGTGATTGTTCGAAGAGTGAAGAGTTGCTCGTTGAGTAAAGTGCTTGGTCTATTGACATCCACTGGCACTTCAGGGTTGCTGTTTTGGTTCATTAGACCATCACCAGCTATATGAGGCTCATACCTGGATAAAACATCCGGAAAGGTCTAAACTAATGTTTTATTTAAGGTATTTAACGTGCACTTTCTGAAGCAACTCATTATATCAACCCATAGTAATTTCTATGAGTGAGAGCGAAAGGGCCAACCAATTTTGATGGGAAAGGTACTTTCACCTACCTTCCATGATTCTTTTACATGCCACAATCAACAAAGGGCCAACTGCCTTACTCCCTCTTCAAAGGAATTTGTGCTAGAGACTTTTATCGCTCAAGAAAAATCCGTGGACTTTGGCTGGGTTTGAATCCACGAACATTGGGTCATGAGGCTAGCATTTTACTCCAAGACCAGCGAGGTCGACTAAACTAATAGTGAGTTGTCCACATGAGAATGTGTGTGTACATATTATATGCATAGGTATGAGTCTTTTTGAAACCTTAAGATTCAACAAATTTAAAGTAAATAATCATATTCAATTTTGACTGTTCAAAATTTCAATGTGATTTTTTTCAAGAAATATTATGATGCTCAAGAAAGAGAGGAAGGCCTCTTTTCAATTTTGAAATGAATGTAGGTACAGGAAAGAGGCGGAGGAATTTATTATTTGCTTAGGTTTAGTTTCATTCTATTCATGAGCACACCAACAAATAAATAAAAAGAGAAAATAAATGTATCAAACATATGATTGAAGTGTATAAAGTTGATGTGACTCTTCAAAAAATAAAGTCTTGTATATCTCATGAATGAACAAAAATAAGGTAACGTGAAATATTTAAATATAACTACAACTAAGAATCTATTTGTGAAATGGCAGCCGCGAGCACGAGGACAACTGGTTTGGAAAAATCAATCACAACAGTAATCAAAAAGTAGAGAAGTGTACCTATAGATGGCGGCTTCAGAGTTACTGCTTACCTTGCCTTCATGGCTCCATTCCAGCAGCTATCGTCTTTAGTGGGGCTAGCGGCAACGTTGTCATTGTTACAGATGTGATATGGCATGTGAGACCAAAACTGCTTCGTGTCCTTCACCTGCACAAAGATACCAAGCAACAATGAGTGACTAAATGAGCCTCTGCTATGTTTAGAGCATCGTCGAGCTCTACTTGACAAATAGCCTCTTGTCGAGACCAAAACTGCTTCGTGTCCTTCACCTGCACAAAGATACCAAGCAACAATGAGTGACTAAATGAGCCTCTGCTATGTTTAGAGCATCGTCGAGCTCTACTTGACAAATAGCCTCTTGTCGAATCAATGTTGGGCCAGAATTTAGACTTTAAATGGGTGACAGCAGGTGAAGTTATATATTTAGTTCTATATTAGTGTAGTTTCTGGCAACACCCAGCAATAACAACAACAATAACAACAACAACAACAATAATAATTTTAGGTTTCTAAATATAGTGCACTCTTACAGTTATATATACCCTTTATAAATAATGGACATTCAATAAATGTGAGAGGAGATGAGAAAGGGCTTAGTAAAAAAATTGCCGTAAGAAAATTTTATTTTTGGTTGACAGTGTATAATTAACTATTTTCCATTACTTTCCTCGCCGAAGATTATTATAGGCTGGTAACTTTTAACTACAGATAATTTGATTAACTCCTTGTTTTTTTCCCTTTTACTCAACCCTTTTAGAACCAAGAGCTGATCTGATCAACTTCGCCCTATATGGTTAAAAGTCCCAAAAGGCAATATGATTTGACTTTTCAGATTTGCGCTAGTTCTGGCATTACTAGATAGATCAGGTATAAGTAGTAACATATGAAATTTGCATTTACGATAGTGGAAATTTTATTGTTTTTACTCTAATGACACAAATTTTTTTTTTTTCCCAAAAAACACCTTTTTTTTTTTTGTGATTTCAACTTAGCAGCTGACACATCATAAAATATTATTTTCAATGTGGAAACAATGATGAGTATGCGCTATGCAAGGGGTTCCATTTTTACAGATAATTTGCAGATTTTAAAGGTATAAAACAGATCACAGGATAGCTGAGTATTTTCAGGGATACACAGTTTTTTTTTGTTTTTTTTTTTTGAGGTTAACATTAAAAATCAGGATTCCTACTTTGATTCATTACAATACATAAATTGATCTATGTTTTCAGCCTTTAAAAGTTTGCACGTTAGGTTCATGCAAGGTCATTAATATATATGGACCTTGCTTCAAGCGATCATGTTTGGACTAAACATAGTTTGACAAATGATTATTTTGATATTGGTATTAGTGAAAATCGAGGATAGTGATATTGAGATATCGAGTTTGACATTACTAAGTGTAAAATGTTTTGTGCATATTTATATCTGTTTTTTCTTTGTTTATAAATAGTATGTTAAAGTAACTAGACAAGATAAACGAAAAATTCATAGTATCACCTGATAGGTTGATGTATGTGCAGATTTACAAACCCAAATGATGCAGTTGGTATTGAATATCACAGCATCCTACAAGCTACAGGGGCTTCAGTTCTCGTTCTCATTTACATTTTCAGCTTAGAATGGAAGAGATTAAGAGTAAAGTCGGGAATAAACAATTCGTCAACGTATTGTCTTGTGAGACCACAGACAGTATAGAAAGATGCATCTTCGAGGTTTTCTTCAGGATACTGATGTTGATGACACATTATTTTTGTTGGCAGCCTTCGCTTCCTGGAGGCAGTCAGTATTACCAACTGTATTCAAGCAATCTTGGATTCTCTTAAAGCATATGGAGTGCGTTATTCAAGTGTTCAACAAGTAGCAACAGACCCTGCACACTACATGACAAAGTGTGTGGAGGGTCTTAAATATGTTCTGGGTGAGTGTCTTATCCATATTTAATGTTGGCCTCACAAATTAAATCTGGTGGGCAATGGCCTCAGGAACTACCATCACTCAATGGCACTGTAATAAAGGTGAAGAGTCTATTTTTAAACACCAGGAAGAGAAAGCAACTTTATGCACAGCTCCTTCCAGGGGTGTGGAGTCGGAAACTTATTTTGGGTGGTGTCGGAGTCAAAGTCTCTGCATACTGACTCCATTATCCTGGTTCCTTCAGGACAAACTAAGGAAGCGATGCTCGATGTTCTCGATGCCAATGGTGACCAAATAAAACTCTCGGCTCGGAAGTGTGTTTACTTTTCTGAATTTTTTTCCCCACATTGTAGGCTCTTGCAAGACCGATGAAATGTGTAAAGTTAATAATGTCCGGATAGCTTATTTTGCTTATTGAAGGGATCAAGTTTCTGAAATTCACATTCAGGCTATGTATGTCTGTGAAAATGCAAAATGCTTATTGGACCTCATTACAAAGTTGGAAGGCTCTCTCTAGCTACCCCACGGCGCACATTTTTCTTGGTGAACCAAAGAACCTGAAGGCAAAGTTTGAGAATGTCAGGAGGGGAAGCGACACCTCCGTGGCACTGGATGGCATTAATGTGAAGAGAGGTGCAGGCCTTAAGGCCACATTTGTGTAGGTGGTCACCAAAGCATCTAAAAACATGTGTACCTTCATGTCAGCTAATCCGAGTAGGGCTGTGTTTGAGGGATCAGCCATTTTAGACTCAAATAATATGATGGTCTCAAATGTGGATCCTGGGATCATACACAACCAAAGCTATCCAAAGAGCCAATTCTGAAAGACATGGATGGACCATGAAGAACTTGTTAATAATAATAATAATAATATTTAGCACCGCGTCTTACTACCCGTTCGGGTTATACGCCTAAGTACTAATTACTCTAATGGATTAGGAATTGGGAGGGTTGAATTTAGAGGAAGTGAACCCGCATTTGCGTGGAGGGAGAGTGGAAAACCATTTAGGAAAAACCACCCCCAGTTCACCCGACCGAGATTCGAACCTCGATCTCCCCGTCCTCGGCGGTCTGGCTCAACACGACTGGCGCGTTAGCCAACTACGCCACCGAGGCGGTTAAGAACTTGTTAATGGATATTGAGAACTGAAGTGATGTGTTGAAAAGTAAATGGAGGATACTGTAGTGGACATTATAAAAATGCTGCAGGTAGTTACTTTATCAAACCCAGCATTCACTAAGAAATGTGAGGAGGATATTTGGCTACCATGCGCAAATGATGACTCTGAAAGATTTCTTGCAACGTACAACAACGTTCTGACTGACCCTTAAGGAAAATAATTTGGCCAAAATGGCAATGTTTTCATTTGAGAGCTAATATCGTTAGCTATGTAGAATAGTTTATTTTAAAATTAGCTTGGCATTGAGAAATAAATAATATATTTTGGAACAATTACAGAATACGGTAGCACGGTTTGAGTCATTAAATTATTACTTTATGGAAATAAAATGAAACATTATCAAGTGGCGTGTGCACACAATATGCCAGTAGCCTATGTTGGTGTATAAATGGCTGTGCATCCATAAGCGGTGCTAGTGTATTTTGGACTCTAGCCATAACTTTTTTTATGATTACCAATTTGACTCATCTTAATATATATAATTCTTCTGTACGTGTGTATGTCACTGAACTCCTCCTAAACGGCTGGACCAATTTTGATGAAATTTTTTGTGTGTGTTTGAGTGGGTCCGTGGATGGTTTAGATTCACAATTGGACCCGGTAGGTGGCGCTGCAATCGGATTCTAGGATTTTTTTTTCTAGGGAATTTTTTTTTTGGGGGGGGGGGGAGTTTTTTTAAAAGATTTTTTGCATATCAGACCATGTAACCTCAAAATTTCACCCTCCCACCACCACCCCCCAATATTTATAATAATGAATATAATATTAATAATTGACTGTTAAAAAATCATAAGTTCATCAATAATTGACCGTTAAAACCTTCTGAAAAGCTCATGAATAATTGAACTATGGAGAATAATTCATAGTTATGTTTGTTTTTCGATACAGCTGATATTTGTGGAGTTGTGGGCGAAATGCCAAAAATAAAAAGATGTTTTATTTTGTATGTTGTCTTGACATAGACTCGAATTGTAATATTTGTGTTACTCACTAATTGGAGTTCATTGTAAATTTGTAATTGTGATGATCACATAGTATTTGTTTTATTATCGAAATCAATTATGCCACCCAAACGAAAAGCCAACGTTCGGGCAGGACAACGTCTGTCGGGTCCGCTAGTATTGATATAAATAGTAACATCGCCTTCACTATAAAATATTATCACCGTTTGAAAAAAGTAACACCGCTTTTCCCCTAAAAATGGCTAGAGTTGGTATGAATCCACCGAATCTCCAATTTACCTTCGAATCCTGAATCTGAAAATGAATCTTGGAAAAAATTATGAATATAAAAAGAAATATAAAGATAATATAAAATACAGATAATAACTAAATGTTAACATTCTTTCTTATAATCCATTCAATAGAGGGGCGAATCCTCCATGCATCCTTAGAGCAAAAAGTATTTTTTACAATCCTTGTAATATTATTGCTTTGATGGGCATGTTGATCTCAGCCGAGCTTACGAGAGCATCGCGCCTGACTCTGTATCATACCTGCGGTGGCCTGAATGCTACCAAGCACTAGGCTTGAGGGGCAGTGAGGCGCAGGCGTGTCTTCCTCCCCCCCACCCCCTCCCCAGCCCATACTTACAGTTGGCCTTGCATGCGGACTAGAAAACGCCACACATAGCTGCCAGCTTAGCATATTCAACATTTTAGAAAACATTCTAAATAAATCTTTAGTAAGAATTAAATCAATAAATATAAGTTAAGGCTTAGATATAATTATTTTGAAATTATGAGGATATGAGTTCAGATTTAAGAATTTTTAAAATAAACTTTCATTATAACATAAGGACACTATAGGCCGTTTCACTCTCAAATTGCAGTACAGGCTCTTATGGACTATTACCATCTCTTTCCAACCCATTGATCTCTCCGTTAGCGCTGTCCTTTTTCTACCAAGCGGAGTTGCCATTTTGTATCTTACATTTTAACGTCGTTATTTCTATGAAATAAGCATAGCATATTAATGAACATACATTTATGCATCTTGTGAAATCAATTTAAACCACCATAGATGTTTTTAAATCACTATTTTTTTCAAAATACGAAAATATGCATTGTGTCAAAGTTTTATGAGGTTCCAAATGTATCACGTCATAAGTATAGTTACAATTGTGTGGAAAAGCTAGTAATTTTATGGTGGCTGTTATAATAGTTATGAACAACGTCTGCAAAGTCTGTAAGGAATATCTTTAATACAATGCTAAAAAAAAAAAAATTAAAACGTATTATACCTCCTGAAATATTAAAAGTAAAACATGAAAAAGTTGTCTTGTTGGAAACTTTTTTTCTTTTGATTTTGCTTGGGTACATTATGTTTAAGAAATTATAAGAAAAGATCATATTTATTTTTGAAAAAAACTATGGGCCAATAGCACCCCCCATTTATGCGTGGTAGTGTTTTGAAGTTGAAGAGGGTGTAGTTCACTTTAAGCTCTGTCCGGTCTTAAAGAGCAGCGTAATGTTATACAGTTGTAGCGTTGAAAACTGAAGCGTTAGTTCATCCCATCCACATCATAATTGATAATATTGGTTTCACAAAATACAAGGTTCCGCCACTTAATCATTCACTATACTCATCTTAGTTGGTAATTATAGTTTAATAAACAAGGTTCTATAGTACTTGCCAAGGCAATGTTAAAAATTTGAGAATACATTATATATGTAGCTCCAAATTATACTAAACTATGCTTTTGAATTAAGAAACCAACTACCCACAGAGGTCTAAGATTTTACACTCGAATTTACATTTTGCCACAGTTTCTAATCAGGCCCGGGTTCGAATCCTGGTCGAGTTCACTGGCGTTAATTAAACACTTTAGCACAGTCGTTAGACCGTGAGCCAACTGAGATAGAGGTCTGATATTGGTATAGTCTGAGATTTATCTTTGGTAAATTGTCGGCTATGGGACTGGATGTTGTGTTTTATTAGTATTAGGGTAGTTTGTAAGTCGTGTGTTGATATAATAAACTTATTTGAAAAGTACATCCACCTAATACAAAATAATTATCTGAGGTTGATTTTAACCAGTTATTTTCCATAGTTTCAGGAAAATACTCGTGCACATACTCTCAGCCACTTTACTCAGTTATATTATTGATTTAAATCAGTGTAAAATACTGAAAGTCAAAGCACAGTCTTCAGGCGTAGCACTCCTTGTAAACATAAATATAACCCTGCTGACTTCACACCAATGAATCATACTGATGACAGTCCTCTTGGAAAAGCAAAGCACAGCTGTTTGAAATTCATCCAAGAAGCCTCTCTCTATCCAGTTGTGATCCATTAGTCTTGTGTTACGGGTTACGGTCATTATTTTGGCGTACAGAGTGCTAAGAGTGTTTGGTGGTTTAATTGTTATTTGGATAAAACTATTGTATATTAATTTGTTATTATTTTGATTATTGAGTTTTAGCTTTTACTATAGTAAAGATGAATTAGGTAGGCCTAATTGTTTATAAAAGTGCACACACATTCACATGCAAACAGGGAATATTATTTTATAAGCCTATGTACTTTGGAAGACCATCTTTGAAAGGATTCGATCTCCAACCTATTCATTGTAGGTGACAGTGTACGGTGTATATCAAATTGACATTAATATGTTAATAAACAGAATAATACACAATTCTTGACAGCTCAAACTTCATAGCGTGTATAAAGTTTGAATGTAAAAGTTGTCCAATTGTTTCGAGTGGGTGAGATCTGGCAACTGCGCGCTCCATAAGACCTCTACTGCAGAGTAAGAGTGAAATGGGCTATAGATATTATTTAAACACTTGGAAAAACATTTTCCTTAGACAAAGTTTCCATAGCATTTAAAATATTGAATTGACTCAATAACTAGACATTTACTTGAGTCCAAATGGTCAACTAATCATTGATACCATAATTAAAATTTGAGTACAATAGTCGTTAAATACAAAAGTGAAAAAATTGAAAAAGTGTAAAACTTATTAAAATAACAAGTTAAACAAAGTTAACACCATCGGTCGAAAGTTTTGTTTACAATATGTATGAATTGAAAGTTCATTATATTTATGAAAAAGTTTAATCATGTCTAAGTCTTATCTGCATTAACATCACATTACTTCTTTGGGTATTCCAGATTAGGTGGAGAAATCTGGAAGCTTAATTGTCCTATATGGTTGTTTAATCATATTCATGGAAACTATAAACATTGAAATTAAAGAATCTAGTAAGAAATATCAATAATAAGGTTAAATTGTGTAAAATAGAACATGAATATTAGAAAAAATTTAAAGGTTAAATTTGAAAATATCTAGCAAACAAACTTATATTGCCATAGGTTGAAATATGAAGTGTTTGCACGACTAGAAGATGTTAACTGACACAGTGTGGTTTGTCACAGATTATATGTATTGAGAAAAATTAAGCGCTATAAGCGAAAAAAAAGAAGGTATAATTTTAATTGAGTAAAGTGTAAATAAATTAGGTTATGGTTAGTGGAAATGATGTTCGTGAATATATGAAGGAATGGAAAGATAGATGGTGAATAAGAAAAAGGAGTAGAATAAGGTTCCAATTTTCTCGACTCAGGCTCGAACAGGTTTCTAACTACGCTAGTGGGTAGAGATGGATAGATAGGGTTTACAGAATTTTAATATTCTTGGGTGTTTTAAAGTGTTAATTAGAATTTGGTTTGATGACTGTAACTGTTCATTAAATTAAATACTCCTTTTTCTTATCCACCATCTATCTTTCCATTCCTTCATAGTGTATGAATACACAACCATGTAGGACAATTAAGCTTCCAGATTTCTCCACCTAATCTGGAATGCCCAAAGAAGTAATGGGATGTTAATGCAGATAAGACAGACATGATTAAACTTTTTCATAAATATAATGAACTTTCAATTCATACACATTGTAAACAAAACTTTCGAGTGATAGTTTTAACTTGTTATTTTAATAAGTTTAAGGGCTCTTCTATGCATGCGGTTGCGGTCGTGGTTGTTGGGCCGCAGCATTGTCTAACTGCATTGAGTTAAATGAGTCAATTTATACACGCGGTAGCGGTAAACCTTCTGCCACGTTTTGTAATTCCAGCCGCTGGTAGTTAGAGTCCGCAGCGTTCGAGCCGTTTCTAAATACATTGAGTGTAATGCGACCTTTTATACTAGTGGTAGCGGTCTGCCGTCAGCTCGCATAGTTGCCAACTGAACTGCACCAACTTCAGTGGTGCCCTCCCGTCAGTTTACTGGTTGTTATTTACGTGTGAGATTGTGTTGTGTTTGAATATGTAAGAATTCAACACTGAACATTTCATCAATGAGGTTAGAGAAAGACCAAGTATATGGAACTTGAAACTGAGGATTTTCGCTAGGCTTGGTATCACTGCGCACCCAACTATTTCACCTACAGGGGTAGCGTTTGAAACACGCATGATACCACCACCGCTGCCGCATGCATAAAAGAGGCCTTACACTTTTTCATTTTTTCACTCTTGTATTTAACGACTATTGTACTCAAATTTTAATTATGGTATGAATGATTATTTGACCATTTTGACTCAAGTAAATGTCTATGCTAAAGACCCTCAAAAAGTTTTTGAAACTAAGATTCTGTACCTTCTGCCGGATGTCCTTAACCAGCCTGTCTAGAGTTGGCCCATTATTCCCCTTATCCAGTGAGCCGGCGCTTGTCTGACTGAACTGCAGCGACTCAAACTTTAGCTCGGTAGTGTCACGCCGACGCCGGTGGTGTTGTAGTGTCGGCTTTCCACAGCCGCTGAACACCTGACAGAACATATGACCATTACGATTAATGGGTTACCACCGAGCCTCAATAGAAGAATGTTCCTATTTCACAGAGACATAATAGATTTTCCTTTTTTATCATCATCATCAAAATTATCTTCCATATAAATAGAATGCATTTCTAAAGAAAAAGATGTGAGAAACTTTATTTTAGTCCAACAACAATTTACCAGAAAGTTTTAACCACTTGCCTGTTGGGTTTTAAATTTTGTTTAAATAGGGCTACCATTTCCAAAACTATTATAAACAACAACTTTTTTGTGTGACAGAAAACTGAAATTTGGCAAGCAGGTATACACTACGAATAACAATAAAAGACTGAATATTAAATGGAGAAAATAGGGAAGTAAGGGGTGTATGGGTTAAGTAAAAAGAAAAAAGATAAAAACCCTTTTAGGTAAAGAAGAAAATTGAAAATTTACAGAATGTAGAGGGATTACTCCTATAACAAAATAAGTGTTAAATATTTACTACTTAGAAAGCGGGCTGGTGAAGTGGGGGTTTTCAAAATTCCCAAAACTAAAATTTCTTTTTCAGTGTGGTAGACGATTAAAATATGTCAGGCTGGTATAAGACCCACATTACAACCAGTCTGATCACTTAAACTTCATAATAAAGAAGCAATAAATGGGAAAGGGCGGATTCCCTCAAGATTCCTAAAACGAATATAAATTACACTTTTTGGTGTGATATAAAATTGAAGTTCGACATGTAAGTCAAAAGACCTTACCATAGAGCTGAATGATGTCTGAATATATCAAATTTCAAAGTTGACCTTCAGGAAATGGAAGAGCTCGAAATTGATACAACTAATATAGAACACTGCTTGTCGGTTTTAAAAGTGAAATTTGGCTAACACATAAATAAACCATATAAGTTATCATATGAATTATAAATAAACCATATAAGTTATCATATGAATCTTAAAATTTCAAAATGCGACTGTGTGAAATGAAAAGGGGTTTGGGTGGATAATAGCTTAAAATCTTTCTAAAATTATTATAAAATCTTTTCAGCATGGAAGAAAATTTATATTTGCCAAGTTTGTAAAAAGAACCATCCCACAGTAATCATAAGTTTGAAATTTAAAAATAGGGTGCAGAAAATGGTTGATAGAAATAAATTAAACTTCTCGATATGCCATTTAATATATAGGCAAATGTAAAAATTTTACAATAAATAAATACAAAAACTAAAAAATTATCCTAAAGGGGATCTATGAGTGTTGCAATAACAAAGATAAAAGTTAAAGGATAAATTAGTGCCTATCTAACAGTGACATAACAATTTAAATAGACAAATTCTAGTGACAGAGCTCAATAAATTGTGATGTTATTTAGAAAACTATAATGTTTATTATTCAGTAAGTTTCTTTAACACAGAGTATATTATTTATTTACGCTCTTTGGTGAACTGTGATGCTCTTTTTTTCAAACATATTTCTGCACTAATATCTATTAGTTCGTTGATCTTATTTTATTATTGTGCTTAGGTCAAGATTGTGTTGTTAATGGATAGTATTTGTTTGTGTACTGAGTTTGTGGACAAGGTAATATTTTGTCTCAAATATATATTTTTTAAACATTTAATGATTACCATGATTGGTTAGGAATTGCCATGTAGTTAGCTCAGGATTGAACAATGTGGAACTATTAAAAAGTGGTCAGGTGGATGGTGGAATGTTCTAATTTAATGCTGCTTAGCCATGTTAAGAATGGGTTAACCTCCTAGTTAAAAATAAAATTGTGAACATGATTACTGCAGTTAATAGATTTTTTGAAATAGTTTTCTTTTAATGTATTTGATTGGACACAGTTTTAAACTTTTCTATTAGTTTACACAATACATACATGATTTAGGATGCAAAGTGTGTGCACAAAAATGAAATTTCTTAAATAAGAACTCTTTAAGACTATTAAGAAAAATAAATAAATATCCCTATTAAGTAAACTAGGTCTTAGTGTTAATGATAGTCATTGCTAATAATTCTGTATATTTCATAAACTGACCCTTTGTGACACTTCTGGACCATTTTCCTGAAAGTTCATGATGGCCTCGGATATCTTGATGTTGATTGGCTCCACCACCATTTCAATGTTGAATGGCCCCATCAACCTGTCTGTCACTTTGTCCATGGAATCTATACAGCAACAAATTGAGTCAAGAGTTTTTTCAAACAATCATCTACCATCAATTAGTACCAGTGGGATGTGAGCGTAAGCAACCAGGTGTTTTTGTCATGGTGTCCCAGTACTCGTTCGGGATGCACGCAAAACTGTAGATTATATTGCTAATAACTAGAGAGGGGTTGAATCCTAAATTTCTCAAAACAAAATCCTAATCTAAAGTTATCTTTCAAGTCTTGAAACCAGATTTGATTCTTCAAATATTTTAGAAATGTACAGTTCTAGTTCAAGTGAAAATATCAAAAACTAAACTAAAATAACTTAAAAGTATGCAGCACTGACAATTGCTGTTATATTTATTATGTTATAGATACAGAGAATAAAGAGTACCCTTTTTTGAGTGAATTAATTATTTTCATACAATTTTGTCCTGTTTTAGGATTTTGTTATTTTAATTTTTTGTTAAAGAAAGCTAAAATGTAATTTTTTTCCCATTTATAGGCCTACAAGTTTCCTTTTATCATTTACATATATTGTGATTTCAAGTCAAGCCCTTCATATTTGGAGAGATTTGAGGAATCGTGAGTTCCAGGATCCTATCTCTACTAGTAGCCCTTATAATAAAACTGAAAAGACACTAATGTTCAGGATTCGTTAGTTGCAGAGCCAAATGAGCAAATAGCTAAACGTCTCCTCACCAACAAAGTTGTTCCACTCCGTGTCTAGCTCGGTGTGGTAGGATAGGCAGCCCTTCATCACATTGATGCAGTAGTTGCTGCAGGCCTTGAGATCTGGCAGGCCTTGGCACGCAGGGCAGCCCGTCATCTTGGTGAGTGCCCGCACACACTCTGCACTAGGCGGGATCTGATCACAAACAACGCTGTTCCTTATCATATTTTATTTCAAGATGGCTAACAAATGCTAGGTTGCTAGTATACAAGTTTGGGAAACAATGTTCTACACAGGACTGACACAAGGTTTTCATACGCCCTATAGGCGAGACTTAAAATTTGTGCCCAATTGTATTCTGCTAAATATAAATATACTACAAGAATAGTGTATAATCTCTCTCCCCCCACCCATCATCTCCCACCCCTCTTTTTAATCAATGTGTGCCAAATTAGGATTTTTTCCCTTCTCTTAATAGTTTTGGAAGCTTTTAATTAAGTAATATCAGTAATTTGTAGACAAAATAGCCCTGAATATAATAAAAGTGATTGTGTTGTCAATCATTAAAAAAATATATACATAGGCCTAAATGTTATTCCTTATTTAGAAATAATTGTTAGCTTATTTAATTTAAATAGATAATATTTTTTAAACACTAAATAATTACATTTTGTTGGAATGAGTTCATAGGACCTTTGCGCTGTAGGCGCCCGCCTAATAAACGAGCCCTGGTTTTATACAACAATTATGTAGACAAGTTTAGAACAATGTTGATATAATTTTGTATCTCTCCTGGGATGGTAGGCCATAATTTAAAGGGGATTTTGCTGCTGCAGAAAACACTAAAATCATCATCATCATTATTATTGCTAGATTTTAATGGTATGTAAACATAAAAGCTGCAATTAGCCTCAGTAAAACCCTACACTAGAGTCTTGCCAAGGAAGGGAAAGTAGATAGCTACTCACAGGACATGAATAAAACATAAGAACTTCCCATAGGGGACAATAAAGACAAATAGTAATCTATCTAATAAACACATTAAATAACAATATAAAAGAGCAGGTATAATTTAAATATAGGCTATACATATAAACACATACACAACACTAAAAAGATTTGATTCACTTGATGGATAAATATAAGTAATAAAACCAATCCATTTATTAAAATGTGTTGTTGAACCCCAAGTATGTGAAATTCCAACTAAAATGTGCTGGGCAGGACGCCAATAAATTTTGAAAACTCAATCTAAAAGACACAGTCGATAATAACTCAAGTTTTGTTCAAAGGCTGAAAAACGATACTAAAAAAAAAACTAACAACTAATTTGGAGGAAACATTTGAGTCGTTTTATTCTGCTTGGGTCAAATTTTGTAATTGTATCAATAGCTTGATTGATTCTGCTCCAACCCTCCCCCCCCCCCCCCTCCTCATCACCCAAACAATAATCGCAATTGAAGGCCTTAGAATCCGCTAATCATATGTCACATATATTTTTTGAGAAAATTGACTTACTAGCAATCAATACAGTCCTAAGTCATACAAGTCTGTACAAATATTGTAACATTTTGACAGCAGTTGTTAGAACAATAATGTAAAATATGTTCTATATTTCTGTAGTATCTTGCAATCCTTTTAATTATATTGTCCTATGCCACTAGTATACAAGATGTCTGAAAGAGAAATGTTTGTCTACCATGGTAAAGAAACTGACATTGGTTCAGGAAGCTCAAATAAGTTTGAAAACAGATAAAATCTAAATTTAAATTCTTATTATTGTCAAACAAAAACAAAGCATCAATGAAGTCCAATACTACCCCCATCAAAACTGCTTTTTCGAAATTGTATCAATAAATTTAACAACAGTGTTTGTACACTCCATTCACCCTGAAAGGCACAGGGTGGCCCACGGAAAAATAGCCCGCCTCCTATATCCAGCAGGCGCCTCACTCTGAATTGGAGGAGGTCAATCCCCTTCCACCTTCTGTTGTAACATGTGGGTAAGTCAATAAAGCTTTAGACAAGCAGTTCACTTGCTCATTCTTCATATCACAATATGGGTGGAAGGGGATTGACCTCCTCCAATTCAAAGTGAGGCGCCTGCTGGATATAGGAGGCGGGCCACTTTTCCGTGGGCTATCCTGTAGAATTCTTACCAATCTTATAAGCTGGATTGTAGTGTAACATGTCAAGATAGGTAAACTTGATACTTTTCAAGATAAATATAGTGTGCCCTTTGTTTACCCTGGAAGGTAGCAAGCTTACCTTGCATTGATCCACTATGGTGTAGCTTATAAGGTAGGACCATAGTGTAATCCATAAAGTTGTGACTGCTACCTTTCAGGGGAAGTGGGGGTTGCATGGGGGGAGGGGGGCATATTTGAAAATAGTAATAAAAGGTCAAAAACCTTCTCAGTGTGAGTGTTATGTGGCATAGGACTATTTGATCCAGAACCCTTTGATTAAATGAGCTACAGATGTTTAGCCACCATATGTTTTATGTTAAAAGGTGTTACACAGTTACCTAAAACTACCCAGTAATGTAAAAAAAAAGTTAATAAAAATTTGTAGTAATTTTTTAAGAGTCATCAATTTAATATGGTTATTCTCATTAGTGGGTTAACTTTGGAAAGTAGAGCTGAGGAAGGTAGTTTAGAGGATGTGCACCAGCATTAGGCAGTGATTTCCCCAGAAAATGTTGCCAGCTGTGTGGCTTTATTAAGCAGCCGGTCGATGAAAGCTGTGAAATAATTTGCAATATTTGATGATTTGTGAAACAAACATTGATTTTAGCTGGGCGATCAGTAAAATAGACCGGGTGGCACACCCGTTTGAAAAACCTTGGGGGGAACACTGCTAGGATGGAGATGTGATGATGAATCTCATGGGGTAAGGCCATCCCTAGTGCTCTTGTCGAGATCGTCATCCAAACTTTCTCGGCACCTGGTAATCTAGTCTATTGCGAGGTTGTCTTTGACCGCCCCTGCAGGACCAGCATTTCTGAAATCTGCTAGATCTAATGTCATGCATGCATACACCAAGAGAGGTGCTCTTTAGCCGAAACCTTTGGCAGGTGGTGCAAATTTAGTCAAATATACCTTTCAGCAATATTGACTTCCTTATATGTTTTTTTACTATGGAAAGAGTCAACCGAATGCAATGTTGTGTGTCGCCCACCAGCACATAGTTTCAACAAGTGCCCAGGAACACACCTTGCCCATGTTGTTGACGACCTCACTGGCGACGCCGAGCGCCTGAGAAAACGTCCTTGTGGCGACAAACGAGCGCTTGAGCTGCACAGACAACTTGTGAGGGACATCGCCGAACGGACTCAACTCCTTCATGTGTTCTCCAACACACCCGAGGTATCTGAAACAAACAGGCAGCTTGTACCGACACTAAATATTGTTGTCTAACTTAGAGGCTTTTAATTTATTTTGTGCATTCAAAATCAAGATTATTAATTAATCCAAGGGACAAGGAATAATAGGATAAGTTAGATGAAATGCACTCACATTCGTGTATAGAGGGAGATGTTGGGGATCGAACCCGGGACTTCTAGACATATATAAACCAGAATTTATGAGATAGATTTGGTAATTACAGTTTCACCAATAAATAAATAGTAATCTGGGTATTTGATGTGTATTTGACTTAGTAGTTTTACTACTTTAATTAGCCTGTGAAGCTAGTCATTTTAACCAACACATGACATATAACTCAATCTTCTTACAAATGGACACATTGGACAGCCATAAAAAGTAGCTAGATCTACTTTCATGAACTCATGTAAAATCATGTGATCTGCAACTGTCACTTTTGATAGATATTCTCAATACCTTTAAAATAATACTAATCTATATACAGGTTGTTCGGAAACTTATGGCCCAAACTGAACATATAGTTTGTTTGAACCAAAAGTAATACAACAATCCTATACACTTACATTTGGAAAACTATGCTAATACCATTTAATTGTGTTCAAAGTTTCAGCGTACAGCGCCGGGAGAGCAAAGCTGTGCAAGCATGTGTGTACAACAGGTTGTATAGGAGTTAGGCGCGCGGCACTTCACTCATCGACATCTTGGAGCACGGCAGCAGAACATATCACAATTAATAGTAAACAACACACCAGTCCATCTATAAATGGGAATACATTCTGAAGGTCATCATTAACGGTCCTACATAACAGAAAGTACTTGCCATTATTTCATGTGCAGTGCCACGCGCCTAATTCCTATGCAACCTGTTGTATACTGCTTGCACAGCTTTGCCCTTCCGGCCAAGCCGGGTACTTCATGTTAGTTTACTATAAATTAAAATCTCATCAATGTTGGCAAATATGTTCTTGTTTTTTAAAAGGTGCTTCAACTCTCCATTTATAATTAAATTATACTAATAACATAATTCAAGTTAATTAAAACAATACACGCCTAATAAACACAGAAAATTATATTTAAAATTTTAAACATAAATAACGTTGCCATTAATGAAGTGTTTGATAAATTACCTTTCAAATTAGAAACAAAAGTTGATCATACTAATGATATCTGTTTCGATATTACTGTCACATCATTTGTCTGGGGGTGAGTATGAAAAACTACCTTGTGGGTGTAACCTCCCTAATTCAGCTCCTCGGGTTGAAAGTACGACTTTAGGGTTCGGCCAGACTGACAAGCGTGCGAGCGAGCGGGCAAGCGACTGGGTAGCCAGACTGGCGAGCACGTGATTAGCAGATATCTCTTGATAGGTGTTGACGAGGAGGCTACGACTCTTGGCTCAGTGAACTGAGGGTAGTTTTTGACAAGTGATTTATTGTTGTTGTTTTCTCATCCTCTCTCCACGCTAATGGTGATTCTTATTTGTAAAGGCCTACTTTGATATTATTTTTTGAAGTATTTTAACATATCAGTTTTACATATATACATTTATTTATTTATTTATTTATAGGTATGGTTTATGTATGATATTACCAATTAAATTAGGCCGTTAGTAGCAAGTGTGGTAAACCTATCGATATTAATAAAAATGTCAAAATGAGAAGTTTTCCTAGCACTCAATGAACCAACATACAATAATATTGCCTAGCGCCTGTAAACTAGACTGTGCCGGGTCGCTCGCTCGCTCCAGTCTGGCCACCTCTCATTACAACCAATGTGTTCTATTTTATATTTTAGTCGCTCGCGCGCTCACTCAGTCTGGCCGCCCCCTAACTTTGTCAACGACGCGTCCTTCCTGACTACTATAATAATTATATACCCTGATTTTGGTAGGAAACCAGTTTTGGAATGTCTTATACCGTACCAAAATCCTAGTAAAGTAGGTAGGATAAAATACTTTCCAGAAAGAGTTTGTTACCAAAATAGGCGTATATTTGCTGACCACTCACTTGTCGTCGAAGCTGTACTGCGCGTTGAGCACGGTGAACATTTTTTGATACAATGTGTTGAAGAAGTTGTCCATGGCCTCCGCGAGGTCCACCTGTCCTTTACTGTAATACCTCTCTAGCTCTTCAAATAAGTCCGTGAACACGTACGAGTTCTGCTCGTATAAGATCCCATACGTCCTCTTGAACATCTCGTGGAAGTCCCGCTTCGACTGCGAGAGAAGGGACTTGAAGAACTCTGTTTACAACAAAAACAATACAAACATTTCAATACAAGTCTGGCGCAACAATACAAATATGTTTTTAAAAGAATGTCACATAGTTTACAATACTAACATTTCAACACAAGTTTATCACAACAATATAAATATTTCAATACAAGTATGTCACACCAATAGAGACATTTCAATACAAGCCTGTCACAACAATATAAATATTTCAATACAACTATAGCACAATAATACAATCCTTTAAATGCACAACAATAAACGTATCATATCAATACAACTCTGCCACAACAATATATTATTATTATTATTATTATTATTATTATTATTATTATTATTATTATTATTATAATAAAGGAAATTGAAATTGAATTACTAGCAACGCGTCTTACTACCCGTTCGGATTATACGCACATACGCTTATTGATTGCGAGATGAAATGGAGGAACTACAGTTTAACGTGGAATCCGAACCACGGTGGAGTCCTGGCATTTCACACATTCACAAGTTGTGATTAATACACGTCTTGTCAGAGGTGAAGGAAGGTTTTGGCAATCAGATAAATTTGAGCCAGGACCAAGGATTGAACCCCGGACCCCCAGCACAGAAGTCCGACCAACACCTTACCCCATGACCGCCAGGCTACCCGCAACAATATAAATATTTAAATGGTACTCGGACACAATAATACAAATATTCCAATAACTTAGCTCAATAACACAAACATTCTATTACAGCTCTTTCACAACAATATAAACATTGACAACCCTGCCAGAGTACAGTGAATCATGTTTAGAGCCTTAGAATACAATTACTAAGAACTCGTTACTTTACAATTTACATACTATAAAAAAAAGAGTTTTACAATTGGAACGTTTTAACAGTTTATTATCTAGAGGGGAGGGAGATGACAATATTACCGTTCATCAATCTAAATTATCTTTCTTCTATTTAATGTATTTAAAATTGGGCGAGAGGACGGTAGCAGGACTATCTTTACACTATGTAGCTATACTATAACAATGTTATATAGTTTTGTTATAAAAATAAGTGTACTGTAAAATGTTATATAACACGATTGTAATAGTCCTGTCCTAGATTGGGATGTTTGTTTAAAACTAGCATAACAGTATTGAAACGAAGCAAGTGAAAGAACTGGGCTAGCTAACTTGTTGTGATGAGTTGGTAAACATTAGGAAAGAACGCTGACAACTCATAACAACTTGTCCCCGTCGTGCTCGGAAACTGGGCCGATTTACAGTATAAAGGGTTTTGTTTTAGAGCTATCGAGGCTGACACAATAAGATCTATTCAGAGGGGTCACTCTGCCCGTTTTCGCTCCCACGCGGAATAGAACATCGGGTACTTGTTCTAGAGGGTAACCATCGTGCCCGGGGTACCAGGTTCGGATCTGTGAGGGGTGTCAGTCGAGCCAGTAGTTATGTATTCCTCGCTAAGTTCTCTCACGAGCTCCTACTATAATGATACTGTTTTGGACCCCTCTGATATATTAAAAAAGTCATGGATGAAGTGTATTTTTCTTTGAAGAACCGTATGTAAAGTTTCTTTTTAATACTTCATCCATGGAGAATCACGCGTTTTCAGAAGTAATTTCAATGTATAGCGTTTTAAAACTTTCTTTCTTTAAAAGATCAACTCTATTGTATTAGAAAAATCATGTGACATACTGGCTCCCTCTACCCAATAGGAAGTTAGCCTTCACAACATCAGGTTCTCCTATTAGTTAGTTTTAACACTGCTGACAAGGGGCCCAAGAAGCAAGGGGTAGGTCATATATAAACAGTTTGTGCGTATGAATCCACATAGTACATTGTAATATCACCCAAAAAAATTTGAACCGCACTAGCTCTGACTATCGACGTCAGTTCGGAAATTAACAAAGAACTGTATCAATGTCAATATTATAACAGTGAGAATGTAATCAAATCAATAGTGTGTAACCCGCCTCAGTGGCGTAGTTGGCTAACGCGCTAGTCGTGTTGAGCTCGACCACCGAGGACGGGGAGATCGAGGTTCGAATCTCGGTCGGGTGAACTGGGGGTGGTTTTTCCTAAATGGTTTTCCACTCTCCCTCCACGCAAATGCGGGTTCACTTCCTCTAAATTCAACCTTCCCAATTCCTAATCCATTAGAGTAATTAGTACTTAAGCGTATAACCCGAACGGGTAGTAAGACGCGGTGCTAAATAATAATAAAAAAAATAGTGTGTACAAACATCAAATTTTACTAATTTCAATCGAATTACATAAAAATCAGATCGTTATAGTCATGTGATAACAAGTGCATAGTAAGGCATGCACACGTCGTCATCATCATAAAATCCGGTATCGTTATACTTACTGCTCACCGTAAGGCATACACGGGTACACATCATCAACATCCGTACTATCCGCATCAGTACAAAAAACCCAATATCACTATAATTGATGCCTAATCGCGGGGCAATAAAACCCGATATCATTATACTGCGTCAAAGTCCTTACATCTTTTTAACATCACATTTTTGCAGTAACTCGTAGTGCTATTAATTAGCCCTAAAAACTAAAGTCTTCTTTTATTTCGAACCCACACATCTATTTTGTCATCTTCCCTAACCTTCCCCGCAAGCAATACTGGCAGATTAGGCCTGCAGGAAAAGGGGGTGGGTGGGTGGGTGGTCAAACGATGTTATATAGCAGAGTTTCGTGTTACATATCAGGAAAATACTATTAATCTATTGTCAGTAAAGATCAAAAGGTGTTATAGTAAATAACATTATCTATAGGTATAGCAATGTTAAGAAAGCGTTTAAGGTTGCTATATAACATTCTTGGGGTTCAGTCGCGTTGTGACAGTCATCCCGAACCCGGCTACCATGTCTACCTTGTCCTCGAGTATGTAACTCCCACCTGATCTCGTGCAGTGCGCGATTAGAACTAATCTCACCGCTCCAGCTGGTGGTAAGTAGGCCCGTGTTTGGGTGTTATATCTCTCCCCCCATCCCCGGACTATACTTGCCCCATTAGACCACGTATTCCATATTATTTTGGGATTTGATTCGATAGATAACAGTCCCGTTATATTGATGTGCATTTACTTTATCATTCAATCGAATAATTGAGCCGAGAGAATTTCCTCCTCTCTACTCTTAATTTTGATCTCAACTAAATTTGTTGCAGAAAAATGTGCTCTCCTATAAGTTTTAATAGCACATGTTACTACTTTGCTAAAAGTTTATCTAGCAAAGTTAGGTGTATACATATCATGGTTAAATAATTTGTTATGTAACATTGCTACGCACTGTAAACGCATCTTAGCTGGTGTATTAGTGAAAAGGTCCCAACCAAACTAGCCCGTCTTCAAGGTTGTCCAAGCTGCTATTTTGACAATAAAGTATCTTAAAATAATTCGAAAGTATCCCTCAGCCCAGAGGAAGCAAGGCCTGACATATTTAACCGGAATGTTGTCGATTTGAACAAAGATAACAAGTAGTTGGCAAGAGACCCGGCGTTCGGGGGAGTTCACTAACCTCGACACATCTTACAAAATATATAGCGCAAGTATGTAAAGCACAGGGATTAGCAGAGCGGTCAACACTTCTGACCTGACAGAGCAAGAGACTGGAATCCAACCACAACCATCTCTGCCCAGCAGGGCCGCTTTAAGAAAATGTGAGGCCCAGGGCAAAAAAAACCTGAGCCCCCCCCCCCATACCCCCCACTTTTTTGTACGGCAGTTTTTCATTTTTAACACTAAGCTGTTATACTATATTAATACGTACTCGATACTTATGTTACTTAATAATTTATCATGTTTTATGCTATATATATCAACTTATTAAACGACTGTAAGCTACTCTATTAAATCTAAACAATCAATCCAATTAAGTAAACAAGAGTATCCTCTTTGCACCATTGCACCGTTAGTTTTCTGTGGACCGACAGCGGTAGCACAATGGTGGCGCATTCTACTCTACTACAGTACATTACTCTAATAACGTAAATTTTAAATTACAAAGAGTTAGGGTTTTCAGAAATTTGGAATAGAATCCTATCACTAAGCAAATACTTAATGCTGTTAGTTATCTGTACCTACACTATTTTCTTATGTGAAATTTAGAATAACTGTAATTTATTTAATAATTTTAATAATTTCCTCCCCCTGGAATATGAGGTTCGAGGTCATTGCCCCCTTTACACGCGGCCCTGTGAGACATAATCTGGAGACGCCAATAACTGTAGTAAGAATGACACCAGCCTCTTGCACTGGGCCTCTCTTGGCGGCCGCAACAGGACCACGTGATATGAGCGGGGGCTTGACCATGGTGCTACATAATTATGTGTTTTAATTTATTTAGCGACAGTTCTTCGTTTTAACTCCGTCGATTTGTATTTGTATGCATGACTGTGGTGGATATGTCTCACGATAATTTTTGAATTAATAAACCGATTTAATTCAAACTTGGCACAGTTGTTCTTTGTACCTTTATACATATCGAGCTGATTGAGGATGTGTGATGGGAAGAAATCAACCCTTATATTTATTTATAAAATACGGCTTCTAGCATTAATTATTACATGTATTTACTTCTGAGGACATTTCCTTATGTACGGCTGAAAATAGTTACATAGGTGCAAACTACTGCAATAACAATAAACAAACAATGGGGGGGGGGGGGGGGGTCAGGTTAAGGCAGACAATTGGGGGCCCCACAAACGAAGTTTGTTCACGGCCCTGTTTTTGCAAATGCTGTAATAGAGGAGACACCAAGAATAGTAAGGATGACACCGCTCCCTGCCCAAGATGTGAAAGAGACGACGCCCCAAAACTTTGGCTCCTGACTTGGAAGGGACCGCATAAAATTGATGGGCGATAGTATTACAACACTAATACGACGAAAGGGAAAGGGAAAAAAATATATATTTATTTCTAGCAACGTCTACATCAACAGTGGTGTGTTATAAATAATGTGTAACAGCTACAGATGAAGCGAGGGAGAGAGGAACGAAATGAAGGACAAGATAAAAGGGAAGAGAGTAGGTGGGATGTAAGTGGAAGATGGATGACGAATAATTACATCAGGGAAATAGCGAGAAAAGTTGAAACGTTTTGTGGAGCGAAGAAACGCATTGAAGAAATAATATTTAGAGCTCTAGCCTTTTTAAAAAATGCAATAATTTATTTTGTTGATATGGTCTAATAGAAAATTTTAACATATATGAGAATTCTTTTAATTGTTTTGAAGCACCAGACAAATATAGCAAATATAGCAAAATATAGCTGCGTGAGGAGTTTTTACCTTAAGGAAGGTGGCGCCCTTAATACTTTTATTATTAATAGTAATAATAAATGCTGGGGGTGGGGTTGGTGGTGACACCTCCTCCAACGTTGGATAAAAGCTCGAAAGTTGGAAAATTTTGTGGTTAGACAAGATCTTGAGTTGGGAAATTCTTGAATTACTGTGTAGGAGATACCACAATACTTTCGATTATAAAAGTTCTTCACCGTAGAATTTTACAGACAAATTTTAAATTTCCAACTGTCAATCCCTACTCTTCAAAAGTTCACAACTTCATAATTCATCAAACATTTACAGATTTCCCTTCTGTAGTAGAATGCATAGAAAGCTTAGTTAAATCAAGTAGGCTAGTAGCGCCATCACCACGGTTTACTAGTTTTAAGGCTATTAATACTATCCTACTAGATACGAGTAACCTTAAGAAGGTTAGGTTATGTTTTTAGGTTCATCACTTAATAAAGCGCGGAGTTTTTACAGGCTGAACCGTGTTAGTTTACTTATACGCAATGATGGCGAGTGTCAAAACAACACTTGTAACCCTAAAAATCCATTATTAACGACTTAAAAAGTATAGCGGCGATTAAAGACCCAATTATCACCTCAAATGTTACCATTTTCCCGGAGGAGAACCCCCTGGCCACCCCGTTACTCCCCCGGTGTTCTCAATTTCGTCCCTTGTTACCTGGTCAGCCGGGAATTTTTCTGATTTTAGAACGCATGGAGTTTGGAAATTCGCCGTCCCACCCCCTCCCCTCCAGCCCCAAATACACCAATAAATTATCAGATACACTTACTCTGACGTTTAAGGAAACAAGTGAAGGGCACATTTTTAAAGAAACGGGCAAATATTCGACTACAAGATAAAGACTGGGTGATCAAAATGTTGAAATAAGACTCAACATAATTATTTCTGATGCATACTGCCAAGGATCAAACTCCAGCCTCCCGAGAACGTTAGAACTTGCTTAACTGAGAATGTTATCATTAATTACTTAATTAATAATATCGTAGCCAAGGTAGGTACTGGTGAAGTAAAAGTAAGTGTAAGGTTCCTGTAGTTATAGTCAAATCGCCATGGGAAGAATGTTCTTAAAATACTCAGCGATGGAATATGTTCCGGACACATTTCCAACTAAATCAATGGAACGAATACAATCGAGATATCACAAGTTTTAGAATTTTCACTCAAGTTTAATTTCTCCTAGGACCGTTAAGGTCAAAATCGTATTGCATAATTTTAATAAGTGTAAAATTATAGCTAGTGATGCAATTATTTCAAATCATTACGGTTCACGACTTATAAGGGGTCGAACTTGCGATTGTATCCTTTTTGCATACCATTGTTAAGGTAAAGTAGTTAATGTATGGGCTGAAATTTAGTATAACCAGACATGCATATGAGATGCAAACAATGAAATAATATTAATAATATTAATAATACAAATATTGATTATATAATTATTTAAATCATTATCAATAATAATATTAATAAAATAAATATTTACTTTATATTTATTATGTTATGATTAATAATATTATTTCATTGTTTGCATCTCATATGCATGTGTGTTTATACTAAATTTCAGCCCCATGCATTAACTACTTTACCTTAACAATGGTATGCAAAAAGGATACAATCGCAAGTTCAACTCCTTATAAGTCGTGAACCGTAATGATTTGAAAACATTTAGACTAATCATTATTCATAAACTTATAATTTTACACGTCTTACTAAAATTGTGCAGTAAAATTTTGGTGGTGGAATTACCTTAACACCAGAAACCTTATCAGATAAGTTCCAATAAAGCAATAAAAGCTATTCCTGTTCTCACCTCAGACCCACGTATCGTATATAGCGCTTGGTGGTTGAATGTGTCACTAACTTTGGGGTTTCCCCGGTCTGCTTTAGAGCAAATTATGTTAATACTTCAATATTATAATCAAGGACTTTACGAATACATTCCCTTACCCTGTGATTGGGTGGTAAACAGCCAACTGGTAGACAAATCAAAATTGTTTGTAAGGATGGGTGGGTCAAGTGGCAGACACGAGCTTGGACCAAGTGGCAGACACGAGCTTGGACCAAGTGCTAGACATCCTCACATATAGGAGTACAAGGTGATAGTCAAGTGCTAGACATCCTAACATATAGGAGTACAAGGTGATAGTCAAGTGGCAGACACGAGCTTGGACCAAGTGGCAGACACGAGCTTGGACCAAGTGCTAGACATCCTCACATATAGGAGTACAAGGTGATAGTCAAGTGGCAGACACGAGCTTGGACCAAGTGCTAGACATCCTCACATATAGGAGTACAAGGTGATAGTCAAGTGGCAGACATCCTCACACATAGGAGTACAAGGTGATAGTCAAGTGGGTGACACGAGCTTGGACCAAGTGCTAGACATCCTCACATATAGGAGTACAAGGTGATAGTCAAGTGGCAGACACGAGCTTGGACCAAGTGGCAGACACGAGCTTGGACCAAGTGCTAGACATCCTCACATATAGGAGTACAAGGTGATAGTCAAGTGCTAGACATCCTAACATATAGGAGTACAAGGTGATAGTCAAGTGGCAGACATCCTCACACATAGTAGTACAAAGTGATAGTCAAGTGGCAGACACGAGCTTGGACCAAGTGCTAGACATCCTCACATATAGGAGTACAAGGTGATAGTCAAGTGGCAGACACGAGCTTGGACCAAGTGCTAGACATCCTCACATATAGGAGTACAAGGTGATAGTCAAGTGGCAGACACGAGCTTGGACCAAGTGCTAGACATCCTCACATATAGGAGTACAAGGTGATAGTCAAGTGGCAGACACGAGCTTGGACCAAGTGCTAGACATCCTAACATATAGGAGTACAAGGTGATAGTCAAGTGGGTGAAACGAAAGAATCAACTGGTTGCAAAGAAAACAGAAAATACCCGTGACTAAACAGTATTTCACATCATACTTGTCTTGGTGTTGTTTAGTTTATAAAGTCTCGTCTGTGGATAATAAAATCAGCGGCTTGTTATGACGTTAAGAACGCTCTTCTTCAATTGTGAGCCGATACATCAATAAACTGAGGTGATCAGGAACGATGTCATTGTGATTTGGGAATGACGGATAGATATAGTTTGGAGCTCTTCTGTAGACCGAATCAATGCATTATGCGTTCTTGCATTATGGTAGTTCAAAAATCAAAATTCTACAGCATTAAAATTCAAAATAATGAACACGCAGTTGACATAAAGGAAAGTCGCCAGTCGCCAAATTAGTCGCTAGGCGCTAAAAATGAAAATGAATCGTTTCAGACCCGTAAAAGTCGCTAAATTGGCAACACTGCTTCCATGCAACGTAGTAGGTGGGAGGGTAATCCTCCCCCTTCTAGGTTACTATAGAGAGGTTGCCTCGTTCCTGTAAGCACTGCGTTGATACATTATCTCGCTGCTGTGACGTCACATGTAGCCCGGCGCCTAGACTAGCCACTGACAGCATCTACTATTCTTACTTATGTATTTACTGCGTATTGTTAATTTTTAATTATATAATAATATACCTGCTTCTACACGCAGCTTTCCTAGTGTGGTTTACTTTTTTCGTAAATTTTGTATTTTGTTTACATTATTATTAAATACGATGAAATATAGAATGTTCATTTTTGCTTACAGATCAAAGTTTTACGCAAATTTTTATCGCATTCAAAGTACCGGTAATATTTATCGCGTAGTGAGTTTGGAAAAATGAAGATAATTGGCAAAAATAATTTAAAACTGAATTAATTTTATTATTTGATAATACAATGATTTACATTATTTTTTATAAATTAGGTATGCAGAATTTATCAGTTTAGTTTATAAGTTTCTGATATGAATAACGTTTTATCAGTTCTAAAATAGAATTTGTTTATACTGTGTAAACATTTTTTCTAATCTTTCTTTTAGAAAATAAAATTTTACAACTACAGTCACACACACACACACACACACACACACACACCACACACACACACACACACACACTACATAGGCGGCAATTAAGAAATCAAGTTAATGATTTTTCGAAACATTTTCTCTGATATCAAATTTCCCAAATTTATCTTTTTTTTTCCAGATATAATCAAATAAAAGTAATTTTATTTTGCAATGCATAATAAATATACAACGAATATACATATCGCTCGCATTTATATAAACATACACATCGTAATGCAGTAGATCCTACCAAATTTTGCTATAAAATGATAAATCTTAAGAGTATTCGTTCATGCAATTACATTATATTTAAACAAATAGCAAATGATAACACTGAAAATAGTTTTGTTCTACAAGAAAATCCATAAAAGATTGTTGGTAGTTTTCAAATCAGTGCTAAAACAAGCTACTAATGAAAGTTACTTACTTTTTGATTATATCTCTTATAGGTTTTCCTTGGTTTGTCTGAATTGGATCCTCTTTTAGTCCTTTTCAAGACGGGTGATTGTTCAAAAATTTCATTCTAATTAATGTTCTTTGGCGAATAAATGCTCTGGAAACAATTATTTAGAAATTCCAGGATAAGTTTTTGTTAGATTAATCAATAAATTTGATACCACGCCACATCCTTTTCTTAGTGTTTCTCCGTGATGTTTACGGAATTATTCCTCTAGTTCCCTCGACGGCTTAATCCAGACGGCCGCAGCTCTCCAAAAGAGAGGTGTTTTAATCAAGATACTTGCCGGTGGCTCTCCTAAAGTTTTCCTCTAGGTAATTTTTTTGCTATCCAACCGGCAAAGTACTCTAGAGCAGAACTTCAAGATCTGTTAAACTTCCTTTTTCTTCCATTTGCTCAAGCACAAATTATCTGACTTCGTCTTCTCCTTTGTTCCTTCTCCTGTGTTTACTAAAGCTTGAATGGAAATTCCACAGTTTTCACCACTTTTCCCACAACATATTCACCATCATCTGAACGTTCGGGATTTGTATTTTTTTGCACCACTCCACTGTTTCCCAAGAATGATCATTTTAATGCGGTACAATGAAATCAAAGGTGTAGGATGATCATCATTCAGTCCTCCACGAGCCCGAATATGAGAAAATAAAATTTCCAAAGAATACTGATTAATTATATGGACTAGGATGTATTTAATATTGTGGTGTTTATCTTTTATGTCGCTGAATAATGACTGCAGAGATTTAACAGATAATATGCATCCTTTCTGGAAAAGTTACAAACTATTTGGAAAAACTTGAGGATTTTTTTATCAACCACATCTAAGCGTTTTCATCAACTCTACCATTCTATTCAGCATTTGATCTTGAGCGTCAGGTCTTGACCGTAAGGCTTCCTAGAAGAGCTGCCTAGATTTTTAGGAACAAGGCTATTCATTATATGAAACCAGTGATCACACACTTCAATAACTTCAGCCAATGTTTCCGCATCTGTGTTACTTTTCATCTCATTAAATTTGAGCCCTGACGCCGTTCTGTGTGATAGAAGTTGTTTCTCTTTCCTTACATTCTGCCTCTTAGTTTTTCAACATTTGGATGACTTTAATAGATTTTTAAATTTTTCAAATCTTAATCTTCTCAAGTCGGATCATTCAAATAAAGGACTTTTATTACATATTCTTCCGTCACCTAAACGAAAGCCAGTGTCTAAAAGGCAATTCCTTCTTAGCTTTAGAACATGTGATGCCTCAGCAAAGCAATACATATTCTCTTCTTGTAAGGCTGGATGAGAAAAGAACATTTTATCAATGGAAATTCCCAGTTCATTCCATAAACCTATTTCCTCCTCCTAAGTCACTCACACATGCTTTTACGGTGTATCCAATTTAATACAGTTTAGCTGTAAGGGAATCAAGAATATTCCTCGTCATTTTTTTGGGTCAAAATCTACGTAAATAGGCTGCTTCCATTTTGAAAATAAGCCACGAGCCATGACAACGGGCATTTGTGGAAAAGGTCCAACAATTTCATCATATTTCAAGTCATATTCAAGAATTTCCTTCACTTTCACTTCACCATGAGTCGCTATGTGTCATTCAACGAAGATCATGCAACCTCCAAAAACTGTAAAACATTTTCAAGAACGCCTTGCCTCATTTCAAATGTAGAGGCCCACTCCTGCAAAGTTGAAGGACCAGATAAAGGTATTTTCAATTTGTTTTTTAAGAAGAGTTAACAACGCTTACTGAAATATCTTAAATTAAATGCTAGTGATATTTCTTCATAGGTCCATTTTTTTTCTTCAGTCCCAGAATTATGTCAATTTAATTCTGAGTAAAAATATTAGTATATTTCTAGCATAGGCTTTTAAGAAGCAATGGTTTTCTTTTTATACTTCAAATTGAGATTTTCTTCCTTGAGTTTCTTCATAACATTAGATTTAAAGTGTACCTTTCCCGCACTAGCTTCAAATTTTCTTTTAATTCATTTTGTTTCTTTAAGGCGTTTAACATGTTTACTTGAACACAAGAGGACGGTGTGTAGTGAGTACAAGGGCACGATTGAGTGAGTACAAGGCACGATTGAGTGAGTACAAGGCACGATTGCTCACTAATCGTTTCCTGGTTTAAACTTTCATGAATAAGTTCTTCAGTCAGTTTCTTGTTTTCTCTGATTTCCACTCTGATTTCACGCTGCAGAACATTTTCCCCTTTCTCCGAACCTCTGTCTCTACCTAACCTCAACGATAAAATGGCGGTAGGTTTCAGCTTACCCTGAGGTGTGAGATTCAATAATTCTGCTTTTATACTCTTTCATAATCAGAATCTCTGAAGTGCTTGGAACATACGAAAGAAGTACTTGGATTCCATTTACCATGTCGCTAACATGTTTGCATCCACGCTCGACGCAGTGAACAATATTTCGAAAAACGATAATATTGTATGTGTCTAGTCTCTGGAAGTGATTTAGTTTTCACCAAACTATTTGTACATACAGCTACTGTACAACGGGTCCCTGACATTTTAGATCCTAAAATAAACTTGAAATATAAACTACATAGTTTATAAACGCACACGAAAAATAATTAATTACAGTTGTTATGTAGGATGGAGCATGAGAAGGTACCTATTTTAGAAATAAATTAACTTAAACAAACTCAAAATGTGTATTCATTAACCTTATTAAAAAGATCTCGGTCTTGGATATTAAAAATGGATATTAAATTTTTTCTAAACAATGTCTTGGAGTTGTCTACATTTTTTCCTATACAGTGTTGTAGTCGTTGAACAATGCTGTTCTTAACTTTTTGTAACACTTCTGGTGTGAAACCTCCCTTTTCCTCTCTATTTCTAACCTGTCATTGTGAGTACTCTCTTTCTTTAAGTTATCCCCACAAGAAAAAGTCAGAATATGACAACTCAAGGGATATTGCAGGTCATCACACATTGCCAATCAGGGAGATCAAGCGACCTACAAACATTTCACCCAGAACTGCTATGCTCTGTCTTGCAGTATATACCTTGGCACCATCTTCCTGAAGCCTCATATTGTTCAAGTTAGGGTGAAAGAAAGTTTGTTTTCACACCAGAAATTTAAAAAAAAGTAATGAACAGTTTTGTTCAACGACTACAACAGTGTATACAATTTTATTTTTTTAGATACCTCGAAGACATTGTTTTATGAAACAAATTGAATATCCATTTACATAACCCAAGACCGAGATATTTTTAATAAGGTTGGTTTGAGTTTTCAAAAGAAAGTTATTTTATTTCTAAACTAGGTACCTTCCCGCGCCCCACCATGCATAGATGGTAATATTTATAAATTTCACTAAAACCATTCGAAAAATAATAAAACTCAGGCTTGCACACTTGTAGTTATAGAAAAATACACACTCGCAGTAGCACAAACGTACACAGTAAGTACATAAACTCAAATACGTATTAAAAACTTAAATACGTATTAATAACCAAACATTTGTTATATAATATTTCCAAAAATTACTGTGAATTACGAAATTATTTTACGAAAAACCGAAACTCGCGCATATAAACTCGCAGTACAATACACAATACTTGTAAAATAGCCTACTATGCGGACTGTAGCAGCAAACGGGCTACGAGTGACGTAGTGCGCAAATCAATGCGCGAGCGAACGAGGCAACCTCTCTATAGTAACCTTGGGAATGGATAACCTTTAAATTGCTACTGACAATTAGCGATGAAAATATTTTGGTAAATAGTTCACATCGCTGAATTAATTAATACAGCAGACCAGATGTAAGTGATCGCCAAGCGCAATAGTCGATACGTGAGTGTGAGAATAGAACTAGAATTGATTTTAAATTACTGTTAATGCAGTTAATGTCCTTGGAATAAATTAAACTAACATTAATATAAGCTACAGGTTCAGTTCAATTGCTGGAATTCTTTTCAGAAAAAATTAAATTTAGCCTTTTTTTTTTCAAAACAGAGAATTTTCCGCAAGGGAAATTTTTTCGTTAAGCTTTCTAAAACTGAAAATTTTCCATCTTTCATCTCTTACCAAGACACTTCCAGTTGTCTACCAAGAGGTGACACACACACACACAGTATGTTCCTATTACCAAAGTCAGTGAATATTTCATCAGTGCACTCTTGTAGTCATGGTGTGTAGCACACACACCCTTCCTAACCCCCGCCTCCCCCCACCCCAAACACTTTCTATAACACCACCTTGTTGTGTGTTAGGAGGAGGAGGAAGTCACGACAAAGTAATACTTCACAAAGTAGGAAAGGGCTTTAGTTCAAAACGGTTGGGTCACTTTTCCTTCTGTTTGATATTTATAAATATATTAAACATAGATTAAATATAGAAACATAGATATGGACGCTTGGACTGAAACAATATTAATTCAGGGCATTTTACCCAAAGCAACAAACACAAAAAGATGTATATTAGAAAAAACCCATATATTTTACATTTTTTTTTAGCGCCGCGTACCCGTTCAGTTTATACGCTTTTTACTTTCGTTAATGTCATAGCATGCAGCCTTTGGTAATCGAGAGCATGCAAGGATGACAAAAGCCAGAGCAATCGTTCTGTCAACTGTTTTACATCAGCATTTACGCACACGCACCAAGCCATGTTTTTAAAAGAGATTGTTTTGCCAATTAGCACAATACACTGTATTGACATAAACACTAAGGGGGCGGCCAGACTGAGCGAGCGACTAAAATATAAAATAGAACACATTGGTTGTAATGAGATGTGGCCAGACTGGAGCGCGCACGCTTGAAAGATAGAACTGGTTCTATTTTTAAAGCGCGCGCGCTCGGGCCGGTAGAGTCTAGTTTACAGGCGCTAGGCAATATTATTGTATGTTGGTTCATTGAGTGCTAGGAAAACTTCTCATTTTGACATTTTTATTACTATCGATAGGTTTAGCACACTTGCTACTAACGGCCTAATTTAATTGGTAAGCTCATAAAGCATACCTATATGTATATAGATGTAAAACTGATATGTTAAAATACTTCAATATTATCAAAGTAGGCCTTTACAAATAAGAATCACCATTAGCGTGGAGAGAGGATGAGAAAACGACAACAATAAATCACTTGTTAAAACCCCCCTCAGTTGTAATGATATGGAATTATACATCTAAATAATTTATTATTCACATCTATAATCAAAATTACGATATTATAAATACGAGCGGTAGTAAGATTTATTTGTGTTAAGTTGCAAGGTATGGCGACATCTTGCTGCGTCTCTGTTTGAAAGGCGAACTCAGTTTTGTAGACAGAGACGCACCTGGATGACCACACCTTTCTTTCTTTTGGGAAGTTTCGAGAAGGAGATGTCACTAGATATACCTACTTCAAAGTACGCATCTCTTCACTTGCAATCCTGACGAGGAGCCGTGTGGGTTGGGTCTATGATAAATTTCACGTGCCGGGAATTAACATACACATAATACAATAGTCGGGGGTTTCAATTAATATTTACAACGTGTGAAATATCTAGCAAAAACTGTTATCTACTTAAAATTAAAAAAAACTATAAAAGACCAGAACTTTTAATTTATAAAATAAGACATCATTCCCTTTTGATTACCATAATACAGGATAGCAAACTTGAACTTAATTCAATAATTATGTAAAAATATCATACTAATGGTGGCGAACGAACGTTAATATATCAGGCTAGCTCTTTTATACGTTACACAGTTCACTGAGCCAAGATTCGGAGCCTCCTCGTCAACAACTAACGAGAGCTACATATAGCTGCTAATCACGCGCTCGTCAGTCTGACCGAACCCTAACTCATGGAAAAGCTTCTCTTCTGGTGGTATATAACAGTGTGCATTAGACCTTTTTTTTAAAAAGAAGGGGGGATAGGTGAGCGGGAAGGATGCGAGTTACTAAGGAGGTACTTCGAACTGCTTTACATATTCAGCTACAGAGTTGCAGTGACTTGTGTGGAGAATATCCTACAGATTGATTCCCTGTTCAGTACGGAGGAGGAAGCCCCAAACCATCTTGAAAGCCTGAGTTGTATAATAACAGAGCAAAGCCGGACGTCCGTGTGTTCGACACTAGTCAAGAGTTATAGCACCGAAGCTAGGTCAGGGTGCAGAACTGCTGCTGAGTAGGGACATTGACAGAACGAGGACCTTTAACTAAATTCTTCCAACTTGTTCTAAAACCTACATCACATTTATACACCCAGTAGCTAATCTATTGCAATAAACAAGATCAAAACGAGCCCCACAATTATTTGCCGCTACCTACCCACTCACAAAGTCATCCTGACAAGTAGGCCCACGGGTTGGGTTAGATATGACCACCTCTGTTATCTAGTGGTCAGCATTCCGGGTTCTACCACCGGCGCTTCCAATTTTTTTCTGTGAAGCGATAATGGCCTTAGGACTCGTTGTGCTGACCACATGACACCCTCTATCCACAAATGTTGGCACTAGCATCCCTAACGGCGACGACCGCTCGGTCGGTTTAGTTCGCTTGCGGGCTCACGCCATGGTTTTTTTTAGTTAAATAAATGTGCCATTAAAATCACAAGCAACCATTAGTATAGAAGCTAATCTCATATTAGTATCTGATACTGCACGTACGACTGATTTATCTTGTGGGCACACGGTCAAAGGCGTTAAGCTCGCAATAGGTTGGATTGTAGATAAGGGTCAGGCAGAGGTTCGAATCTAGACTAGGTGCACTGGGGAGATTTATAGGCCTACACATGTGATGTTTCACTGTGATTTTAATATCTCCTTTCCACACCAATGCGAGCGCACTTCCTCTAAACCATACTACCAACCCCAACCCCTACCCCTTACTCTTGCAATAGACTGGACTGCTGATGTAGGGTGTATCGGGGTTCAAAACCCTGTCGGTTGTTCTGAAGGCCTCCCCAAATCGCTTTCCATTCTCCCACCACCCATATGCGGGTACACTTCATCTAAATTCAACCTTCCCCATCCCTAACACATTAGTGTAAATAGTACATGAGCGGGTAGTAAGACACAGGGTTAAAAAAATATTGTTAGTGTTAGGCGTACTAATAATAAAAAACAAACAGAATTTTTTAAAAAGATGGGCCTTCTATGAAACTAAGGGTTAAGGACCTCCCATTTTTTCCCTCCCCCACTCTTTTATTTTATATATAGATGTGGGTGTATCATAACTTTGACAGTAGTCACCACATATGTTATTAGAAATATGTTTTTGGTTTTTCTTTTTCCAAGTGTGATCTTTGAGATGATGGATGAATGAATGAATAAGATAGTCCTTCTTATCACTTTTTTTGAGTTGTAATCTTACATTTTTCTGCCTTGGCTTGTCTTTTACACAGCTATCATATTTAGATTATTTTTTGTAAAATGAGCTTTGTATTTAAAAAAAATGGAGGAAAGCGTTGAACTCAATATACATATCCCTTACGAAATACTCCGTAGTTGTGTTGGTTGAGGGGGGAGCCGGGCACTTAGCGATTCCTCTCACCGCCTTCCCTCGCTTCTTCAACATCTGAGGCATTATGCGAGATAAGTGCGCGGAGAGGAGATATTTGTGCCCTCCGCGTGTGATGGATTGTGCGTCATTCATCATCCCGTCTTCGAGCGTCCGTTGGATACACCCACCCCCTGTACCCTGCCAGCCATCTGCTGACCGGCTCACTCACCGGTGGTTTGAGGGCCAGGATGTAGCGGAACCGTACCAAGGAATGGACGGGCTGAAATACCAATAATATTAATAATAATTGATGCCTAAAATTAATAAAACCTACAATCACTTCGATGGTCGCGTGGTCTAACACGCTACTCTCGCAGCTGATGACGGGGAGATCAAGGTTCGAATCTAGATCGGGTGTACTGAGGGTGGTTTTTACAAAATGGTTTTCCACTTTCTCTCTCCACGCAAATGCGGCTACACTTCTTCTAAATATAATCTTCCTAGTCCGTAAAACCATTAGCGTAATTAATACATAAGCGTACAGCCCAAACGGGTAGTAAGACACGGTGCTAAAAACACCTACATCTGATTGAATGTCAAGTTCATCTTGTCTGGTTTTGGGGAGGTCGGGGTTTGAATCCTGGCTCAGTGTTTCGAGGCTAATATTTCCTATATGGTTTCCCCACTCTCCCTCCACACAAGTATGAATACATTTCCTTTTACATTACACCATGCTAATTCCTACCTACCCCCACTAAAGAGTTTTATAATACGTGCAGTAGGTTAAGACGCGGGGGGGAGGGGGGGATATTAAACAAAATAGTAAACCGTATAAACATCTATAAAAGCAATCAAAGGTTTAAAAACGTTAAATAGCTTTAAGACGGATTTATTACCAAACAAAATTCCTTGCCATCTCTCTTGTTGGGGCGGGGGAGCGGTCGTAGTACCATGAGCACACTCTCCATCAAAAATTTAAAAAAATCTACAGTCTACACCTTTCCCAAATAAATATTTCACTACGTTATATTTCTATATCCTTTATTTTTCTAAAGATATAGATTTACGGAGGCCTACTTTGGTCTTTAAACAATCAAGAAATCTCGAAACATCAGTACCGATTTTATTCCTTGAACGCTGGATCCACTAAGAGGTGGTTTTGTACATGTGATGTATCATTGTAGATTTCCTATCTCTCTACCCCACTAATGCGGTTACACTTCCTTTCTCTATTACAGTCAATAAGCTGCTAATATCCGGTAGTGATCGACGAACTAGTAAACCATAATCACTGTTTCAAGTTTTTCAGCCTGTGTGCGCGCCCTTTTTACTGCCTCTCGACAACTTGTAGAGAAAGTATTGTGATCGTCGAAAAATCGAACTCGAGATTTTGATAAGTGTCGACGTTTCATGACCCCCTGAAACAAAACAAAAAGTTCTCGCAATGCCGCCTATCTGTCTGTCCGTCTGTCCTCGGGCTAGTGCAGAACCTATTTACCGATTGGGCTCTAATTTGCTATCGTAGGGTATAAAGTCCACCCGAAGGATTTTTGGAATTATATATCCAACCCTAAATTTAAGGGTGCTTTATTGAAGGGCAAAATAAGAAAAATATTGATTTTCTCAAAGTTCGCTCTAACAATTGTGATTAAATTTTATATCTAGACACTGTTTATCACTATAAACAAGATGGCAATTCTAATTTTCTCATGAAAATGACTTTGAGTGTACTTTGCATGGTGAGAATTTTCATCTTTTTTTTTTTTGCTACTATATGAGATTCGAAAAAACTTTTCACTATAGAGATAAAAAATTCTTAAATTTATTTTTATCAAACCAATAGTTTCTGAGCCATAAGCAAATATATACTTTTTAATTCGGGTCTTTGAAAAAGAATTTGATTCTTATGTTTTTTGGTGGACAAAGATGATCCTCTTTTCTCTATTTTTCTTTAGCAGTGTTCCTAGTTCGTAATGCCGTAGAGTAAGTTACGGGGCATATTATTTCGTTTCACAGATCCTACGAGTTTTTAGTAAAATAATATATCTATTTTAAGATAAAAGCGGGAGAAAGTCTGTGCGGTGAACTGTACCATTTATTTATCTTGTTTTCACTCAAGATTTTCGCAATGTAGTTTGGACCAGATTTGGTTGGAAATGTCAAGTTGAAAAAATGTAAAGCATGTTATTGAATTAACCCAAACAAATTTATTAGGTATGGCGATATTTGATTTGAATTCAAGTTTAAAAAATGATCCTCAAAAGATCAAATCCGGTCCGAGCAAACGAGCGACATGCTCTACCAAGGCCGTAGTCGAGGGGGGGTGGGGGAGAGGGGGAGGGGGGAGGGGTTCAACCCCCCCCCGTTCCCCCCGAAATTTTATGAACAAAATATATATGGCTTTATTTATGGTTCAAACAATATCAAAATTAAGGTACAAGTACAAATTAGGGGGCTGTGTTACCATAAAAAGCACTTCAGAGAGCTTCTATAGGTGTTTATTATTTAGAATTTTTTTTCTAGCCTTTGGCAGTTATGGTGTTATGTTGTAGTAAAAAAATATGCAGATAGCTTCTAGAGGTGTTTAGTGTTTAGAATTGTTCCTATTTTTCGGTGGTTAGGGAGTTATGTTGCCATAAAAACACTTCAGATAGCTTCTAGAGGTGTTTAATGTTTAGAATTGTTCCTATTTTTCGATTGTTAGGGGGTTATGTTGCCATAAAAAAACACTTCAGATAACTTCTAGAGGTGTTTAATGTTTAGAATTGTTCCTATTTTTCGATTGTTAGGGGGTTATGTTGCCATAAAAAAACACTTCAGATAACTTCTAGAGGTGTTTAATGTTTAGAATTGTTCCTATTTTTCGGTGGTTAGGGGGTTATGTTGCCATAAAAAACACTTCAGATAACTTCTAGAGGTGTTTAATGTTTAGAATTGTTCCTATTTTTCGATTGTTAGGGGGTTATGTTGCCATAAAAAACACTTCAGATAACTTCTAGAGGTGTTTAATGTTTAGAATTGTTCCTATTTTTCGGCGGTTAGGGGGTTATGTTGCCATAAAAAACACTTCAGATAGCTTCTAGAGGTGTTTAATGTTTAGAATTGTTCCTATTTTTCGATGGTTAGGGGGTTATGTTGCCATAAAAACACTTCAGATAGCTTCTAGAGGTGTTTAATGTTTAGAATTGTTCCTATTTTTCGATTGTTAGGGGGTTATGTTGCCATAAAAACACTTCAGATAGCTTCTAGAGGTGTTTAATGTTTAGAATTGTTCCTATTTTTCGATTGTTAGGGGGTTATGTTGCCATAAAAAAACACTTCAGATAACTTCTAGAGGTGTTTAATTTTAGAATTGTTCCTATTATTTCGATGTTAGGGGGTTATGTTGCCATAAAAAAACACTTCAGATAACTTCTAGAGGTGTTTAATGTTTAGAATTGTTCCTATTTTTCGGTGGTTAGGGGTTATGTTGCCATAAAAAACACTTCAGATAACTTCTAGAGGTGTTTAATGTTTAGAATTGTTCCTATTTTTCGATTGTTAGGGGGTTATGTTGCCATAAAAAACACTTCAGATAACTTCTAGAGGTGTTTAATGTTTAGAATTGTTCCTATTTTTCGGCGGTTAGGGGGTTATGTTGCCATAAAAAACACTTCAGATAGCTTCTAGAGGTGTTTAATGTTTAGAATTGTTCCTATTTTTCGATGGTTAGGGGGTTATGTTGCCATAAAAACACTTCAGATAGCTTCTAGAGGTGTTTAATGTTTAGAATTGTTCCTATTTTTCGATTGTTAGGGGTTATGTTGCCATAAAAAACACTTCAGATAACTTCTAGAGGTGTTTAATGTTTAGAATTGTTCCTATTTTTCGGCGGTTAGGGGGTTATGTTGCCATAAAAACACTTCAGATAGCTTTAGGACAGTATTTTATTTAGAATTTTTTCTAGCCTCCATCAATTGGGGATGATCCCACCAAACCCCCCCTGAAATTATTGGCTGGTTACGGCCTTGAGCTCTACACATTCTACGGCTCTACAAACCGCATAGGCGGGTACGCGGACTAAACGTCAAGCCCATATAGCCTGGTGACGGGGAGGTCGGGTTTTAATTCGGCTTTGGATACTGGGAAGTTTTATTTTACTAAATGGTTTCCCACCCTCCCGCCATTTAAATGAGTACATTTAATAACAATTTTACCTTTCTCATTCTCACCCCACTAACATTATATATAAATAAGCGTATACAACCCCAAACGGAGTGAGACGGGGTTGAAAAAAAACACCTGAAATTACTTGAATTTGATTTAGTGTATATATATATATATATACGAGGGTCTTTGTTTTTTTATAACAAAATGTATACGTGTGGGGAATCCCGGGTGGACCAACAAAGTCAATATTTAAGCGGCAGTGGTAGCCGTAGTTAGGGGACGCTCGTGTATTTGCCATGCACATGTTTAATGAAGTGATTGGTCATCAGCTGGCCACCCTTCACTTTTCTATAGTCAGATCGATGTGATAATAACCTTTGTCTGATATTATATGAAACGTTGATTCCGCCAGTTCTGCAGCGGTCACTTTTAACGGACGAATGTCAATTTCAACAGCTCTTACATTAACATTGTGACCGTTTTATAGTGTTGGATACTTTCTTTTTAAATTGCGAGACTCGGGGACTTGCGCAGGTATGTCTTAGGTTTGGGGGAGGGGGGGGGGCTAATTTTAAAATGCACCAGTCTATGTAGTGTCTGTATCATAGCTCCAGGGTTACCATATTTATTGGAGAAAAATAGAGTACATGTTGCAAAAATTGTTTATTTCCTTTGAAAGTACAGGAAGGCAATAATTTACTACTATCCATAAATAGTTTTGGAAAAGGGGGGGGGGGATTAGTTATATGAACAAATCCGTACTCAAGACACTTAAAACAAACATAGATAGCTCTTTGCATGTCAGGCAGGCTTTGTAATATTGTGTTTAAACTGGAAGTCCAAAAGAAGAGGCAGGACGAGCTTCACACAGGAAATTAAATAAGAACAAAATTCACTAACGTAAGAAAGGTTGGGTTGTTACGAACATTTTTACTTTCTATTGACACCTCGAAGAGAAAGTATTGTGATTGTCAAAAAAAATCTAACTCAAGATTTTCATAAATGTCGACATTTCATTACTCCGAAACCAAAAAAGTTGTTTTGGCAATGCCGTCTGTCTGTATTTCGGGCTAGAGCTGAAACTATTTTACTGATTGGGATAAAACTTGGTATCTGAGGCTTTCATAGGGTCCCCCGAGGGGTTTTTGTAATTAGATATCCAACCCTAAATTTAAGGGTAGTTTATTGAAGGGCAAAAAGAGAAAAAAAAATTATCGAAATTCGCTCTAACGATTTTGATTCAAATTCTATCTCATGACACTGTTTATATTATAAACAAAACGGCAAATCTCATTTTATCATGAAAATGAATTTGAGGATACCTTACATGAGGGAAACTTTCCTATTTTCAAAATTTCTCCCAACTATTTGAGATAAAAAATAACTTATCATTGTAAAGTTGTAGTACCATTAAAGATAACAATCTTTTGTTTGAAATATATTTATATAAAACCAATAGCTTCTGAGTTATAAGCAAATAAGTATATTTTTAATTCAGTCTTTGAAAATGAATTTGATTCTTATGCTCTTTGGTGGACAAAGATGTTTCTCTTTTCTAATTTGTTCTGTAACAATGTTCCTAGTTCCTGACGCCATAGAGTAAGTGGTGCACACACAAATGTTGTACTTAACTAACGAGCATGCTTTGTTAAAGCAGTTTCAATCTGGTTTTCGTCCTAAGCATAGTACAGCATCGGCATTAATAAATATAGTTAGTTGATGACATTCGTCTCGCTATGGATGGTAAGAATATTACCATACTCACCTTACTTGACTTCTCGCGGTCATTTAACTGTGTTAATCACAATATACTCCTACGTAGATTGTTTATGTCTTATTATAAGTATCACCACGCGGATGATTACAAATTTATATCTCTTCCCGCCCATTGGAAATATAAATGGCAGTACATAAATTAAATACAGATCTTAAGGCCATACATTCTGGACCGAGCAAAATAACCTTTCTTTGAATCCAAAGAAATCAAATGATATTTCTAATGGTTCCAAAATGGTATTATCTAAACTTGATCGGTCAACTCTGCCTGACATTGAGCTCAACTCTGACCCCATATCCATCTCAACTACTGTACGTAATTTAGGCCTTACTATTAATGAAAACTGACTTGGACTGACCATGTGACTGCTATATGTAAAAAAAAACTTTTGATACAATGCATACTTTAAAGAGGATCAAGCGATTCTTACCAGTAAATATCAAGGCCTTGGTGGTTCAGGTACTTGTTCTTCCTCATTTTTATTGTGATGTTGTGTTTAGCGACTTAACGGAAACTCTGGCCCCTCGACTTCAGAGGCTGCATAATGTGTGTGTTCGATATATCTTTAATATGAAATATAGGGATCATGTTACTCCGTACTTGCGGAAGCTTGGTTGAATGAGATTTGAACAAAGACGTGAACTACAGTCTTGTTTACTGCTGTACAAAGTAATTACGACTGGCTTGCCCAGCTCCCTGACCTCTCGATTTCAGTTTCAACAAGTACAGGCTGGTCCTTGCACTCGCTCTCAGTCAGCTAACTTACTCTGTGTTCCGAGATGCAAAACTAATTTTTATTAATTTAATCTTTCACTGTTTCATCTGCCTTAGCCTGGAACAAGTCACCTGTAGACTTCACAGATGTGAATGGGCCATCTGATTTTAGAAACAAACTCACCAATCTACATCTAGCGTGTGAACTGTGGCATAATCCATGTGTGTACGTGTTTGGTGAATAGATGTTTATTAATTTTATTTTATTTCTCTGTTTCCACTACTGATCTAGAGATACTTTGTTCAAGTTGATTACTGTTTTGATTGCTGGTTCTGTACGTGTTTATCTCATTGCAATGTTTTATATGTTTTATGTTCATGTGTATGTTTTCCTCAAATACTCGTTTCCTGTTTTTTATTTAATGATAATAATTGATAAATGCAGTGTAATGTTAACTTAAGACATGGTTAAATGTAAGAGTAGGCTTATGCCTTAATTTCGCCATTTAAATAAAGACAATAATAATAATAACAGTGTATATTATTTTATTTATGATTGTTGATGTAGTGTTTCTACAACAATGTATAGACCTATTATTTCGTTTAATAAATCTTAAGTATTTTTAGTAAATGTACAATTTATTTATATACTATTTCCGACCGTTAAAATAGTGATATCATAGTGTAAATAATATGTGACTAAACTTGTAGGTTGATTGATTGTAAACTATAGCTTGCAACGTTGATTTCAAAAATAAAAGAGTGATATACTCAACAAATTACACATGATTAGCTAAATTATAATGTGAATATAAAATTGACTCCCATTACACTTGCTAAAGAGTCTTGGTACTAAAATGTAAACAAAGTCCTCCCACAATAAAGAGCGTCTACCATTTTCACCAGAGTCCTGCTGTATTTTCAACTCGGCCCAACATGACTCGTTTGAACCGCCACTTACAGCTCATTACATCCCTACCCTTCTTCACCTTGTCTCAATTGCACCAATGGGAACGTAACAAATTAAAACTGTGAAGAAGGTACTCGAAGCTTCTTTGTTTCTTCCTCCTAGAGGAAATCGACCATGGAATTAAGGGAACTTTTTCAAATAGGGGATTAAACCAGTTATAGTGGAGGAACTAGACCGTGTCCCATCCATTAACCACGTAATGCTGATGGAGCTGGGGGTTGAACTCTAATTTATATAGTGTTACATGTGGGGAGGATGGGTACATCACAGGGTTACGTAACACGTATCTTATACTTTCTAATGTTAGAAAAATACTATTATTGTTCATGTTTTCACCGTTGATAAACATACTTATAGATACATTTTTAATCTGAGACCCTTTTTTCAGTGACACAAAAGCTTCCCTGTGAAATAATGGTATTTACTCTTGATGTGAAAAGTTACGTAACACAGGAGGGGGAGGCTAAATATCTACATGGTGTTACATGGCAGGTGGGGATCAAAAAAGGTAATAAAAAAAGTCGTTTCGTGATGTATGGATGGCTTCTTGTGTATAGATGTAATAGGCACTAGGTACCACTTCCTTAAACAAGGTGTCCAGCCAAACCATATTTTAAAATTCCCTGACTTTTCCAGGTTTTCCAGAGCCACTTTACAACTTTTCCAGTCCCTATATTACAAACACTATTTTATTAAGATCACAACTTGATGCAATAACATTTTTAAACACATCCACACTCTGAAATTGTGACACTCTATGAAGGGTTACAGCCTAAAGTGATGGGCTCTTGGGTAGAGCGATCTGAGTTAGATTTCAATGAGATCTTATTGAAACATTAAAATAGTGCTTTGCATAAATAGAGTTTAAAAAATAAAGACGTGAAGTAGAAGGATGGAAAGATGGATTACACACAAAAATCCCATGTTGACTTTGAGAATTAAAATTAGTATGTTCGACTGTGCTTAAAGATATTGAGGTGTGTATTAAATCGTAGAAAAAAGTAATTTTGACTAGTGTAAATAAAATTTTAGTATTTATTTTTAGTGATTATGTGAAAATTCCAGAAATTTGATTAAATTCCCTGACTTTTCCCTGACCAAGCAAATTCCCTGACTTTTCCCTGTTTTCCAGGTCGCTGGACACCCTGTTAAACCCAGAACCTTCACCAAGTAACCAGGCCGCAAGCCAACGGAAATGTTCATGTCTTCTTGTCTTCTTGCTTGTATGCTGATAATAACTTGGTTATATCGGTTGGTGGAGCAGAGCCGTGTTAAACGTAATGGATCCAAGGTTAGTAATATCCATCATCAGTAGACAATTTTAAGCTGGACGCCCAGTAGAGGCAAGGGGCAGCAAGGTAGGGACAAGCCGCGGCGCGGCGGGTATTTGCCCACTTGACGTCTCAAGGGGCAGCAAGGCAAGGACAAGCCGCGGCGCGGCGGGTATTTGCCCACTTGACGTCTCAAGGGGCAGCAAGGCAAGGACAAGCCGCGGCGCGGCGGGTATTTGCCCACTTGACGTCTCAAGGGGCAGCAAGGCAAGGACAAGCCGCGGCGCGGCGGGTATTTGCCCACTTGACGTCTCAAGGGGCAGCAAGGTGGGACAAGCCGCGGGGCGGCGGGGTATTTGCCCACTTGACGTCTCAAGGGGCAGCAAGGTAGGGACAAGCCGCGGCGCGGCGGGTATTTGCCCACTTGACGTCTCAAGGTGCGGCAAGAAATAACACCAAATAACGTTGGTTTCTGAGACAGTAGCAATCTTCTAATGGGGTGAGAACAACATATCTGACAGTGAGTCTGAAGATGAAGTGTTTCTGTCAGTCCTGTGGGCCCGGGAGGAGGAAAGACGAGAGGTAGGAGCGTGGGTCCATGAAACCAACACCAAAAGAACGATCATTTTACCATTTCCCAGACCTCTTGAGCCTCTTATCGAACGCCAAGACACTCATCCGAGCCCTCCCGAAGACGTACAGGATGCTACGAATCACTAATGCATGCCTTGTTCCTTAGAAGCTCGTTCCGTCTGCGCGGTATACAGCTGTATTGAGCTCCATACATTCGTTCACACGAGGCGGAGCGGTCCAATCATCCGAGCGGTCTCCGCTGACCGAACCGCCAGAAATTCGATACCGCGCGTATTCCACGCGGCTTGAGGTCTATGAATATAAATGAGAGCGTTCAGTTGACGAGCGGATTCGGCGCGGTTTGGACGTAGGTATAGGAGTGAATTATGGAGCATTTCGATACAGAACTTTTTGTTGACGAGGTGGAGAAAAGGCCTGCCATATGGGACATGAAATATGAAGAATATTCCAACAAGATTTTTAAAAAAAACTAGCTTGGACAGAATTGGTGAAACTATTCGCCGACGCCGGGATTCATTGGAAAAAAAGAACATACTTTGGTAGGTTTGCTCTTTATTACAGATATTTATTATTAGCTATTATCACAGAATATGTATATTATATAAGAACATTAGGCCTGCAAATATCCGCCCTATGTACTATCCGTACTATAAATGTCATGGTTCTGGTTTTATAAATATTAACGATGTTTTATTTAACTTTCCTTTTATACTCAGCAAGGATTCCGCGGCGTCAGAACAGCCACAAATTTCCGCGCGGATTAAAACTGCGCCTTGCCGACCCTTACGTCTAGTGGGCGCCCAGCTTTAAAGAACTTTAACATTTTTTTCTACATAGCCAAAATTATGTTATTAGTAATAAAAAAAAGTATTCACCGTCGAATTTGTGCGCCCTGGTTCTGAGCAGACTCCCCATCTTTCCAAGCGTCTCCTTGACGACTTTGTCGTATTCTTGCCTGCTCTGGGAGCTCAACTGATGTTCCATCTCCTCCGTGCAGCACGTCAGCTCCGGACAACCTCATGGACGCCTGAACAAGAAAATCCGCATGTATATACACCACCTGCACAGTTCTTACAAGCCAATAAACATGTAAAGTCATCTCCTTGTGACACACTGCAGGTGGACGCCTGGAACAAGAAAAGCCGGCAATAGTAATATACACCACCTGCACAGTTCCTTACAAAGCTCAATAAATACTATTGGTAGAAAGTCATCTCCTTGTGACACACCTGCAGGTGGACGCCTGGAACAAGAAATCCGGCAATAGTAATATACACACCTGCACAGTTCCTACAAAGCTCAATAAATACTATTGTAGAAAGTCATCTCTTGTGACACACCTGCAGTGACGCCTGGAACAAGAAAATCCGGCAATAGTAATATACACCACCTGCACAGTTCCTTACAAAGCTCAATAAATACTATTGGTAGAAAGTCATCTCCTTGTGACACACCTGCAAGCGAACGCCTGAAACAAAGCATCTCAGCTAGATTTACAAATACCACCTGCACTGCTTCTCGTGTCGAGATTAGAGAAAATAGCTTTTAAGGCGAATGCTAAACTCTTACTCATTTACTTGAGGTGATTACCACCAACGCATTGTATCAGCACACAAAATCAAATCAAATCGGTTCTAGGACAGAAATTAGTCAGCACCACAGTGTTTGTTATCAAAGGTGCAGCGCGTTTAGTTTTAATGTATTAGGTATTGGTGCAGGTTTGTATCAGTAATATACAACGGAGTCCTGCGCTCAACAAGGTATAGTCCATGGTGGTAACTAACAGTTATCAAAAGTTATCAGATCTACTCTCATAGATACATTCGCCAAACCACGTGATCTCCAAGACCATGTTGATTTATTGTCACTTTAGGAAGTCAAGACTTTCACAACAATTTGTTTGGTTGTGTTTTTTCTTTTTAACAGTTTATAAATATTTTGCTATCTAAGGCTAGTACACAATGGACTCACAAATCCGCGCTTACACCAACTTGTATCAGGACACAAGTCTCCACCGATGTTTTACGACCACACTGAGCCACCGCATCTCATCAGTTCCATCTCCACGATGGATCTGCACATTACTGCTTGTGTCGTTGTCGTTTTTATAGTAATTAAATGTCGCCAAAAGCGTATAAGAAGTTGGTGGAAAAGGAAATTACTAAAACTAGGGAGATTTATGTGGATTTTTGTCACCCGCAAAAAAAGTGAAACAGCTCAAAAATATTAAATGTGACAGGAGAGGCAAAAGAAAATTGGCAATTTTTTACTGCAACATAAAACTATAGCACTTAGCTCTGAATGCAGCTGTAAAAGCGCATAAGAGCGTAAAACCCTCAAGAATCAAGACGTAGAAGATATAGGGAGGATTCAGTAAATTTACCCCCCCCCCCCCACCCCACAAATTTAATCCCATTTTGAGCTGTGACATTTTTCTTGTGGCACAGTTTATAAAATTCCAGGTCACTTTCAAAATAGTACATGCAAAAATGTGGATTTAGCTCAATCACAATGTTTTAACTCTAACCCTTGATAAACCATTAACAAAAATAATGGTTTTCGTCAAAATAAGAACCCACCGCAGATTCACAGCAGGGTTTCTAGGAATTTAAATATTAAACAAAATTCCAAAACTTTTTTATATTTAACCACATTAGAAAGAATTTTTAATCTTACAATTACATTTCAGCGAAACAATATTGCAATTATTGCTACAAAACATGATTATCTTACAAATAAATCACTGTCGTAATTACATCACAATATTGTTGGTAACAATGAAAACATATAAGTAGGTAGGTTATTTTCCAGACTTAAAGTCTTCAGACTTCCATATCGCATTAACTATTTACTATTACAAAACACTATAAATTGCATTATCATAAAAAGAAAACTTATTTAACACTACAAAAAACACAATAATTATTGTTTTGTTTGGTAACAATTGAAAAACAAGTATTGCTTTTTCAGTTTTCAGACAAGACTTCTCAGAAAACGTTAACAAATCCACTATGTGTTTAGTGAAGCTTCTTCACATTAAAACTAACTTTTGAAAAGAAAATAAATATTCAATACAAAGATACAACCAATAATTAATTATCACAGGTAGTTTAAAAACGCTTCATTTAAAAAGAAAAAATAGGTAGGTATTTGTCCTTTCTTTTTTTAACTTCTTATTCTAATAAAAATAAATTCTACTGCTTTTAAAAGGACTTTCACAAACTGGAACTTTACTTAAGACAGTCTTGTATGGTTGCAACATTACAGTCATATCCACACATTGTGAATGTTATGAGGTAGAGGAAAAGGGTGCATAGGTTTGCAGAATATGTTTGGAAGCAATTAAAGACAAGCAATCTTGTTTCTTCCGTTCACTCAATAGCAATGGTCTCGAATACACTTTATGTAAAGATAAAATCTCTCTTTTACCTCTAGCTCTGATTTCAACCTCAGAAAAATCAACCTGGCCGTAAGAGTACTTTAAGCTGAATGAAAAAAGATTTTGATTTATAAAACCTCCAAATTTTCACTCTGGGAAACTGAAGAGCCGTCACCTTCATTATCTTTCAAAACCTTAGTACAACCCATTTCCCCACTCAATCGTTTTAAATCTAAATAAATGGTACGGCGCACCGCACAGACTTTCTCTCTCTTTCTATAAACTCGTAAGATTTCTGAACGGAATAATGTACATTGTATCATCACCACTCCACATAAGAACACGCATAAAATAATATACAATGATATAGAATCAATGAGAAAAGAGGCGCATCTTTGTCCACCTAAGAACATTTCAAACAGTTTAATGTCTTCCACAAGGGTCAACACTTCGTTTTAAAATTTCGATTTCTGGTTAAAATTTTAACATTTTAAAAGGTGTTGCAGATCTTCAAGTCATCGCATTGATATTTAATTATTCATTTATACATTTTGACCAATAAAAAATGTAAATATTGACTATTGAGTCTAAAATGGAGATAGATCATTGCTATGCAAACATTTCTCCTAAGAGCTTTAAGGAAAAATAACATACTTTTTTTAGATACTTACTTATATTTAATTACTCTATGGCATTGGAGTATTATTGCGTTAAGACTTAAGTAGTATATGTTTACAACTAAAGCTCAAGAAATTGTATTAATATATTTGCAAATATCTCAGAAACTGCTGTTTTTATAAAAATATATGTCAAATAAAAGTTTTTTATTTCTAATAGTCCTACAATTTTGCAATGATAAGTTGTTTAGTTTCTCCAATAGTTGTGGAGATACGGAAATTAACGCTTCTGTAATGTACCCTAAAAATCATTTTCATAGGAAAATGAAAATAGCCAGTTTATTTATAATCTTAATCAACGCCTAGATACGAATTTTAATCAAAATCGTTTAAGCAGATTTTGAGAAAACCAAATTTTTCTCTTTTCGTCCTTCAGTAAACTACCCTTAATTTTAAGTTTTTATAGACACACAGACAGACGGCATTGCAAAGACTATTTTTTAGGGTTCGGGGGGTCATGAAACGTCGACATCCATCAACATTTCAGGTTAGTTTTTTTTTTTTACGGTCGCAATACTTAAACTTTAATGTCCAAAAAGTTAAAAAAATTCATATAATTGCGTATATATTGAAAGTTATTGATTTTATAAAAATATGTTTCGGATAAAATATCTGTATTATAAATATATATACATATTTGTAATGCTAAGTAATTTCATATCTCAAATAGTTTCGGAGCTATTTAAAAAAATGTAAATTTACGCATCAGACCGGAGCCCTTAAAGCCATTTTGCCGAAATATTGAGGGTAGCCATTTTGTTTGGAATATTTATTAATGTTTATAAATGAAATTTAATCAAAATCGTTAGAGCCGATTTTGAGAAAATCAACTTTTTCTCTTTTTGCCATTCAGTAAACTACCCTTAATTTTAAGTTTTAATAGACACACAGACTGACGGCATTGCAAAGACTATTTTTGAGGGTTCGGGGGGTCATGAGACGTCGACATCCATCAACATTTCAGGTTAGTTTTTCTTACGGTCGCAATACTTAAGCTTTAATGCCCAAAAAGTTAAAAATATATATATAATTGCGTATATATTGAAAGTTATTGATTTTATAAAAATATGTTTCGAATAAAATATTTGTATTATAAATATATATACATATTTGTAATGCTAAGTAATTTCATATCTCAAATAGTTTCGGAGCTATTATAAAAAATGTTAATTTACGCATCAGACCGGAGCCCTTAAAACGATTTTGCCGAAATATTGAGAGTAGCCATTTTGTTTGGAATATTTATTAATGTTCATAAATGAAATTTAATCAAAATCGTTAGAGCCGATTTTGAGAAAATCGACTTTTTCTCTTTTTGCCCTTCAGTAAACTACCCTTAATTTTAAGTTTTAATAGACACACAGACAGACGGCATTGCAAAGACTATTTTTAAGGGTTCGGGGGGTCATGAGACGTCGACATCCATCAACATTTCAGGTTAGTTTTTCTTACGGTCGCAATACTTAAGCTTTAATGCCCAAAAAGTTAAAATATATATATAATTGCGTATATATTGAAAGTTATTGATTTTATAAAAATATGTTTCGAATAAAATATTTGTATTATAAATATATATACATATTTGTAATGCTAAGTAATTTCATATCTCAAATAGTTTCGGAGCTATTATAAAAAATGTTAATTTACGCATCAGACCGGAGCCCTTAAAACGATTTTGCCGAAATATTGAGAGTAGCCATTTTGTTTGGAATATTTATTAATGTTCATAAATGAAATTTAATCAAAATCGTTAGAGCCGATTTTGAGAAAATCGACTTTTTCTCTTTTTGCCCTTCAGTAAACTACCCTTAATTTTAGGGGTAGATATCCAATTCCAAAAACCCCTCGGGGCAACCCTATGAAAACCCTAGATATCAAGTTTCAGCTCAATCGGTAAAATAGTTTAGGCTCTAGTTGGAGGTACAGACAGACAGACAGACAGACAGACGGAAATTCAAAAACCACTTTTTCGGATTCAGGAAGTCATGAAACGTCAAAATTCATCAAAATCTCGAGTTCGAATTTTTTGACGATCACAATACTTTCTCTACCTGTAAGATAGAGAGAAAGTAAAAATCAGAAGGAACCAACTCGTTCACGACAAAAGGACGCTCCCCTCCTCCCCCCTTTTTTTTTTCAATTCTAATCAATGTCACGTACTGTTGTGATTTGTAAATGGGGCCAGTTTTTTTGCTTTTTGTATTTGTTTCTTTATTAATGAATGAACGGCATCGCCTTCATTCTACGTGTGCCCACAGATCAAGAATTTTAGAGTTATTCTATTGGTTTTTAGTGTCTTAGCGGCATGCATGAATAATTAAATAAAATATTTATTTTTATTTTGTCCGCCGCAATTATCACAGTAAAAAGTGAATTCCAAATTTTCATCGTCAACAAGTGAAGCAATTTTTCGCAAATACATCCACAAACAAGTAGCTATTTCATTGGCACCACGCTGACCCTCCCATTCAATCCAAGAATAACATTCGATAACATCACTACCTAGCTGACAAATAGTAAAGTTGTAGCTATTAATCTTTGACTTGTAGTAAAATAGAGATATTTCGCCTATAGGACACGGCATTACGGCCTGAAAGTCAAAAGTAGACACGATGAAGTTGTTATTAATGTGACGTTTATCACAATCAAAACCTTCTCTCTTTCATGTTCCTCGAACTTCGCTTTCAGCTCTACATCGTCTGGTGCATTTTTGTACGATTCACACAAATTACACAAATGTTTCTTCGGCATGAAAAATGAAATGTTGTATTCAGTATCTAAACATTCTTGAATACATCATTATGTTGGCGGTTGGCTGACCCTAACACTCTTGCAGTTTTAGGTAGTCACGATGGAGCTCTGCCAAACTTTTATCCCCCGGAATATAGTCACGATTGGTGTGAGCTCGCGTATAATGGCTCTATGTGTTGCCTTACGGAGTCATTAATTAATGGGTCGAATTGTCTGTGACACCCATGTTTTCCCCTATTTTCATTACCTGCGAAACCATTGACCTTTTTGCTTAGAACAGTACGAATGGGCCTGTCATTAATACCGAGCGTGTTTTGAAAGATTAATCTGGAGACTCGTAGCTTGGAATCTTTATTATAAAAAAAAATGCGTGGTTCACTTGACGATACTTATTTGGTTTACTGTATCTATACTTTGGAAACACTGCCTCCACGTTTCCAGCTATTAAATGACGTTGTTTCTCCAAATCAACTAACTCCCAGTAAGTATCGAAAATCACTTTTCACTCTTCCTCGGTGAACTTGGTACTGCTCTGGAGCCTACACTTTGACGTACAAGTTGGGAGCAATTTTCTTTCACAAACCACTTTCTTAGACTTTGAGGAAGAGACATACTCTTTGCCTGAGTTACGTTGGCGTTTTGAGATTTCTTTAATCCAAGCCGATTTTTTTAGAGGTCTTTTTTTTGTCGCGCTTTTTGGGGACGACAAGATTGCTGTTGATGTATTTTCTTGATCACACTGTTAAGAAGTTGAGGGTAGTGAAGAAAAACTAGTCCCTACCTTATCTGAAGACAACGACTGGACATCAGATACTTGTGATGTATGAATCGTGGTTGAGGGGTTATCGTCAAGTTGGGAAGTATTTTTATCTTCAGACCCAGACAGAGCCTTCTGTATCTGAGGATTCACTCTCTGAAGAAACTCTGGATCACAGTCTGAGTCATCGGTAGGTGATGATGAACTATCACTGTCATCATCACAGCTCTTCGCAAAAGAAGCAAGATTACTTTTCAAAGAGGTCCCACAATTGGCAATGGATGGACTGTACTTTCTCAAAATGAGTTGCAAATCACTAGAAGCATGTACTTCACTAAAATAGGAAGATAACCCTCAATCACAGCCTTTTGATCGATAAGGACCTTCAACTTATTCCCCTGCAACCCTACAGTTTCAAGGTCCCCACCCTACCGAGATTGTGCCGCTGTTCTTGTTCCATCACTTCGCATTTTCTTCGGTGGCAAAGTGACACATCGCGCAATCTAGAGGTCTTCCGGATAACTACACTTATGACACACTTCCTGTGGCAAGACGCACCTCAGACCTATTAGCGGAATAATACACAAAACGAATTTTTTTGGAGTTGTGTCACTTTTGTTGCGGGTGAGCGAAATTTCGTAATAATGACGAAATAGGATTTCGAGGAGATATTTTGTTTGGTAGCACCCAGAATTACAAAACATGATACCAACCTTCGAGCTTCAATTTCTCCTTCAGTGAGGCTAGCGGTGGCTCTCCTCTACCTAGCAATTGGGGATTCGTACACAATCCTGATGCACTTATTGACTAGGCCGATGAATATAAATCAACTGAATTAATTTCAAAAGTTGCCCGACGATGCTTGCGCGTGGATCCACATCGAACTATGTTTCCCAATTGAGGTGGGAGACCAGATATTGACAACTCTCTTTGGTCGTGTACCGCCGGATACTCGGGCGATGTTCCCGTGTATCGAGACACAAGGGAAACATCAGCGGGTGGCTTGTGTCTGGCGATTATCTTCCAGTGGGTGACCACAAATAAAGGAGCTAACCTTAAACAGCCTGGCGTAAAAGAGACAACAATAAAGAATATGTAAAATATTAGTTTAACAAAGAATAAGTGATAGAGGTCTATTTAAAATGTGTACCCTATCTTACCACCCGTCCTAACTATACGAATATTAACATTATGGGAGGTGGTCAGGATAGCGAAGGAAGGATTGAGAAAATGTTCCCAAACTTGCGTGGCGCGAGTACAGGACACAATTTAGAGGAGGGTCGAACCACTTGGCCAGAATTCGAGCCCCAAACATCCTCATTATTGGCAAACTATGATGGACGATACTGACGCCTTTGTCTACTGCAGGCTATAATATATTCATCTGATAATGTATTTTTTTTAATATGTTAAAATATTTTGTTTAGCTTTTATCTAAATTGTAATTTTTGTATTCATTAATTACAAACTTCAATTATTCCAAGTGTAGTTTATTTGAGCACTAATTAAAATCTCCTGAAAGAGATCACAGCTAATGAACAATCCCAGAATGACGTAACAATAATAAATAATCAATGTCGGGGTAGCTCGGTGTGTTTACTTTAAAGCTGTCACTCCATCCAGACACCCTAGATAGCTGTGACAGGTGAAAACACATGGTTTGGCATATTAATACGACCTAAGGGTTTCACAGTCAGATTTAGTACTCCTCAAGTGCGGCGCTGTACTAAATACAAGATGTCACCTACCTGAAATTGAATGGAATGGGCCAGTTTCATATGCGAAACTGGCCCATTACATTTTGGTCTAGGTAGGTGTCGTCCTGTATTTAGTATCGACTCGCACTTTAGGCATGCTAAATTTGACTATGAAACTGACCCTAAGATTTGGTAGAAGTTTTGAACTAAAGAGATTTTATTTCCATAGTGATCCAACTATAACAAATATACTACCTTTTGAGAGTTTCATGAGACTCAGCACTGTCGATCATTTAGTTACTCATCGACACTCCCCAATGAGGAAAGACAGCTGTGACGTGTTTTTTAAATATCCAAGCGTAATTATACTACTACTATTTTCAAGGTCGATGACAGAAAAGGTAAATCAAAAGGGAAGCGAGTTTTCAGGTTGGGAGTGGAGGATGGAAGGAAAAGGGTTCAAGTTCGAATTCAAGTTTGGCCTTTAAACGGGGCCGCTTACCAGAGCGCCGAGACGCGTTGCGGACGCCCAGTAATTTCGCGTTATCTAAGTCAGGTTTGTTAGTTTAAAATCCATTTCACGCCAAAATAGAGGTAAGAGGTATCAACATGTATTTATTTATATTAATACACGCCTTGAGTACATTTTAAGTTTTACAACTTAAAAAAAAAACGTGAAACTAACTCATTTTTAACGATGTTTCACGCAAAATGTCACAGTTTTAATAGCAAGTAAATAGTTAGGAGCATATATAGCTAGTTTTCCTTAAACAATTAAATGTATGTTCACAAACTAACAGTTTAAGATAATTGAGAATTTTTTAGTGGTTTTGAAGCTTCAGAATCGCCAATTTCATAAGAAATGCCACTGTGTGAAAATATTTATACCCTTATCTTGTTTGGAAGACATATTTCTTTGCGGACAACATTGATAGCACTTTACTAAGTTTTTTGTGTCATTCTATAGTAGAAATAGTTTTAGTAACCAACTTCTAACGTTCTTCTTACCAACATCACACTATATCTTCAGGTAGACGGCGCTCTTAAGCTGCATGTCACCATGCATAATAAGAGTGGTTGAGAGTTCACTATAATCAGGAGGTCCTTCATACAGACAACAACACTGGTTGAGGGGTGAGGGGGTGAAGAAAACACACAAGATGGTATGAAATATAAACGTTTCCAAGTCACCACAAAATAAACAGGCATCGGTTCACTGTCAGTTTTTGTGCTTGTACCACATCACAGGGAGTACAGAGCTGGGGAAGGGGTGTCCTGAACAGTGTCGAGGCGCGGTGGGCGCTACGTTGGTATTCCGTTTCCGCAAGCTCCCCGTACCCCTCCCTCCCCTTTTCAACAGAGTAGGGTAAATAAACCCTAGTCTGTGGGGTGTTTATCTTGGTTAAACATCGGCCGCTATCTGTCCCCTGCCTGCTGGAGAGAAGTAATAGTTGTTTACGATTGGAAGGTTTGACAGAGCTGAGGTTGGTTCAGACACGGCTTCTGTCGGAGAAAGGAGGAACACTGCTCGAGCAGACAAACTGTGTGTAAAGAGCTGGGAAGTTTCCCGTTTTGGATAAAATTAAATTATCCTTTTTCTGGAAAAAATTCAAACTATTTAAATAATACAAATGCAATCGATACATCCCAGGTTTAATTAATAATTCCCAAGTACCTTAACGCCAAAAACATTTTAAAATGAGTTACAAAAAAAAACCCAGCGATTCCAGTTTTCTTCTCACACTCATGTATCGACTGCAGCGCTTGGTGGATGAATGTTTCACTAGCCTCGAGTCTGATATAGATCAGATATGTTAATACTTGGATATTATTATGAAACCTGATAGAAAACATCTCGTTCCCTTGGGGCTTAATGATCTGAAAATTGTACTGAAAAGTGTTAAATCTCTAACTGCCACTATTTGTTTGGATTTGGTAATTTTTTGTCAACAAATTTAACCCCCAAGCCACTCACTATTTGATGGCTTTATGCTGCTTCCCCAGGCCCAGTGCCTTCATTTATTACTTAGTGGGCCGCAAGCCACCACTGTGGGAAATTTACAAAAACATTTTAATCTCTAAGTCTGACATAAAATAAATTTTAGGTTTTTTCCTTACATACATTAAAGGGGTAGGGATGGGAAAGAGATCGCTAAAGAGGAAATGTGCCTGCGTTTGTCTTAAGGGAGAGTGGAAAATCATTTCTAAAAAACCACCCTCAGGGATTTGACCTCCCCAACATCAGAAAATCTGACTAATTAATGAGCTTGGCATTCATACCACGTGCCCACTTGCGTCTGAATTAAATTTTATGACTTTTTAAATAAAGTTTACATAGGATATAAAACAAATTATAACATTCTCATTACAAGAGACATGAAACTAGTAACAGTATAAAAATATTGTAGCATATTGAGCTATGGAAACTATGGCGTATGTATGTGCGATAAAGTGTGTGTGTGAAGAGGTGGACTCCCAAAAAAAACGCGTCTGGTTCTAAATATACATATTTCTAATATCTACATTATATAAGTTTTTCAAACCACATTATTTCAATTTGTTGGCGCCATTTGTTTAAATCATTAGTATGTTAAACACCAACTGTATTAACGACTTATTATTATAAGTATGTAGTACGAATGAAAAAATGAGCAATTCAGTATATTGCGAGCTTGACGTATTAAACTGTGTGACCACCGGTGAAAGTGTGGCGTCGTTAAGTTTAGAACAAAAATAAAAGGGTGGGTGCATAAATACTATGCAAGAGTTTTTGTTAGTGTTACTGGTAGGACAAGTTTTAAAATAAACATTTATCGGAAATGTTAAAAGAACGGCAAAAGAAACCCAGAGGCTATTATCGCGTCAGTAAGATTATAAGTCTATCGAATTTACTGTACATAAGTCTACGTGACAACCTTTCAAGATCATCCCACCCTGTTTCATATCAAGACCTCCCCTCCCGGTCTGTTTTTCGTGATTCACACCAGAACATTCACTGCCTGTGTACACTCGGTGACAGATAAACGTAACTCCCAGCCTTACACAAGTGATCAAATAGTTAGAGGTCATTCATAAACTACACTACACTTATTCCTTATCTTATTTTCTCAACCCTACCCCTTACCAATGTAACACCAAGTAGACATTTAGCCAGGGGCGTTGCACGAAAATATTGGGGGTGGGGAGGGGGTAGTGGACCAGTGTTTTTTCCTAACTCTAAGCATTTCGAAATTAGAAAAATTCCCAAGTAGCAAAGGAGAGTACAAGAAGGGCAATGTTGAGAACTGGGGGAGGGGCTCCATAAAAAAATGTGGAGTGATAATCAAGCCGAGCTTTTAGGCAACTGTATTTTTTAATGTATTTATTTATTTACAAGGCCGTAGCCAGCCAATAATTTCGGGGGAGGGGGGTGTTGGTGGGCACATCCCCCCAAATGCCGGAAGCTAGAAATAATTATAATTGATAAACAGTTCTAGAAGCTATCTGAAGTGGGGTTTTTTTAGCAGCATAGCACCATAAGTGTCGAAGGCTAGGAAAAATATTAGGAAAATTTCTAGATATCAAACACCCATAGAAGCTATCTGAAGTGTTTATTTTATGGCAACATAACCTCCTAGCTGCCGAAGGCTAGAAAAAATTCTAAATATTAAACACCTCTAGAAGCTCTCTGAAGTGCTTTTTATGGTAACACAGCCCCCTAATTTGTACTTGTATCTTAATTTTTATATTATTTGAACCATAAATAAAGCCATTTTGTTCATAAAATTTCGGGGGTGGTTTGGTCCCCACACCCCCTGGCGACAGCCTTGTTTATTTGTTCATACTGGATTTTTAAAGCTATAAGGCTTTTTCAGTGCAACTTGAATTATTATTTATTCCAGTTTACCTGCACCTGAGCTAAATATCCAAATGAGCTTAAATATATTTATTTAGATTTGCAGATATTGATCAAATCGTGTATTTTAGATTAAAAAATTTAAATGACTTTATTACAGCAGTTTCCAAAATTTCGTAGTTTGTGACCACAACTTTTCTCTCTGCAGCCATCGCAACCCTTTGATAACTTAAAAGCGTTCAAATCCTAGTTTTAAGTTTTTTTCGCTGTGTATTACAAACAGCCCAGACTATCTACAGTTAGCTACACCAGTGGAATAGGTAAAATTTAGAGGAAATTTACACTTATTTGCTTGGAGGGATTTAGGAGATAAACTACCCCTGGCCAGAATTAAAATCCTTACTTCACCTTCACCAACAAACCAAACCAAAAAACCGTGACATTAAACCCGCATATCCACTAATGCTTGTTTTAATTATTATAAATTGCATATAATAATGATTATCTGTGACTAATATATAGTAAAATAAAATCAACAAGCCCAGGGTTAGGGGATGATTTTTATTATGCTAGCAGCATTACAAGGCTGCCGCAGTAAACAAGTCAGCAAGAAGATATCAGAATGGAATAGCCAAAAGGAACCTGAGCAGTAACTAGGTCGTTTTTAGCACTTTAACAACTTACGTTTCTATTAGAATTTCGCATCTTCTTATAATAATTAAAATCCTTGGAAAAGTAAATATAAAGCTAAAACCTCTATATCAGCGGTTCCCAAACTTTTTGAATCACGGAGCACTTTTCAGGAGAGAAATTAGTCTCGGAGCACTATAGTTGCCTTGATGCTAAAGGTATGCACATGCATTTTTTGCTATATTTACCTAACTGCATTTTTGAAGTTGTTAGTCGATATTTTATCGTATAATAAAAGCACGAATTATTTTTAGATTTCTAAATAGCTTAAATTTTTATCTAAACTTAATTTTTCTTATTGAAAGCCATTGAAAATTGTAACTTTAAATATCGTTTTCTCAAATAAACAATTTTTCACATGAGTATGTTTGGTATAAGGGCGACAATATTTTCACATAGACTCTACATAGATAGATACTAAACCGAATTACAGCAGTATTCACGATGGAAACGAATGTTTAAGCATTTGGGCATGTTAAACATCAAGTTTTATTTAATTATAAATGTTATTTTATCCCCTAATTTCAGATAAATAAGGAACTTAACTATATAAACGTAAAACAACAATCAAAAGCATAATTTAACCTAAACCAACACATTTCATAACGAATTCAAAATAGGTATTGTAAATCCACAATATGTTACCCGCAAAAATAGTGATAAAACCATTTTCATGGCTGCAAAAGAAAAGTCACTAGGCATTAAAAAAAAAAGAACGATAAAGTATAGACCACGAACCTAATTTCCAATTAGAGGGATGGGACTGCTGTGTTTTGATTTGCACAATGTGGCTTATATCTGGTTGAATTTGGAACAGCTTCAACCAAATATCTGGCTCTGCAATGAGCCGGGATCTTTTGTTTTAGTAGCCACATTGGCAGAGAATCCTGATCCACATAAGTAAGTTATTGCAAAGGGAAGAAGGATTATTTTCGCTCTAGCTGACAAAACTTCAAATTCGTCTCGTAGATGACATCAAAATTCTGATAGTGACTTCTTAGTTGCAAAATTCTCTTTTACCACATAATCTGGTGTCAAATCATTCAAGCACTCATACTGCTCCGATACCAGGTTGTTTTTTCCGACATTCAAATAAATAATATTGCAATGCTATTTTATTTGTTTCGACTCTCGACTGTATACTGACTGAACTTCAACTGACTCTGACTGAAAGTTCGAAGAAACACTAGTTTTTAATATTCAATAGAAACTTCCCAGAAAATTCTGGAAAGGTGTGAAGCAAACAATCGTATCTGAAAGCGCGGCGAAGTTCTCACAAAGACGGGGTGAACTGGCACCCTCTAGTTTCTCTGTCTGGTTTCGCCGCGTGCAGTCTGTAAATAATTTCTGCCCAATACTTACCTACACACAGTTCGTGGACATACAAATTCACAGTTTTGATATATTGTCACATTTTAATTATTTTTATTTCCAATCTATTCGCGGAGCATTTGGAGATGCTTTGTGGAGCACACTTTGGGAACCGCTGCTCTATATTGTGACCACACCCAAAACACGCTGCGACCCCCAAGTTGGAAACTGCTGCTTTATTATAACACAGTTGGAAGCAGTATTTGACTATTTGTAGCATTTGGCTACAAGTGGATAGTCAAGTTGTAGAAGTAAACACGACTCAGCCTATTTCACCGTCCCGGTGCCTTTGACTACGAGCCGCGGAACATCACACCAGCACTATTGAACTGTGAAACATCACACATTATAGACTAACCTCGGCCGGCAAAGATTCAAACCGCACCCACTAGAGCGAGCCATTACCACACACATCCAAAGAACTTAATCAGTAAAGAGAAATGTTCTCGAAGAGTCCAGTTGGTTGGAGAGTGTTCTCTACGTTACTATTGCCACGTGCATCCCCTCCCTGTTGTTACCCATATGTTTTCCCCCACATTTCTCCTATTGTCCAATGTTCTCTGGGTTTCTGCATATATAGTGCTGGCAAGACTCTTGGTCTTCACTCTTGGACTCCACTCTTGGGCTTTACTAGATTAGAGGAGTGGGAAGATTAGGCTTCGTTATCACGAAAATGTAAGGACAAAATTTCATTTTGGTATAAATAACTCTTTAAACTTTTATGTATATTGTTTTTTATGTTTTCAAAATTTACTTTTCGGCTATTAATATTTCCTTTTAAACAATGAAGAATTATGAACAATATAACATTTTGCATAGATAAAAGAAAATGGAACTTTAAATCGATTTCTCTGATATGAGCTTAAATGTTTACTTTTGGACATCGATTAATTGTATATTGTTTTTTGTTTAGTCTTCGACTAGTCGTAATAATAATTAATGATATTTATGGCACGGACATATTGTAATATGACACTAAGGATAATAATTGATCATCATTGATATTTTTTTTGACTGTTATATGTTAAAAGGAAATTTAATAAATTTAATATATTCCTTAGTGATGGATGAACTTTGTAACAAAATTTATGAAATGTTTCTTTTGGCGAAATATACAAATTGTAAGGTTAGACAATATATTGTAAGGTTAGAAAGGTTAAGGAAAGCTAATGATACCTTTCTTTTGAGTTACGAGGATAGCTTTATAATGAACGATGTTTTTGGCGAGTGTCGCCTTAGGCTTTTATTTAGTTTCCATGAGTAGTGGAGATAGCTAGATATTGTCGTCCCTTTCCTGCGTATTAATTAATTCTTTACATTCTACTTTGAATATTATTGAGGTCCTATGATCTTATTTCATGTATAACACTTTTATCAGCCTGCTCGGTTATCTCTCTCTCTCTCTCTCTCTCTCTCTCTCTCTCTCTCTCTCTCTCTCTCTCTCTATATATATATATATATATATATATATATATATATATATTTAATATTTCTATATATATATATTTAATATTTCTATATATATATATTTAATATTTCTATATATATATTTAATATTTCTATATATTGTTATTTAACTTAAAATCTCTATTTTTGTTGCTTATATGTTTAATTTCGATAGCTTGCAATAAATGCCACTAAAATGACTTCAAGTTTCCTTAATGCCACTGTACCCTGAGGATCTAATGCCCGTATATGATAAAAACATTTATTTAAGACTATTTTGAGGGCGACCGTCAGTTACTTTCCCGCAACCAGTGTGAGTTGCGTGTTCTGAGTTTCTTATGTCATTGCTCAGACATTCTAAGCAAGAACTCCAGCCGCTCACTCTTGTTGCAGTTTTCTGCCCCTTGTATGTTATTTTGGACATCCAATTGCGCTGTTGCTCGCTAGGATGGTTCATAGTAAGCTCCCGGAGATGTAGAACTCGTTCGTCCCTTTATCAAATAAATGGTACGGCACACCGCACAGACTTTCTCTCTCTTTCTATAAACTCGTAAGATTTCTGAACGGAATAATGTACATTGTATCATCACCACTCCACATAAGAACACGCATAAAATAATATACAATGATATAGAATCAATGAGAAAAGATGCGCATCTTTGTCCACCTAAGAACATTTCAAACAGTTTAATGTCTTCCACAAGGGTCAACACTTCGTATTAAAATTTCGATTTCTGGTTAAAATTTTAACATTTTAAAAGGTGTTGCAGATCTTCAAGTCATCGCATTGATATTTAATTATTCATTTATACATTTTGACCAATAAAAAATGTAAATATTGACTATTGAGTCTAAAATGGAGATAGATCATTGCTATGCAAACATTTCTTCTAAGAGATTTAAGGAAAAATAACATACTTTTTTTAGATACTTACTTATATTTAATTACTCTATGGCATTGGAGTATTATTGCGTTAAGACTTAAGTAGTATATGTTTACAACTAAAGCTCACAAAATTGTATTAATATATTTGCAAATATCTCAGAAACTGCTGTTTTTATAAAAATATATGTCAAATAAAAGTTTTTTATTTCTAATAGTCCTACAATTTTGCAATGATAAGTTGTTTAGTTTCTCCAATAGTTGTGGAGATACGGAAATTAACGCTTCTGTAATGTACCCTAAAAATCATTTTCATAGGAAAATGAAAATAGCCAGTTATATTTATAATCTTAATCAACGCCTAGATACGAATTTTAATCAAAATCGTTTAAGCAGATTTTGAGAAAACCAAATTTTTCTCTTTTCGTCCTTCAGTAAACTACCCTTAATTTTAAGTTTTTATAGACACACAGAGAGACGGCATTGCAAAGACTATTTTTTTCGGGTTCGGGGGGTCATGAGACGTCGACATCCATCAACATTTCAGGTTAGTTTTATTTTTTACGGTCGCAATACTTAAACTTTAATGTCCAAAAAGTTAAAAAAAATTCATATAATTGCGTATATATTGAAAGTTATTGATTTTATAAAAATATGTTTCGGATAAAATATCTGTATTATAAATATATATACATATTTGTAATGCTAAGTAATTTCATATCTCAAATAGTTTCGGAGCTATTTAAAAAAATGTTAATTGACGCATCAGACCGGAGCCCTTAAAGCCATTTTGCCGAAATATTGAGGGTAGCCATTTTGTTTGGAATATTAATTAATGTTTATAAATGAAATTTAATCAAAATCGTTGGAGCCGATTTTGAGAAAATCGACTTTTTCTCTTTTTGCCCTAAAGTAAACTACCCTTAATTTTAAGTTTTAATAGACACACAGACAGACGGCATTGCAAAGACTATTTTTAAGGGTTCGGGGGGTCATGAGACGTCGACATCCATCAACATTTCAGGTTAGTTTTTCTTACGGTCGCAATACTTAAGCTTTAATGCCCAAAAAGTTAAAAATATATATATAATTGCGTATATATTGAAAGTTATTGATTTTATAAAAATATGTTTCGAATAAAATATTTGTATTATAAATATATATACATATTTGTAATGCTAAGTAATTTCATATCTCAAATAGTTTCGGAGCTATTATAAAAAATGCTAATTTACGCATCAGACCGGTGCCCTTAAAACGATTTTGCCGAAATATTGAGAGTCGCCATTTTGTTTGGAATATTTATTTATGTTCATAAATGAAATTTAATCAAAATCGTTAGAGCCGATTTTGAGAAAATCGACTTTTTCTCTTTTTGCCCTTCAGTAAACTACCCTTAATTTTAGGGGTAGATATCCAATTCCAAAAACCCCTCGGGGCAACCCTATGAAAACCCTAGATATCAAGTTTCAGCTCAATCGGTAAAATAGTTTAGGCTCTAGTTGGAGGTACAGACAGACAGACAGACAGACAGACAGACAGACAGACAGACGGAAATTCAAAAACCACTTTTTCGGATTCAGGAAGTCATGAAACGTCAAAATTCATCAAAATCTCGAGTTCGATTTTTTTGACGATCACAATACTTTCTCTACCTGTAAGATAGAGAGAAAGTAAAAATTAGCAATTTGGCCATGTTTATTTAAAAACATTTTCAACTGCAAAATAAAGCAATAAAAAATGGAATTTATCGATATTTCTACAGTATTTTGATACCCGTCGACCAATGCCCTGCTTCATAACCTCATTTAGGTTGCCCTAAAATGTTAATACTGGCACGTCAATAAACTATTCAAAACATATTGTAATTTAGCGCGTGAGGGTGAAGGGGCTTCCCCTGACATTTATTAAATAACTTATGGCAAATTCGAAATCAGCAAGCTAAACAACATGGTTATACGAAATTTCATGCAAATCGAACACTAAATAAAGAATTTAAAAATGTTTCCCAAATTTGAAAATGTTTGAGGGTGGAAAAAAAACTTAATTTTTTGTTTAATGTAGTCTACTTAATCAAATGAAAAATTATAAGAGTTGTAACAATTTAACACAGCCCTATTACTCCTCTTCCTTCATTGTTGCTTTGAGCCTATTTAAATAGCTTTCATGAAAGCCTATTTTAATAAACAATGAAATAATATACATCAGTTCAATTCAAACTAGTATGGATACTTGCTACATTAATGTGTATTTCAGAAGTCAAACATTAACACTAATTTCAATGTCCTCATTTCATCAGACAGAGCTTTCGGTAAGAAAACAATAAAATGTTGTGTAATATTCCCTGCATTTATGCCTTCAAAATTTAATAAAGCCCTAATTAAGGCAATGGCTGTATAACATATGATAATTTGAATCATAAAACTGTGACAGTCTAGCAGCCACGAAAGTCACAACTAATAACACTAAACCATAAATAAAACATTGGCTGACAATGCTGCCACTTCAAGAAATGTTGGCTGAGTGAAATCTTGCTACTGGGCAGCTCATGTTCCCTTACGATTCGTTTCCACACCGCATTCGGTATAAACTCACTGTCCGTTGTCTCTGCCTACTGACAACGGCGCTACTAGACTACTTGATTAAACTAAGATTTCTACAATCTACTAAACAAGGAATCTCCTTTAAATGTTTGACGATTTTTGAAGTTGGGATTTTTTTGTAGAGTATGATGGATCAACAGTTGAGAAATTTTAAATTTGTCTGTACATGTCTGTGGTTAAGGACTTTCATAATAGAAAGTAATGGGGTACAGAATAAGCCTAGAATTTCCCAACTCCAGATCTCAAATCTCACAAAATTCCCAACTTTCAAGCTTTTAACCAACATTGGGGGATGACACCCCCCACCAAATTTAGCCTTACCCCTATCCCCTGCGTTGCATATACTGTTCACATCATGAGTGAAAGTATTTATTTCATAGGGAAGCTTTTGTGACTAAAAGAGGGACTCTGATTTAAAACTACTCAGAATCCATTTTAAATCCCGAATATAAATAATTTTATAACAATAGAGTATTTTATTATTTGTATTTATAGTTATTGTACATAGTCCTACAGACGAGTAGCCAATTTGAAACGATTTTCACTCTTCTAAAATGTAGTCATAATTAAATTACTGTTCAAGGTAGTAATAATACATACGGAATGTTTAGTGAAGTTCAAAAAAGTATATAAAGAATACATACTACAAGTACATTGTGCTTTTCACTCTATATTTTTTTAGTTATTCAAATTATTGGGGTATTATTATTATTATTATTATTATTATGAATGATTACAAGGAGTATATAAATTAATGTTTTGTTAATTTTAATTATTGGATTATCTATATATTAATAAAAGTCTAGTGGTGTCTGTATAGTTATATGTAGCTTACATCTACCCAGATAATTTTTGGTAATTGTCAATGAAGTAAAAAGATGACATTTGGTAAATTTTACAGGAGCCAATTAAGAGTTGCGCAAATTTTTCAAACTCAAAAAATGATCCAATATAAAAAACTATAAAGAATAATTATTTTTATTCGTTGACATGTTATTTGCATTTAAAAAGCAAGGAGAACCTATAATATAAATTCCAATTTCAAATCCAAAGAGAAATGGAAGATTATAATACAGTGATCTGCGTTTATGGTTTGGTCGGTTTGTATTCATTTAGTTAGCAAAAAGTTTTTCTTTGGTCAATGAAAATTTTAAAGGTGACCTTCAACATATTTATTTAATTTGAGCTTCCATTTATATAGAATGGATTTGTATTCATACAAAACAATTACCAGTCTAAAATAGCACTGCAGAGTAACAAATGACATAACCTTGTACATAAAACTAAATGTTTGCGTGTTGGGCTGCGTGTGTATAGTAGGTACTAGTACTAAACAGGGCCTATGCAATGGAACCCGCCTAGCAGTAACAAAATTGAATTCAAATCTAATCCATGCAACAATTTTAACAGGTTCGTCTCAAAGATAATATGTGCTTCATAACAAAAATCGATTTGGCTCCTGTTGACCCTGACATCCCTTTTATTTTGAGACGGAGGCAGTTCTCAGTTAAACTAGTGTTCTCAATTACTATTAATACAAGGTCAAACTTTGGATATAGTTGGTACTTTCTGCCCAAGCCAGTTTTCAGCCATGGCCACAGACAAATAATATACCCAGACACACAACCTCCAGGTTAAGATGGTTGCGCTCCTTTTGTCAGCTTGAGTCCTTCAACACTAGGATCGCTGCGGTCAGTCCTATTATCACCCAGCAGCGACACTAGCGAACCCCAGTGATGAAGGACTCAAGCTGGCAAAAGGAGCGCAGCGAAAAACTCGTAAGGTTGAGTCTGTTTCTATTATTTGTCTTTGACTATGGTCAATTGTACGTGGCTTTTACAGTGTGGGATGGGAAGATCAACAGACGTAACGGTCGTTAACGGGTCAAATCAGGGGACACTGATACCTAAAAACCCTACAGTATTCACAAAAAACATAATAGGCCTATATAAAGATTTGTTGTAATTTATTTAAAAAAAAAAAAATTTAGTTAATTTGCACTCTAGCAACTCCTACTTAATATAGTTAAGTGACAGAAATACAAAAATATACTTTTATAAGAAGAGGCCCAAAGAACAAAGGATGTGGTGGATGTAGATTCAATCGTAGATAAATAAAGACTAAGCTAGATAAAAAAAGTTTTCTCATTAAATATTATCATAAGCAATACGGATAGGTTCTATCTCCTGTACTCAGAATATATAGTCTGTTTTTCATGAAGTAAAGTACGATTCTACGATTTAGAGGTGTGAGAAAGTGGCGTTAGAAGGAGGATTGTTGATGAGGTGGAGGGATGAGTGGGAGGTAATGTTAGGGAGGGGAAGGTTTTTTGAATAGCATCTCTTTTTATTACACTCAGTGAATATTATAAGATGTTAAGTATGCTCAAGAATGAAAAGATATTAAATATATATAATATATATATATATACATACACACATACACACATTATGGATCAGCAATATTTTCAAGGATGGAAAGTGTACAGCATTAGAGACTTAAGGCCGATACACACAGAATGCTAAGCTAGGCTAAAGCTATGCTATGCTATGCTGTGCTGTGCTAAGACTTTGTAAGTTTGGTTTCACACTCATTGCTAAGCTAAGCTAAGCTAAGCTAATCTATGGTCCCTCTTTTCCTCCCAAATTAGTGTTGTTTCTTTCTGGTCTGCTCCAGTGAAGCTTAGTTATGATGGCATTCTCCAAAATGTCTTGTCTGAGTTCAGGTTATAGTACTGAGGAAGAGAAAATGCTGCTGTTAGCAGTTTTTTGAAAGAAGAAGAAAATTTAGGAGGTGGAGGTTTGTCTTGTTCAATTAACGCTTACATTTTCATATAAAAAACATTTATTAAATATAAAACCTAAATAGAATATTACTTGAAAACAAAACTTCAACACTTCTTTAGTTATGTTCACCAAACCAGCACTGCGTCTATTCAACACGGTGCCTAAGCTGCGTTATGCGCATGCGCAAGTAAGATGGCTCGAGATGGGAGCTGTAAAATTTGCCCGGCCAGCAATCGGAAAAAACATAGCTCGGCGTAGCAAGGCATAGCTTTCTGTTTGAACAAGTACATTTAAATTGACGGTCTGCTATTTTTCTAGAGTTAGCAGAGCAAATCTTAGCTTAGCTTATCATTATGTGTGTACTGAGTCTTATAAGAGTTTGAGAATACAGAGTTATATACTTGAGTGTTGGGATGATGGCAAGATGTCAGGCACATTTCGGGCCAAGGGGTGTGTAGAGGGTAGGTGGGCTGAAGAGAGATCCAGCCTGGAGGTTGCAGACCACCCCGAGCTTGCACATCTAAGGATGTATTGCCCAATCAAGATGATTGCGTGTACGACCTTTTACACTTCTGTCAAAGTTGATTTGACAGATTCTATCAGATTTTTAAAAGTAGATTTTGTCACTTGACAAATAGGCCGGGTCAGTTTAGCTATGTCAGTTGACGTCATGGTTGGAATATTCTATTTTGACACTTTCGATAGCTGCTGTTAAATTCATTAAAGTTGATTTAGACACTTTAGCAGTTGATGAGCGATGTAACCAACAACTTGACTAAAATGGATAGTTTGACTAATTTGACTAAAATAACAGTTTTGCCTGATTAGGCTATTTGTCTAATCGGACTAATTGAACTAATTTGTCTAAATGGACTGTTTTGACCAAGTCGACCTTTTCAACATTTACGACCTTTTTGACCGACTGTTTTGACTTTTTTGACTAATTTGATACCTTGGCCATGTTGAAAAAGTTAATTAAGACACTTTTGACACTTGATGTCAATTTCCTAAAAAGTTTATTTTGCACTACCATGGAATCTTCCTCATAGAATGGACTATCGAGCTCTTACACTTTTATTTCGTTATTACCTCCCCCATCCTCATTAAGTATTTTAATCTTAGGGTCCGGCTCATGGAATAACTTTCCATTGTCTCGTGTTATCCTAGTAGACGCCCTCCAAGTACAAATACTTTCGGCCCGTAGACAGTTAGGTACGGTCCCGGCTCTGCTATAAATGGGTCACCATGTTCAACTACTGTTGTGCGGAAAAGACGATGCTCTAGGACGATGCCCAGAGTTAACCATAGGCAATACTCGAGGACAATTCCCAGGAACCTATGTGTATTATTTGAGAGTCCATTCGGGCGGGATTCTGGTTAAGACAATGAGGCTCTCTCTTAGCGGTCTTCATGCCCCCTCATCGTAGTCCCGAGCCATGGCGTGACAATCCCCAGGAATCTCATTCTCTCTCCCCTTCCTCACCCACATTCGAGTCGTCTGGGTTGTGGTAGAGAGCCCCGTAGGTTAATATGATATTTATCTCTCCCCTCCCACCTTCAATCACTAGGGCCAATCTGAGGAGGCCCTCATTGGTTGTGGCAGGAATCTCCTTAGGTTAACACTAGATAAGGAGGAGGGGCTAAGAGACCTGTTTGGCCAATGGGAAGCACCCCAAGGTCATTTGTTGCAGGACACCCGTTTTACCTTACTGAAGGATAAACTATTTAGGATAAAAACACCCTCATTATATACAACCGGGATTCGCGCCTCCATCTCCACTTCACCGTTAATCCTATTTATACGAAAGTGACGCCTTAGACCATGTTACCAACGGTGCTAGCTATAAAAATTAAATGTGGGGTAAGCCAACATTGAACATAAAAAAACTATAGCTATCTTACGGCTGTGAGATTGACGCCATGTTAAAAAATGATAGATGTAGAACCTAGATTATCGTACGAATATGATAATCTCGCGATTAACCGAGTCCCGCTTATCCAATGCAGCTATTTTTAGCTTGTGGTAAAAATCATAAAAGTTTCAGTGCGCATTTACAAACGCCAAATTAAATTAAGTAATTTAAATACAGCTTTGTGTAGCTATTATAATAATATTTCTTGCACTTTCTAGAGTAATACATGCTAGGCATATATCGCCTGGAGGTCTCAATGGTAGGCCTACCCGATATTTGCGAGTTCAAACCCGGCCGTGGTCGACATGAATTTGTGTAAGGCAATGAATCCTTGCAGCACAACTTTATTCGGCTAGGGGATCAAATCCATCGATCCTATGTCGATTGTGTTATGTAAAAGATCCTTGGAAGGTATAGGTGAGACTTTTCCCACAAAAATTGGATGATTTTTTTCCCGCTGGCTCGTAGAAACATTCAGTGCGGAAAGCAACGGGAAACTACCAAACTTTCAGAACTTCTCGAGTACGTGGGTAGCCCAGATAGTGCGGACGGGCGACACTAATAAGCCGAAGGGCTGAGTGTGCTTGTTGCTACGGATGGATGGGAAACACATAAAGACCAACCTTGGGGCTCGAATCCAGTTCGGGTGTACTGAGGAAGATTTTCCACCCTCTCTCCACAAAAATGCGGGTACACTTCCTCTAAATGTAACATTACTCCTCCCTAACTCACTAACGTAATTATTACATATGTGTATGGCGTTTACAGGATGCGATGCTGAAAAAACACTTTTGTTAAAAAAAAAATAGCAATTTTTTTTTACTGCACGATGTCATAGAAGTAAAGGTTGAGGGAAAGAGGAGCTTAGGAAGGGGGAGGACGCAGAGGACGGGGCACATTGCATTGGTGGTCTAAGTTCACTGACAAAAGGAATGTACCTGTCGTAAGACAAAACACTTAATTATAGTAATAAACTAACAGCGACTTATCATAGATTGCCTCATACCATTAATTCATCATTAAATTAAAAGGAACAAAGCAAATTTAATATTGATTGACATTTCGGTACTAACCTGGAATCAAACGGTATAGGTGGTGGGGAGATGTTTTTTTTTCTAGTGAGCTTAGGTTTCCAGCTAGTTAAAATGGGGATATTTAACACGCAATTTTCCCCAATGATCAGCAACCTAATTTAATCCTAAAACACATTTACAACACAGTCCTTTGGAAACTGATTGATGGATGTGAAAAGGGGGGAAACCCCAATTTCTCCAACGATACATTTTCTAGCTTGTGCCTGGAATTAAACCAGCAATACCTAGCTTTTTTTAATCACCGCGTCTTACTACCTGTTCAGGTAATACGGATATACGTTTCCTAGGGTGGGGCGGAAATAATGTTACGATACGTGGTGAGGAAAGTGACGGACGTGCTGAGATTTGTATGAAGTCCGGCGGAGCTCACCTGAGTCACATTATCTTCAAAAAGTGAGCAAGTGTAGTGTGTAGTTTGCCTTTATTTAGCTAGTGAATAATTTACTTTTCTACTAAAGTGTTAATTTTCAAGTTGTTTCGGCTCCATCCTGTATGATAAGTACTCTAATAGGGTAGGGATGAAGAAGAAGGAAACAGTTTTAGAGGTAATCTGCCCCGGACATGCGGCAGTGGACCTAAAATTATAAGACCTAACTTCATAGCACCTAATTTTATAACTCCTAATTTTACTAGACCTAAAAGCACTGGACCTAAAATTCATTTTTCATCGATTACTTTAAAATATCTTTAACTGTTCAAACAGGCAGTGGACCTAAAGGCACAAGACCTAATTTTATAAGACCTAATTTCACAAGACCTAACTTCACTGGACCTAATTTTATAAGACCTAACTCCACAAGACCTAATCTCACAAGCCAACAAGCACAAGACCTAACCTCACAAGACCTAAATTCATAAGACCTAAATTTATATGGTATGCCGGCATAAGTCCTAAAACTACATTCTTTTTAACACAATGATAGGAACACAGACAAAGGCGTCAGTTTTGTCTTGTCTAATTTTCTGAGGAATGGGAGGTCGTAGTTTAAATCCTGCTGGGTGTATTTCTCTCGTCATATAAAACATACCATTATCGATAAAGTGGTTTTAATAAACACGGCCAAAACGCTTTGAATGTGGAATAATGTCAAGTTCATCTAATCTAGTTTTCCACTGACAAGGAAGTTGGGATTAGAATCTTGGCCGAGCGTACCGAGGTATTTTTCTAGAGGATTCCTCACTCTCTTTTCAAGCAAATGTGGGAACATTTTTCCTAAATTATTCCTTCCTCGGTCACTTTAAAATAGTGAAATTAGATGCGGATAGTTCGAACGAGAAGTAAGATGAAAATCTCTGGCAGGCAGGATTGCCTCAATGTTAATAATCTCGACTGACGTGGACAGCTATTATTTAGGAAGTATTTGTCTATCCTTTACAGGTATGCTAGAAGTGTTTTTCCACTTATTTGTTTACTCATTCTCTCTTCACGTATTTCACCGTATTTAAAATAAAAAGACATTAAAAATGAATTGTGGAGACATAATTATTATTAACTAAAATAAAATTTAACTGTGCAATAATCGTGGCCCAAATTTTTGTCACCCGTATCATGTATATACTAGCACACTCAGGCTATCCACATTTTTTCACAATGGTGTAAGAAAGAGAAATGTACAATTTAGAGGATATGTACTCTCATTTGCGTGGAGTAAAAGTCAGAAACCATTTATTAAAACTCACCCTCACTTGACTGGAATTTGAACCGGGTCTCGCCATCATCAAAAATTCAGTCTATTCTCTGAATCATTCGATCACCGATGTGGACTAAAGTGCAGTTATTGAGGGAACAAACCAAATATCATTATTGGATGCTTGTATTTTATCAGCTTAATCTAATGGCATATGGCATTAGAAAACTTCACTTATTTGTTGAGTCAATTAATGAGTAATTCTTATTAAAACACATATTATATACTATTATATTTTAACCGATGAAAGTCGAAAGTCTTTAGAGCCGCAACAATCACATAAATAGGTAGCCTATATAAATACTATTTATAAAATGTGAGTTTATTTTATTGAAAGCCAAAGTATGTTAACATTAGGGCCTAATATATTAATTACCCTAATTAATCACTTAGGAAAAATCAAAATGGCCTCCAAAATACCTTACAATGTTATGTGGAAATCAGAGCTGGCCGCCACCAAAATCAAAGATGGTCACTCCTATACCTTATAAGCATAGCTGGAGCCCATTGATCTCTATATTATAACTGGATGGACATCTGCGGCTAAAATTTTTGAGCTGTCATTTGTACAACATTGTGTAAGAGAGAAGGAAACAGTCGGGTATCTCTTTCTCTCTTATACACATACAAGGCAATGTGGCATTTAAACATAATTCGCTAATTTTATTGAATTTAGGGGATATATCAATGTATGATTAGTTAAACGAAATAAATGGGTTAGTAAAAGGTTTGAAGGGCATAACTAATTTCAACACTCATGACTTGTTTCTTTAAATAAGTTGATTTAGGCTAAAATAGTAATATTTCCTACACGCCTATACGCTAAATGATCGTTTGAACGTAAGATTTCTACACAAAATTTTGTCGTTCGAACAAAATTAGCCTGGTTTTTAGCAAATATTTCATTATAGTTATCTAACATTAAATATAATATGGCTTCTGAAAGCAAAAGGCAATACACGCTAAGAGCCAACTTAATAATATTATAATATAGTAATACTTCGTATAAACCTCTAGCCTAAATGATAATTTGAATACAAAACTACTACACAAAGTTTGTCATTTAAACGAACGTAAGTAAGTTTGAAGCTAGGTACCTTTTTTCATTTTAGATATCGAACTCTAAACATAATATTGTTTCTGAAACCAATATATTAGCTAATAACCAATTTTAAACATACTGTAATCTTGGCAGAATGTAAACCACATTGGCTTTAGCTACTTATTTTAATATATCAAAGATTTTATTCTTATTTGTACAATGTCACATTTAAAATTGAATAATTGTATATCCTCTAATGTAAATGTGTCTTCAGTCAAGTAGGGTATAAACAAACTTTTATTCACGAGAGACACGTTTTTGCTCAAGAAAATTAAAATAAACCGTTAAATTTGTCCTCTAGCTAGCAAGCAGACGACAAACTTGGCGTCACGATTTGGTGCGTTGCAAGGGGTGTGTTAGAGAGAAATACGCCATGGATTATTATTATGATTACTATTATTAGCCATCTTAATTTTGTTTTACATGTCTTTCTTTACAATTTTATAAAGGAGCTACAACTTAGCTTTGTTCGAGAATATTCTGTTCATCTTGACGAATATGAAGCATACAGTTTTTCTAAGCACCGCAGGATTGTTTACGATAACTGCATTATTGATAAGGTCGTAATATATTAATGACAATGTGGGTAATAAACCTATTTATATAAAAAAATAATACTGCATTATATTACCCAGCCAAAATATTAACACTTTTGAATCACTAAGGTAGAAATGAAGAAGGTATAATGTGGAGTAATTATCACTGTATTTGCATGGAGGTGGAGTGGGAAACTATAAAGGAAAATACACCTCAGTACACATAGGTCACATGCCAGAACGAGTTGGGTTTTAAAAAGTAAACACTCAACTCCAAGAAATGACTTATGGACTAGGGATAGAGTGAAAACCTCACTTCCGAGAAATGAATAGTGTGAAGCCACGCTTACACGAGGCCAGTTGATAGCAGGTTAGACGCGTCAATTTTCGAATTTGCCTGACAAATGACCTCGTGTATACGCGGCTAAAGTAAAGAATGAGTAAGGAAAATTTTGCTCGGGACTGCACTTTTGTTTAATTTTTCCTATCTAAGCCTTTTTTTGGTAATGAGTATTCACCCACACTTCTCACTTACTCATTTTCGTTTTTGTATACCGCCTATAGCCAGGAATATCTCCTCAGCCTTCTGACACTGTAAAACCAGATTGAGACAAACTTTTTCGGAGGGATGGGGAAGGAGGAGGAGGAAAACTTGCTAAGGAGTCAGTATCATCTGGCTTACCGGTGAAGAAGATTTGGATTCGAGTCCCGGCTGGAATCACCCACTTTACTGGAAAGGATTTTTTATCCTTTTTCTAGGAATATGCTGGTATACTTCCGCTTGAATTACTTCCTGATACTTAAATAGGGAGATTCAGATACTTCTGGGGGGAATTTTTTTTATTAAAATGGTGGACATCGACGCCGCCCCCTCCCCTGGCGTTGCGACGTCCCCACCCCACCTCTTCGTCCCTTATTAATTGCATTGATTAATTAACTACTTTAATTAATCGCTTTGAACAATTCAAAATAGCCACCAAAATACCTTATAACGTGATGTGGAAATTCTAGATGGCCGCCACCAAAATTAAAGCTTGCCACCCCTATAACTTATAATTAGAGGGGGATACAGAACCCTAAAGCCCATCAACGCGACCTCATGATGACAAATTCCGTACGCCCAGCAACGAATTTACATTCTTTCTCCAGGTGAATGCTGATGCACTTGACATATTCTGAATACCTCTTCTACACCCCATCCTCAACAACCTAACTCCACAGCGGTAAATTACCCACGTTTCCTCGTAAGGTTATGACATTTCTTCCCTTTGACTTAACTTTTTCTCCCTGACAAACCCATTTTTGCTGCAAAATTCCCTTTTTGATACTATTAACTTTATTTTTGACAGGTATTGCCCCCTGAGCCCAAGAGCCCACAATGGTAGTTACCCTTGACGCTCTGAAACCTCCTCCAAAATGACGTCCCGACGCCCCCAACACCCGGACCTCATAACGGTAATTTACCCTCAACGTCTGGACGCCCCACGAACACGACACCCGCGGCACTCCCAACAACTCGAACCCATAGCTGTAAATACCTGGCGCCCGGTTGCTCCTAGAAGCTAGAGCCCATATCAATAACTTCTCATCCTGACCCCCTCTCTCCCAACCAGAGCAGATATCGACAGGCTTTCCACCACCCTTCCTCTAACCCCTGGCTCCATAACCACTATTCTCTAACCCGCACGACAATTTAGAGATGGCGGCATGGGATTAAAAATAGAAATAAAATCTTCTTAAAATATAATTAAAGTTATATTTAACCTTATATAGTGTGATGTACTCAGCCTATGCAGGTCCCGATATGCACCCTCAACCCAAGGTTATATAGCCCTCAAGGCAAGGTAGTTGGTTCTAAAATCTAGGAGGTGATGAATTATTTTAATGTTTTTTAATGTTGTTTATTTGATGGTCACGATGGGCCTGAATATTTTTGATGATATGGAAGTTATAATTTATTACACCTAGCCTTATATTGTCAGACTTCTGTGCTGAGGGTCCGGGGTTCAATCCTCGGTCCCGGCACAGATTTATCTGATTGCCAAACCCTTCCTTCAGCTCTGACAAGACGTGTATTAATCACAACTTGTGAATGTGAGGAATGCCAGGCCTCCACCGTGGTTCGGATTCCACGTTAAACTGTAGGTCCTTCATTTCATCTCACAATCACCCTACCATTACGCATTAGCGTAAGTGCGTATAACCCGAACGGGTAGTAAGACGCGGTGCTAATAATAATAATAATAATAAACCTAGCCTTATAAGACCTAACGGCACAAGACCTAACGGCACAAGACCTAAATGCTACGAGAACTAAACCCCATAAGACCTAAATTTATAAGACCTAATTTTATAAGACCTAACTTCATAGCACCTAATTTTATAACTCCTAACTTTACTAGACCTAAAAGCACTGGACCTAAAATTCATTTTTCATCGATTACTTTAAAATATCTTTAACTGTTCAAACAGGCAGTGGACCTAAAGGCACAAGACCTAATTTTATAAGACCTAATTTCATAAGACCTAACTTCACTGGACCTAATTTTATAAGACCTAAAGTCATAGCTCCTAAACTTTAGGTCTTGTGAAATTAGGTCCACTGCATGTCATCCATCTGCCCCTATTTGCGTGGAAGAAGAGTAGAAACCACCCTCAGTAGACCAGACAGGATTCGAACCTTTAGGCCACACCTCTCACCGTTCGGCTACAGAAACGGGTGAATCCTTTAGTGCCGTTGATATGTGCACTACCAACTAAGGCGGGCGTTCAAGTATTACGTAAGCACACTTTTGAACATTTTTAACCGCCCCCCCCCTCCTGTAAGCAAAAATAAACAAGTGCCTGACTACCCCCTCCATTGCTTACGTAAGATTTGTCGACTTTTTTTTTTCATTTGTTCACAGGAATAACCATTCTTTTTTCCCCATGCAATTTTGCTTATAGCCCGAACAGGTGGTAAGCGATGGAAAAAAGAATTAAAAGTTCATAAAATTTATAAATTGCTGATAATTATTAACATAGAGATGTAAATTCTTATTGCAAAATAAAAGACAACACTGGTATGCAATAAATTTAAATTTATCGAATAGGTAAAATTAAAACAAGTTATAGCGTTATAAAAGTTTAAAATTTTAATTTACTTTTAATTGAAGTTATAAAAAAAAGTACTATAAGCGAATACATGAATATTACATTTATAAAAAAAATCACCCTAAGCTCCATTTAATCCGATGACCAAGGTCCTTGAATCCACGTCTCAACACTCTCAATTATTATGTTTCTATTTGGGGGGCGGGGATAGGTCACTCAAACTTTGGCTTACTTCTGTCTATAGGCTTCTCCACTTCTTCCTCGTTTAGCCGTTCAGCATCTTCATTGCTGCCCCAAGTCCAAGCGGATTGCGATGCTTCCTACTCGTACCTCAGTTTAGCCCGTCTTTCTCTGTCTTACATAAGCATCGTTCCCATTTTTCCTTTGACAGAAAAAAAATAGGCAAAGCTTCCTAAGGTGCTTACGTAATACTTAACCGCTCCCTAAGCTAAAGTGCAAGAAACTTCCAATTGTAAATGTTACTGTCACCTTTGTCAACTTATCCACTGTTGGCTGGGGAAAAAGGAATCCTATAGAGATGTTGGCGAGAGTGAGAAATAACATAATTACACCCACCACCTCATATAATAAATAATTCTAGTGTTTTGAGGCTTTTAGCGCACATAAATTGTGGGGCAATATTTTATGTCTAAGAAAATGTAGACGAGTAAGTTTCAGACAAGATCTAACTCGTTTACATTTATTAAAAGTTGTTTTACTTTTTCCTAGAGGAATGTGTGTTCTTTTGTGAAGGCATTACCATATACAGATTGGTTCAAAATCAAAGTAACTCACGCGGAAAAAAAGGCGTCAGTCTTGTATTGTCGGTGCCGCGGAAATCAAGGAGCTTCCTCCTCTCTACCCCAATAGTGTAAATATTCGGACAACTCGAACTGATAGTAAGACTCAGAGCTCGAAATAAAAAAAATTGAATATACTTTTTTTTTATCGGGAGGTTTAAAATCATTTTAAGCTAAACTTAAGGAACTATGCTATGCGTGGTATTTTAAACAGTTTCCTAAAGCTTAGATTTTTTTCTCTCCGCGTCCTAATACCCCTCCAGACTATGCCAATTTAATCCCACTAACGGGATGAGGGTTGAGAAATGAAATCATCCAGAACAACCCATCCGGTATTTGATCCCCAACCTCCCCATCATCGGCTAACAACACTAGAATAACCTATCATTTAGTATGCGTGCTCACCTGTGCGGGTAGCGGTTAATAATTGTCTATCAAAGTGATCCCATGAACTATTTTAGTAAATATATTCCATCAACACCGTCCGGAATCGAACTAAGGTATTATAGACTCCGGGTTTATTACCCCAAGCCGTGGAGACGGGCTGACAATTTATAACTATTTTTTATTATCACGTTTAACACTAAAGCTAATAAATAAATACTTAATCTAACAGAGAGGGATGGGGAGGTTAGTTCACAGGAAGTGCACGCGTATCCGCGTAGGGAGAGAATGAGAAAACCAAAGTGCCAAATCGCGTGTGCCTTGATTTTGGGTTGGAAGAACGGTGGAGAAAATTTAAACATATTTCTTTTCGGCCAACAATGATGACATGTTAATTTATTATTTGTTTAGTATTATAAGTATTGATAATATCTATTAAACGTGAAATCTTGAAAGTACATGACTTGATGTATGAATATATTAAAATTGTTTTAGTAACTTTAGTAACCAACTTCTACTGTTCTTCCAACCAAAATCATACCATATTTGCAAAAAGAAAAACAGTTATATGTTTTTTGAGCATACTGTGTCCATTGTACAGATTTCCTTATTGTGTTGTGTTGGTTTTATTTTCGTCAAGTTGGCAGTTCATTTGAATGGGCCTGTTTAAAGCGCAGTATAGTGGGGGGGAAGACAGCGGTAAGCAAGCGAACTCAAAGAGCCGCTCAAGAACGTAATCGGCTCCTTGGCATCTTTCGACAACTGCACGACCTTCAGACAGACCGTGATGCCTGCAGCCGACATCAGGTATATTAAAACTGTGCATACCTGTCCGACGCTTACAAAGACTGTCTTCAAACAGTTCATATGGCCTGGAAAATAATTATGAGATGGCAGACAAAATTTACGACGGATTTTTATTTGAGTAAGAATTTAAATGACATGATTGAAAATTGGATGCGCACAATCGAGAAATGAAACTAACCTAAGGGAGCATACATTACAAACCACTCAACCACAAGAAATAGATTAGTGGGTGGCATATTTATTAACTAGGTGCAGTCAAGTTCCTCCACCGGGAGGGAAGTCGATTTCCTCTACTGGAGGAGACGGGAAGGGGGGGGGGGGGGTCGAGTTCCTCAACGAAAACTCAAGTATGGGATTATAAGCAGTCCAAGTGCAATATCCTAGTACAAACCTAACTTTCAATCTTTCCATAATGTAAATATATATAATTATGGCTCCTAGCCAACTTAACATGCGTTGATGAATACTTTGTTCATAATAGGAAGACCAATTCAGAAAATGGTGTTGAAATAATGATGGCTCTTACTCAACCTTACCTTATTTAATCTTTTATGAGTTAATAAATTTCGTTATATAATTTTGTAATTTCCTGTGCGAAATTCCTCCTGTTCCCCTGGACGTAACGTAGCGCAACGTAGGGAGGGGAGGCGGGGATACTCCTCCTTTCCCCCATAAAAATAGAGGAACTAAGCTATTAAGCTTGCCGCACACTGGATCGGAAAGGAACGATTTGAACGAAACGCATCGGACCTTTGTGATTAACTACATTTTAATAAAGGCTCACAATGACATACTGTCGGATCGGAAACGTCAAAGTCGGAACGAAACTAATCGGTTTGCCAGGAGGAAATATTTTGACAGATTCCGAAACTACGCGCATGCGTCAACAGTACCAAGTAATCTATGACATTGCTAACAAACATTAGTATGACTGTGTTTAAAAGCAGTGGCGTATTCTAAGAAAATTAATAGGTATGCTGTACTCTAAAAGTTGCATGGGAGATTTGAGGGCTGAGGACCCTCAACCACCGTTGTCCAAGAACGTCAAGGGATTATATCAAGGGAAATATTTGACGATGGTTGCCTATAGAAAAGTAGTTCTGCTTCCCAGATAATCTGGAAAGACTTGTCAGAAAATCTGGACGCACTGGGAATCAAACCCGGGACCTCTGGGTCCGTAGTCAGAACCTATGACCACTAGACCACAAAGGCGGTCCTCAAATTGTAATTATATCTACATGGTTAAAAATTTAAGTAAATATTAATGTCGCGGCTAAGAGTGGTATGGGCACATTTCTGAATGCATAATAGAGACAGATCCTTTTCAATTAGTCTAGTGTAATTAAAAGCACACAGCAATACTCAAAGCAACAAATCATAATAAGAGTAAAATTACGTGGTACATGGATCAAGAGTCCATCAAATCATGGTGAGAGGGAATCAGGTGGATTCTCCAACTCATGCTGGAATTAAAACTATTTCTTAAGGCCTAATTTATCTCACACAATGCTGCTTGGATACAAACAAGTCACTCAACTTGATAATTTATGCTCCAGAGGCTATTTAGATGCGTAAGCTCTGACTAACATAGGGGCGATTATATCGGACTATTAATACTCTATTGCTACGTCATTGGTTTAGCGCTAAGATATTTAAACAGATCTTTTGCTGTAAGCAGTGGTGCACCCAAGGGGATGAGGGGCAAATTGGGTATTTGACTCCCCTTTCCCCAATACCACAAATAATTTTAATAGAAATGTAAATAATACTAAGTATAACCAAAATATTTAGGATTGAAGATGTGTTGAATGTATAGGCTATATTTTAAGACCAGGCTTCTGACTTAAGCCTAATATTTAAAAGGCTTACCGCTACACACAAAATTAACAATTGAAAACAAAACACAAATAATAGCTTCGAAACCATTTGCATTATTTAAATATCTTAGTTACTATAAAACTACTCAAAATAATTTCTAAAAGCATTTAATATTCATACATATTCTCGGCCTTCAGTTTGTGCAACCCCAAACTAGCTCTCTCCATCAAAATTTAATTCTTGCTACATCCTTGATTGAATGCCTCCCCCGAAGTAAATGGCTGTGTGCGCCACTGATTAAGTAAATTATATGAAAATATATTTTTTTTACCTTTTCCTTCTAAATCATCTTGAAATAGTGAAATCACACTCCTGACTTTTGGGATTCTTTGATGTTTAACTATATAAAATCACTATGACTAATAAGTCGTTAAAGTAAAACAAAAACTAAAAGAACACTATTAAAACTCCATGAATCCTTTCTACTAAAGAAAAATAAGAATTACCATCAACTACGGTTAGAGTAGCCCAGTCACCCCCCTCCATCACTCTACCAGTGCTGAAATGCCTACATTTAAAAGAGTGGTTAAATGTGTTTGCCAAATACATGATAATACATGTGACTAGAAAGCCTAAACATAACTCAATGTATTTAATTAATGTATAATTAAAAGCCTGTTACGTATACTAACTATTATTTTACAGTTAATTGTATATATATTTTATGTAATTTTACTTAAACTATACTAAATTAGCTTAATAAATAAACATTGTGATCTTGAATCGTATTTCAGTAGTTGGCAAAATGCTTTTCTTACTATACATGAACATGACCTGGGGTATAAAAACCCGAGCTCATTGGCCAATGACTTGTGGGCGAGTGGAAAGGAATGTGTTGCAACCCCCTATACATTGGGCAAGGTCATTAGAGCCTCCATAGCTTGCCTTGCGGTTTTCAAACAGCAGGCCCTGGGTTTCCTATTGTGCTAAGTAGAGCCTTTTGGAAGAATTACTTAAAACACATCATTCGTGGAATATGAACCAATATTAGTTTTAACATTATTAATTAATTACATGTATATTTATTAACAATTTAAACATTAGTATTTACACAGTTAGCACAGACAACATTGAATAAAAAAATATACTAGTCCATATCATTATGGGTATGCGGCGCAGGACTAGCATACCCAGAGAATACGCCACTGTTAAAAAGGAAATTGCGTAGAAGGAAATCTCGGAAAATGGTATGATGCATTTACTGTATGACGTGCACTAAAAGTATTTTCGAAGCAGCTTTTTCTTCCTCTTCATCGGCATCAATGCACACAAGAACCACCATCACCTGCGCTTCACTGCTGTTATCACTCACTTCTACCAATTCACTAAAATCGATGCACCTTTTTGTTCGCTCTCTTCAGATTGACATAGATTGAATTCCGAACCAGTGTGCGGACAAAACTCGTTTCCGTTCTTAGGGTTCTGATTCCGATCTTTCCGATCTGATTCGGTGTGTGGCAAGCTTAATAAAAATAATAATAATAATAATAATATTTAGCACCGCGTCTTACTACCCGTTCGGGTTATACGCTTAAGTACTAATTACGCTAATGGAATAGGAATTGGGAGGGTTGAATTTAGAGGAAGTGAACCCGCATTTGCGTGGAGGGAGAGTGGAAAACCATTTAGGAAAAACCACCCCCAGTTCACCCGACCGAGATTCGAACCTCGATCTCCCCGTCCTCGGCGGTCGAGCTCAACACGACTAGCGCGTTAGCCAACTACGCCACCGAGGCGGGTGGCAAGCTTAATACTCGATTTTGGTAGAAAGAACAGGAGAAGTTAGTTAATTAAGTTACTAGAACAATTTTAATATATTTATACGTCAAGATCTCCAGCTGTTACTTGTAATAGATATTATCAATACCTATAGAATTTCACAAATAATAAAGTAAAATGTTGTCAATGTTTGCCGAAAAAAAATTATGTTAAAATTCTCTCTACTGTTCTTCCAACAAAAATCAGGGTATAAATAGTCTATAATCCCCTCCTTGAGGTGTCGTGAAGCAACCAGATCATTGTTATCGGACTAATTATCTCTGTGGAGGAACTCAACACACCCGTGTTAGACTAATTATCTCCGTGGAGGAACTCAACACCGCCGTGTTAAATACAGGGTTAAACAGCCACGTGTATCTTATCATTTGATGAAAGGGATGATCAATGGGCATGAGGTCTACAGGTCAAGCTCGTCAAGTCTGGTTTGCAGGTTGATTTGAGGCTAGGATTCGAATTCCGGCCAGGTAAATTGAGGGTGGTTTAGTCCACTATGGTTTACCACTTACATCCGACACCGTGGCTCAGTCAGTAGCCGTGTCTGTCCAATGAGATAAGGGTCCCGGGTTCGATTCCCAGCACGGCCGAAAAATGTATCATTTGTGAAATGTGGGTTTACCCTATCACAGTGTTGAATTAACGGCCTGGGACTGGATGTTGTGCCTGTCCAAGTCTTAGGTTAAATTATAAGGCCTATGAAGCTACATAAGGCCTAGCAGGCAGGTAGTGGAAAATGTATGGCTTGAATTAAAAACTGACCCAGGCCACAGGGATGGATGTATAGTAGTAGTAGGTTTACCACTTACCCTCCATGAAAATGCGAGTAAATTTCCTTTCTACCTTTCTCACACTTTCATTCCTTTCTCCTTAGATAGTATGGTTGATCCAAGAGCTAAAAGAGTACCCAATGACCCTAGTTCAATTCCGGTTGGCGAGAATATTTATTATTTGGGTACGGTTTATTCTGAGAGCCAGTTAGTAGACAATTATGGGTTCCAAGGCTGGTGTGTAGTATTAGACGTATTGATTAGCCTAGTTTAAGTTAGTTTGTAAGTCGTGGGATGATGGGATTGGTTTTTTATTTATTTTTTATGGGGGTTGACTCTAAAGTAGTGAGAGTAGATAAAGGGAATTGTTTTAATTATCTTAGTGGTGAAATACAAAAAAATTAAATCCAAACAAACAATAATTGTTAGAATACCCATTTCGGTGGTTTCGAGGTCTAAGGCAGTGTGGTCCAACAGATGGCTCGCGGGCCATATGCGGCCCACACTCACTGAAAATGTGGCCCTCGCGGTATCCTGAAGGAAAGTTAAGGAGAAACCCTCAGTGGCAGATGTGAAATAAATAATGAGTCAAATATAAATATGTATTTAAAGAGGTGATGATCACATTTATTATGCATTTATATATATATATATATATATATATATATATAATTCTAAGTTGTTTTGTGAAAGTATGTGTGCGTGCATATTTAATAATATATTTTTGAGAGATTAATAAAACTTTTTGGCGGTAACATTTGAAAGATTCTACTAACCGAAAATACAATTTATTTAAAAGTATTGAACATGATTATTTATTAAGTTTTGTTTATAGACCTAAATGAAGTTGATAAGATTACTAATTATAGTTTCGGGCCATGGTGCAACATGACTATCAGATTTGACCCTTTGGATGAAATGGTCTTAAGGCATCACTCTCGCTATAAATCAGACTGGCGATGACGCGGAGGTCGGGGTTCAAATTCCGATCGGGTATCTTGAAGGTGGTTTATCCTAAATGGTTTTAAACTCTTCCTCGACACAAAATGCGGGTACACTTCCTATAAATTCACCCTGCTTCATCCGTGACACATTAGCGTTGTTAGTATATAGGCGTATAACCTGAACGGGTAGTAAGAAGCGCTGCTAAAAAAAATTCAATTAGAGATAACATTTTTCGTTGCATCTCAGTTAATTCCAGGGGAAGGGAATAATTTATAGAGGCAATGATCATAATATTAAAGTATAAACATATCTGGACTACAGCAGACCCGACGTTAGTGAAACATTCAACCACTGAGCGCTGTAGTCGATATGTGAGTGAAATAAGAGAACTGGCATTGCTTTTTGCAATGTTTGCCAAACCTCAATCTTTTCCCAGACTGGCGAACTAATTATATTAATTAAATTAAGGGAAAATTTTCTGTAAAATTTTACAAAAAGAAACATTTTCCATCTCACAGCTTAAATAATGCCCCCTTTAAAACAATTCCATGTACCCGGTCTAGAATTTCTAGTATAATATTCCTAATGCAATTCTACCAGTGACGCTATTTTTGTTCATGTGACCCATTTGCCAGCTGGTGCTGTACTTATTCCTGGGCCGTTGGCCAGCTGTGCTTGTACTTATTCCTGGGTCGTTGGCCGGCTGTACTTGTACTTATTCCTGGGTCGTTGGCCGGCTGTACTTGTACTTATTCCTGGGTCGTTGGCCGGCTGTACTTGTACTTATTCCTGGGTCGTTGGCCAGCTGTACTTGTACTTATTCCTGGGTCGTTGGCCGGCTGTACTTGTACTTATTCTGGGTCGTTGGCCGGCTGTACTTGTACTTATTCCTGGGTCGTTGGCCGGCTGTACTTGTACTTATTCCTGGGTCGTTGGCCGGCTGTACTTGTACTTATTCCTGGGTCGTTGGCCAGCTGGTGCTGTACTTATTCCTGGGTCGTTAGCCAGCTGTGCTTGTACTTATTCCTGGGTCGTTGGCCAGCTGTGCTTGTACTTATTCCTGGGTCGTTGGCCGGCTGTACTTGTACTTATTCCTGGGTCGTTGGCCGGCTGTACTTGTACTTATTCCTGGGTCGTTGGCCGGCTGTACTTGTACTTATTCCTGGGTCGTTGCCAGCTGGTGCTGTACTTATTCTGGTCGTTAGCCAGCTGTGCTTGTACTTATTCCTGGTCGTTGGCCAGCTGTGCTTGTACTTATTCCTGGGTCGTTGGCCGCTGTACTTGTACTTATTCTGGGTCGTTGGCCGGCTGTACTTGTACTTATTCCTGGGTCGTTGGCCGGCTGTACTTGTACTTATTCCTGGGTCGTTGGCCGGCTGTACTTGTACTTATTCCTGGGTCGTTGGCCGGCTGTACTTGTACTTATTCCTGGTCGTTGGCCGGCTGTACTTGTACTTATTCCTGGGTCGTTGGCCGGCTGTACTTGTACTTATTCCTGGGTCGTTGGCCGGCTGTACTTGTACTTATTCCTGGGTCGTTGGCCGGCTGTACTTGTACTTATTCCTGGGTCGTTGGCCGGCTGTACTTGTACTTATTCCTGGGTCGTTGGCCGGCTGTACTTGTACTTATTCCTGGGTCGTTGGCCAGCTGTGCTTGTACTTATTCCTGGGTCGTTGGCCAGCTGTACTTGTACTTATTCCTGGGTCGTTGGCCAGCTGTGCTGTACTTATTCCTGGCTCGTTTGCTGTTGATCCGCCTCGCTCTACATGCTGGACACAGAAGATAGCTTGCAACTGCTGCTGGAGCAATCATAGCCCAACAAATTATAATGGTTCTTTCCAGCAGCCCCGCCCTCTATTGCCAACAAAGATAGCAGAGCTGTTAGCACGTCTGATCGAAGGGAGCTGTGATTTTAACCCGACAGGCTGCACCGGGAACAGTTTGTCTTTTTACTAACTCCTCACTCAGATTACTTCAGATGAATAACTAAGGGGGCCGTTTCAACACCAGCGTGCCATTTTCAATATTTATTAAAGTTATTTTTCTATTAAATGCAATAAGTAGATGTGACTCAAGACCAGACGTATAAATTGATTTAGGAGGGTTTTCAACTTAACAATAGTTCCAAGCAGGGCCAAAGAGGAGGTGCTAGGACTTTTTAACATTACATTCCTCATGAACTAATTTAAAGATTTAAAACCAAAATAAAATTGGGGTGAATTGAATAATAACACTCCAAAAGCTAATAGTGTAGGTATTGAGGAATAATACAAAAATACATCAATAACAATGCTTTAGGAGGGTGGGAAAGGAGGATGTTGAAACTCCTAAACACCTCCTAACACCCCACCAAGACAGGGTCCTGAATTTCATACCTAGAAGTGTAGTGAAAAAGTATTTCCTATTAGCCAAACTATAAAAACAAAGAAAAACGTTAAAATCAAGGAAACTCAAGAGTTATTTTTTGAACTAATTGGGCTCTGTAATTTAATTATACTTGACCCCGCATCGGTGGTCGAATGGTCAAACGTGACACACTCAGTGCTAGACTGGATCGCCGATAGCAAGAAGACAAGGGTTCGAATCCTGATAGGGTGTACTGAGGGTGGTTTTGCCAAAATGGTTTCCCACTCTCTCCATGAGAATTCGGGTACATTTCTTAAAAAATCATACCTTCCCCCTACTCCATCAGCGTAGTTAATATATGTGTGTGTGCCCCTAAATAATTCTAAGATGAGGTGGAAAAAAATCTAGTCTCAAAGGCTGAGATGATATATTCAATGTAGTTTAATAAACATAAAATAATATACTTTTACACAAATCCTAATTTAAATTTTTTTTAAATCCATCTCAAAATTATTTTTTAATCAAATTAAATGTGAAAATAAAAATAATTTGCTGACACGCGCGTTAAAGTCAATATGTTTAGTCGGATCCCCATAGTGTAAATAACTTTATTTGAGTAAAGAAAGAAAATAAATGTTCTTTTTACATTTTGATGATAGTCTACTCCTGGAACCTGAGGGTACATAAAATAGGATGAACACCGATATTGCCTAGAGAAGAGAATGTTGCCTTAAGATGAACATTTTACGGTAGCTTTTAAATCTAAAAAATGTCCATAGTTGCAGCATGCGACCTACCAAGTAGGTGAAGCGGCGGGTTTGGGGGAGGCAGCCCCTAAAATATATTATTTATATACACACATAAAGCATGAAGCCATCAAATAATGGGTTGGGCGACGAAGGTCCAGGGGGCGGAAAGAGGGGGGACTGGGGGGGAGGGGTTGGTGCTCGGGGTGACATCGTACATAAGTCAACCTTATATACTTAATATTTTAAAAAAATTGCAAACAAACAAATTGCAATTATAAATTAAACTTTTTCGGTAAAAATTGTGGGTCATTAATTCCTGAGAAAAGGATTTTATCATAAATCTACTTACACGCGCTAGCAAGTAAACCAATTTTATCTCACAGATGTAACCTATAATTTTGACGGCTGAGAATTAATATTGCGATCTTTAGCTGCTGATGTGTGTGGCTACGCCAGTTCAGTTGTATAGCCTACATGTACTATAAAATATATCTTCTACATCGATCTGATTATAGTCGCCATCAGATCTCGAACAAAATTATTGCTAATTTTGTCTATGAAACTTAAAAAAGTTATTAAGTGTGAGGATCCACGACTTTTAGATACTTCAAATATTATATATATAATGCACACGAGCACGGTAATCGAATCCGGGATCTTTAGCTGAGCACGTCGTCATTGCTTTCACCACTTTATTATCCCAGGTTTGTCCCTTTTCCTGGCCCATATACCATTCATGCATGGAGTGAAAGTGTGAGATCGTTAGATACGCATGTAAAAAACCAAGCTAATTTGTTGATTAAGATCCCCCCCCCCCTTTTCTCACGTACTCCACGTCCTACTATCTGTTCGGTATTCATAATCTTCACACTGATAGGGTAGGAATGAGGATGGCGGTATTTTAAAGAAAATGTACTCGCATTCACGTGTGGGAAGACTGAGAAAACATTTAGGAAAAATCCACAATCAATACAACCCAGCTGGGATTCGAGCCCTGATCTTCAAGTCACCGGCAATCCAGACTAAACGAGACTGACGCCCTTTTACACTTGCCGATGTTAATTTTGCATCAGTCCGGGCTGAGTGGAGAAGGTAGGATTTAAAGAATATATACCCGCATTCAGGTGTAGAAAGAGTGGAAAACCATTCAGGAAAGGCCAACCCAGAACACTAGTCCGGAGATATAACCTTGAAATCCCCTTCATCGGCAACCCGGTTTATCGCGAGAGTGACCGTCTTTGATCTTGTGATCACCGATGCAGGTCCTGTTTTTCGTCGAGTGTCTGCCCACTGTGTTTGTGATGAAAAAGAAAGTATCGGTGAAAAACTCGTAGAGTTCCGTTCTGTGGTGGTTGGCAACAGTACGTTTGCTCGGCGCCGGGATTCTACATCTCTCTGCTTCTGTTTGCCCGCACTCATTGTTTGCCATTGAGATGGGGCCAGAAGGAAAGGGGGAGGGGGGGGAGAGCGCTTGCTTTTATCCATACCGCAGAGGGCTCAACTCTTGAATAAAGTTTACCCTGACTTTTTATTTTACCTTCTTTGCGGTACATCTCGTTGTGTAACTTGGCTGTTCATTACTTGCTGTCATTGTAAATCGTCCAACACATTTTTATTTTCATCTCGCGCTATACCATGTATCAACAAAGAGATACACCTTTGCAAATATCTCCCCTTTTCTCCATACAGTTTACCTCTATAAATAAAAGGTGGAGATAATGCCATATACTACTTTAGATGTAGGCTACACTGCGTTTACCCTTAAGGACGCCGCCTGCTTGATGGGGAAATTCTTCACGCTGCGGTATTTCTTGTGAGAAATGTTGGCTCTAAAATTACAAACCACAAAACCAATCCGGTGAAGTAGGTATACTATTCACGCAAGCCTTAACTAAAACTTGTTTGATTCCTAAAGTTTGGCGATATAACATATTTGATTGACAATTATTTGCACATTTTTCTCTGCCTGCGGCGTAAGAGTGGAAGGTTTGATGCGGTTTTAGACGGCAAAATTTGAATCAGTGGAGACAAATGTACCATCACTTTTAGGAGGAAAAAAAAACCCAACGTGAATGACAAATTAAACATATATTTTACACTGTTTTACACTCTTTAACTTCGTGTTTAGCAAATCACGACAAAAATACCTGAAAATATTAGTTACTTTTTAAAATGTACTTTAATTCTTAATTTTTCTCGTCACGTGAAATCTAGCGAATTTTCCAGGTGCGTTTGGAACCTGCCAAAGGAAATGAACCGGCAACAGCATGGAGAGGGAAGAAATCCCACGTGGGGTCCCCTCATAACCCCGGGATTCAACCAAAAAGGTCGAGCTTGATATTGTCGGTGCCTCTCCTCCCCCGAGCGACAGTATCCAACAGGCCAATCAGGTTAATGGACGTGTTCATCACTCCAGACACAATGCCACATTACCATCCATAACAACCGAACAATAGACGTATTACCCAGCAATACGCGGGTCATTAAGTTATTTACCTTCTCTTCCTTTCGTTACATCCTACCATCCCTTGGGCAGTCTTCTGAGGTACTATGGTTCGAGTCTGAGTGGTGTTATAAACTAGCTTGTTTTAAAATATTATTACGTAGCACAAGAACCAAAGTATTATAATAATGAACAATTCGATTGGTTCCATATTTGATCTGTGGATACCTCGTACAAGTAGTAAGACGTGGTAAAAAAAAAGTATATATATCGATGGCTTAGCGCACAATTATTGTATGTCCACTTTTATTAGTTTTGAGATATAAGGACTTGAATGTTTGTGAACCTGTTATTGATAACCATGATGGCATGACACACAATGATTGGTTTACAGATTTACAGTTTGTTTGGACATACTATGTTTGTACACAAGCTAGAGATGCCTCTGATGATTCAGAAAACACCACTACCTCAAAATCAGCAAAAAGTGGACATACAATGTTTGTGCACTAAGCCATCGATATATATCTCCTTTTTTTTACCCCGTCTTTATATATATATACTATATATATAGGTCAATTTTGGACAATATTAAAACGCGTTTCAAAATATATAAATAAATTGACTTTACTTTCACTTATTTACTTACTTACAGTGAAAGCGACCTTAGCCGATATCTTTTTAAGAAGGGCAATCATCCAAAGGTTGCAAGAAGCCCTCGTGGAAGCCATTGCAAAACACACACTCGATCGTACAGATTGGACGTGTGTTGGACGCTCGCGCAGTCACTTCAATCCAACTTACATAATCTATATTAATTCTTTAGTAACCATAACCAAAGTTGAAAGAAAACGCCCCAGAATTCAATAGGTAAGGTGAAAACCATAATTTGAGTAGAGAGCATCCCCCAAACACCCGACCATGGGATGGAGTTCGAACCTTCTGGAGTAACTACACAAGCACACACCATTCTTTTTCTCTCTCCTTCCGTTTTACTCCTCGGGTTTGATAAAATATATTCACTGATGAGGCTGGGATGAGAAAGGTAGAATTTAAGAGGAAATACATCCGCATATGAGTGGCGGCCTAGTGAGGGAAACAAACAACATATCTGTACACCCGGCCGATTAAAACAACGACCCCCATACACGACGAGACTAACATCTGTACCTTCGTGCGAACTAGTAAGGGTTATTCATACTTTCAACTCTCCAAGTAGACTAACATCTTTACCTTCGTGCGAACTAGTAAGGGTTATTCATACTTTCAACTCTCCAAGTAGACTAACATCTTTACCTTCGTGCGAACTAGTTTGGGTTATTCATACTTTCAACTCTCCAAGTAGACTAACATCTTTACCTTCGTGCGAACTAGTAAGGGTTATTCATACTTTTAACTCTCCAAGTAGACTAACATCTTTACCTTCGTGCGAACTAGTAAGGGTTATTCATACTTTCAACTCTCCAAGTAGACTAACATCTTTACCTTCGTGCGAACTAGTTTGGGTTATTCATACTTTCAACTCTCCAAGTAGACTAACATCTTTACCTTCGTGCGAACTAGTTTGGGTTATTCATACTTTCAACTCTCCAAGTAGACTAACATCTGTACCTTCGTGCGAACTAGTAAGGGTTATTCATACTTTTAACTCTCCAAGTGATCAGAATTCACCAATCCCATCAGGAGGAATCATATCCTGCAGTCGACAAGACTTTGAAAATAGAACTATGATCATAACGTTATAAGAACCTTTTAGTAACACACACCAAACGTGCCACGTGGTTTGAGGTATCGGGCTCGGAATGTAACGGATTACCAGTTATTATAATAACCATAATAATAAATCATCTTTATATAAGCTACTTGCTAAGGCGATCTGACTATACCATCCATAGAGGAGTGTCAGCCAGGTACATGAGTCAGAGAGGGTTAATAGAAGGTGGTCCATATGTGAGCGAAGTGGGTGGCCCATGACCCACACACGTCCGTCATAACAAGTGTGCCCATAGGAAGGGGTCTGGGAGGCCTAACATGCTAGTACAGGCTAGTCCCACAAAGGGGATCAGGGGGGCGTAGAGTGAGACATGCTAGTACAGGCTAGTCCCACAAAGGGGATCAGGGGGGCGTAGAGTGCAGACATGCTAGTACAGGCTAGTCCCACAAAGGGGATCAGGGGGGCGTAGAGTGCAGACATGCTAGAACAGGCTAGTCCCACAAAGGGGATCAGGGGGCGTAGAGTGAGACATGCTAGTACAGGCTAGTCCACAAAGGGGATCAGGAGGGCGTAGAGTGCAGACATGCTAGTACAGGGCTATGCCACAAAGGGGATCAGGGGGCGTAGAGTGCAGACATGCTAGTACAGGGCTATGCCACAAAGGGGATCAGGGGGGCGTAGAGTGCAGACATGCTAGTACAGGGCTATGCCACAAAGGGGATCAGGGGGCGTAGAGTGCAGACATGCTAGTACAGGGCTATGCCACAAAGGGGATCAGGGGGGCGTAGAGTGCAGACATGCTAGTACAGGGCTATGCCACAAAGGGATCAGGGGGGCGTAGAGTGCAGACATGCTAGTACAGGGCTATGCCACAAAGGGGATCAGGGGGGCGTAGAGTGCAGACATGCTATACAGGGCTATGCCCACAAAGGGGATCGGGGGCGTAGAGTGCAGACATGCTAGTACAGGGCTATGCACAAAGGGGATCAGGGGGCGTAGAGTGCAGACATGCTATTACAGGCTATGCCACAAAGGGGATCGGGGGGGCGTAGAGTGCAGACATGCTAGTACAGGGCTAGTGCCACAAAGGGGATCAGGGGGGGCGTAGAGTGCAGACATGCTAGTACAGGCTAGTCCCACAAAGGGGATCAGGGGGGCGTAGAGTGCAGACATGCTATTACGGGGCTATGCCACAAAGGGGATCGGGGGGCGTAGAGTGCAGACATGCTAGTACAGGGCTATGCCACAAAGGGGATCAGGGGGGCGTAGAGTGTAGACATGCTAGTACAGGCTATGCCACAAAGGGGATCAGGGGGGCGTAGAGTGTAGACATGCTAGTACAGAGAGTATTTCACCCTATTAGGCTGTTGTTTTTTACCTCCTCATACCTTCCCTTCCCCACAACTCTAAATGACCTGAGCCTTACCTCCCCTCACTATAACTACTAAGCATTAAAAGCCAGCGAGAAAAACAGTGGGCCTATTTGCAGTTACAAAACTTAATGAAACTACTTTCACACATGCACACGTCAAGTTATCTAGAGTTGATATTATAAATACCAGTAAAATATTATCAATGTACACCGAAAAAACTTGTTATTTTTCAAACCAATGGTTTTCAAAGGGAGTGCCACAAATATATTGTTTTAGTTAAGTTCAAGTTAGTGTCGCTAAAGAAAGTTTCTAATCACAAGAGTATTTTAGTTTTATGTGCGTCTTAGACTTAGAACATCCCTAAGGAGACCGCCAGACTGGGCGAGCGACTAAAATATAAAATAGAACATTGGTTGTAATGAGAGTGCCAGACTGGCGAGCGACTAAAATATAAAATAGAACACATTGGTTGTATGAGAGGTGGCCAGACTGGAGCGACCCGTACAGTCTAGTTTACAGGCGCTAGGCAATATTATTGTATGTTGGTTCATTGAGTGCTAGAAAACTTCTCATTTTACATTTTTATTACTATCGATAGGTTTAGCACACTTGCTACTAACGGCCTATTAATGTAGATCATAACATACTATATTTATATATGTATGATATATATAACATATATATATATACAGTAGCCCCATGGCTTCTTTGGTGCTGACTGACAGCTAAGTGACAGCTGACGGCTTTGAAAAGCTACCAGACCAAATTATGTATCCCTACGCTGAACCATATGATCTGCAAAAAACATGTGTTTAGCAGCTGTCACTTCTGACAGTCAAAATTTAGGTATATACCTGAAATGTTGAGTGTCAAAAGTCAGCTGTGAGCTGTCAGTCAGCACCAAAGAAGTCATGGGGCTACTTTATATATGTGTATATATATATACATATATATATATATATATATAACAGATATGTTAAAATACTTCTAATATTATCAAAGTAAGCCTTTACAAATAAGAATCACCATTAGCGTGGAGAGAGGACGAGAAAACCACAACAATAAATCACTTGTTAAAACCATCCTCAGTTCACTGAGCCAAGATTCAGAGCCTCCTCGTCAACAACTAACGAGAGCTATCTGCTAATCACGCGCTCTCAGTCTGGCCGAACCCTTACTCATAGCTTCTCTAGACATAAGGATGTTTTAAACTGAGGCTGCCACGAAATATAGGAGATGTGTGCAAGTAGGCTTATAGATAGATGGTAGATTAAAGCTTTTACTGGAAAATATTTCAAAAATATTTCTATGGAAACAAATTCTATCGAGATATTCCAAGTTTAAAGTTTACACTTCAGTTAAATGTATTCTAAGGACGTTAACGATGTAATGTTATAGTTTATCCATCCCTTGCAATTTAGTTTAATACTTTTAATATAGATGCTAAATCAACAAATGTTACATTTTTTCTGGATGTTAAGGTTTCAAGTTATTGCAGCATTGCACTGTCTATCTCTTACAAATTACATATTCGTCCAAAGAAACGGGTGACACAGTGATGCAAAAATAATCTTCTAGAAGGTTGTTCGGTGTGCGTTGCGAACAAAGCCAACTAAGACACTCCTCTTAAGATTTCATATCGTTAAGACGTGTCGTAATGCCATTGACATATTTTATTTCAATCTAATGTAATGACGAGTCGTCTCTCAAATTTCATACGGGCCAGACGTATCGTTATGTCAGTTAATTTTAATAATAATAATTTTAATATAATTTAATGTATATAGTCGTCTCTCAAGCTTCATACGATTAAAATCGTATATTTCGCTATAATCCAATACACAGTAGAGTTAGTGTGATATAGATAACATACTTCTCATAAAAACGAGTATTAGTAAAATAAATGATGTGTTCTTATTAATTACCTATATAAAACAATTAATTTATTTCACTTAGATCTTCCTAAAGATTTAAACCCCAGAAACATTCAATGAGTTACAATTAAAGCAGTTAACTTCTTACCATCGCTTGGAGGTTGGATGTGTCCATAAACCACGTAACGCTGTTGGGGGTGGGAGGTGAGTTCTAATATCTACATTGTGTTAAATGGGGGGGAGGGGGGGTACATCACCGTGCTACGTAGCACATCTTATACGTTCTAATATTGAAAAAAAAAAATATTATTGTTTATGTTTTCACATGTAAGTAAACAAACTTATCTAGATAACTTCTATTGTGACTAGTATTTTAGTGTCACAAAGTTTTCATCCCTTCCCCAAGCTGTTGATAACCTAGACTGTTATCTCCCTTCTTGTCACGCCTCTGTACACACAAGACGCTAGAGAAAAGTATTCTTTGTGTCTGGGGCTGATCCCTCGATTAGGCAGAGAAATGCACCGTTTCAGGCGCCTGTCTCGACCGACCTGAGGTCTCAACATCCGATACTACTCTCCAACGAAGATAAAAGAGATCACGTCACAAAATGAGACGATGTGTCAATAAAATGCATGTTTCGAAATGGGGATGAAAATAAAATATATCAAGATATATATTTTAGGGACCAATACAGCTTCGTTTCTTAGGCTACGGACACACACAACACTGGTAGCGTAGCTGAAAGCGGATAGCAGACCAGTCAGTAATACTTACTATGGACACACACACACACACACACCACACACAGAATATTAGAGCGCGTAAAAATCTGTTTAGTCTCTTAACAACCACGGAATGTCAAGCAAGGGTTTGATATTAGCTGAAAATACAGCTCTAAAATTTCGTGTTATTAACTCATTTCATAGAGAAGACTGTATCCACGAAATAAACGAACAACGAGAAGTTTATGGAGAATTTTATCATTTATATGAAGAAGTTTGAAAATATTCAACTTTTTTTTTGTAAGATACGAGGATGTCAATACATACTTTTGATGTTCTATAGTCTGCCAAAGAGGAATTCTGCTGCTAACTTCAGAAATCAGTGTTTCACCATTACATTTAGACAAAATCACTTTACTACATTAAATATAGCTCGCATAGATTATAACGCCATCCGCCTCAACCAGTCTCAAAACACAACGTGAACTGTCCGCTCTGTGAGGCCGTCGCATTGCTCTTTGTATGTTTGAATTGTAAGCTCTGCTCTGAGCTTTCAGCTCCGCTACCAGTGTTGGGTGTGTCCGTGGCCTAAAGCTCTGTGTTTAGAATATTCAACAAGTACACTGTACCCGTAAGTCAACCCACGATATCGTGTTCGCTAATATAGGTTTATGAGGGCATGACGAAAAATGTTTCCAAGTTATAATAACAAGGTAAAACTACGAGAGGAAAAACACACATTTGTTTTACAATTTAAAACTTAACTCGTAAAATTATTTAACTCAAATAAAAAATATTTAAGATTTTATAAGTTCCTTAAAATGAATATATGTTTTAATTTTACACTTTTTAACACTGTCACATAAACACATTATACGCTGACAACGTTTTAACGGAATGTTTTAGACTGAGTGACTATACTTTCCAAACATAGTCAGACCTATCTTATTATCAATGTTATTTTCTTCGTGTTTTCTTAGGAGGAAATGCCCTCCTTGAGTTATTTCCCACGACGTTAAAGGCCCATTTAGGTTCTTCACACAATGAGCCTTCATCAAATTTACGGTAACAATTTTAGAACAATAAATCACAAGAAGTATGTGAAAGATTCTGATTATTCTATTGAAGTACCTGGTCTACAGGAGACCCGACGTTATTGACCCATTCAATTACCAAACACCCGCTTCGGCACCCGTATGGTCTACTCGCAGTAGATTAGACTGCCGATGACGGGGGAGATCGAGGTTCGAATCTCGGTCGGGTGAACGGGGGTGGTTTTTTCCTAAATGGTTTTCCACTCTCCCTCCACGCAAATGCGGGTTTACTTCCTCTAAATTCAACCTTCCCAATTCCTAATCCATTAGTGTAATTAATACTTAAGCGTATAACCAGAACGGGTAGTAAGACGCGGTGCTAAAATTAAATTAATTAAAATTACTTAGGAGCTCGTGACAGAAAGGAGCTTGGCAAGGAATGTCTTAACCAATGGCCTGACTGACACTTTAGGTGGTCCTAAATGGTTATGACCCCGGTACCTTGGGCACGATGGCAGCTCCAAAGCACAAGTACTCGACGATCCGGCGTCCTAGCCCGCGTAGCTCCCAAAACGGGCAGAGTGACTCCCCTAGAATAGGTGGTGAGTTGTCAGCCCTGTTAGCTCCCAAACATTACTATTTATCCTGCCTCCTAGTCTGATTTACCGTGAGGAATGCTGACACTTTATGTTGTCAGCGCGTATGGTATATTGTTTACTAACTAATCAAAACACTTTGCAATATTCGTTTTGTCACTTAAAAAACAACAGTACAACAAATGCTAAACAAACAAACAAACACGTTAATTTAGGCCGTGTTGATTACATAAGATTTATTTGCGAGTCAAGACTAAGTGATTCTCTCTTCTCTCTCTCTTTCTACTCATTTAAATAAATGTGTTCGTAATATTATAATTGTCAATTCCACGTTAAGCATTGACACGACCATTAATTACCATCACTTGAAAACAATAGAATCTCGTCCAGGTACATCACAAACCGTCAAAGAGAAACAATAAGGGATAGGGGAGGACGACGACATATGTGCCGCTGTTGCACGGCGCGCAACTCGATAATTCACCGATCGTAGACCTATGGTTTATCTTTTCTACGCGGGACTTGCGGGCTCTAAAAATAACGTCGTGGGATCACACGATGAAGATGGGTGGCTTATTATAAATGGCGAATGCTCCATCCCACGGGAAAAAAAACTTGCCGTTGGCCGCAAATCCCACTATAGTATTACGGTCAGACGCAAATCCCACAGAAAAAAGCCTGTCCGCAAATCCCACAGACGCATGTCCTACGCTACCGGTAACTTGGGACAGGAAGAACTATCTGGAGCGTGTATATATTATATATATATATATATATAAAGCCAATGTTGAATAACTAACATCCTTATGGCCATTCGACAGTAAGAAATGTATTGCGCAATTATTTTAACAAGTGCATAGTTATTATAAATTATAAATAGTGATTTAATGATTACAAATCATTACCGTTCACGACTTATAAGGGCTCAAACGTGAAGTTTTATGCTTTTTGCGTACTATTGTTAAGGTTAAGTAATTATTAATGTGTATGGGGCTGAAATTGTGTATAGCTATAGTAAATTTCAGCCCGATACATTAATTACTTTACCTTAACAATAGTACATGAAAAGTATAAAACAAAGTTTGACTCCTTATAAGTCGTGAAGTGTAGTGATTTGAAATCATTGGATGTACTTGTTAAAATTGTGCAACAATAATACTTTTTACTGTAGAACGATCTTAATAAGGTGGGGATGTAGGTAACGCAAGCTCAGTGTTTTTGCAGTTTTTTATAGTAAAATCTTTTTTTTTTGGACAAAATAAATAAAATGTTGCTTCAATAGAAACATAGGGTTAAATTTTCTTCACATGGTGATATCAACAGTTGTTGAATATCTGTCATGAACATAACGGCATTTTAATGATAAACTTTTTAAATAGAAGAGAAAACGTTGTCATTAAATTCCAGGATACTCCTGACAGATATTCAACAAATGTTGATATCACTATGTGAAAAAATTAAACTCTTACGTTTCTACTGGAGCAATATTTTATTTATTTTGGCAAAAAAAAAAGTTTTTTTTTATAAAGCTTCATAAATACTGTCTTTAACTGGCGTTCGCTACACCCCCACCCCCCACAATGTCAACAATTGACACGATCTGTCAATTTTGCAGCCGAACCAGCACGCGATAAAATTGACGGTAGTTTCGGCGTCTAGATGTAATGTTCAATATTCTTTAAATTTAATGTTGCTATTTAAAATAAAATAAGAAAAAATTGCCCTGCAAGCGTGATTAGAATACCTATTAAAAATATTATGAAATTGTGAACAAAACAGTTCACTTTAAAAAATAATAATAATAATAACTGCGTTTTATAGTAAAATTTCATCTTGGTAAAATTGTATCATATTAAAGACTGTATTACTATATTTCAAAGTAATTTAATAATACAAATTCGTCTTATTTCAATCTGGGCTATACTGTGCTCGTTTTATTACGCTAGTAGCGTATGGATGAGAAAGATAAAGTTTAAAAGAACTGTAACCGTATGTGTGTCTAGAGAGGGCGGAGAAACCATTTAACTAAATATACCCTGAGTATGCCCAGCCGGGACTCGAGTCCCAGCCTCCCGGTCAATGGCAAACCAGGCAAGATGAGCCTAGCACCTGGTCTGCGTAGCCACCTATGTGAGTTTTATTTAATAAATAGTATAATAATAAAAACCGATCTTACGTTGACATTGTTTTAAATCAGTTTAAAATTATGTTTTATCAATTGACTGTGGTCGGTCTTGTGCTTAGAGATGTGAGACGGAAAATGTTCCCCATATTTTTTCCGGAAAATTGTCAATTATTATTTCTTTAGATTAATTTCAACTGATTAAATGGATAATAATAGCAATAATAATTAATGGTAGTGATATTAATAGTAAGAGACACCTGCTTCAGTGGCAGCACGGTCCAACGCGCTACTCTCGCAATAGACCAGACTGCTGATGACAGGGAGATCGGGGTTCGATTTGGGTGCACTGAGAGAGGATTTCCCTAAATGGTTTTTCACTCGCTCTACACACAAATGCGGGTGCAATTCCTGTAAATTCAACTTTCCTTAGCCCTAACACATTAGCGTAATTAGTACATAGGCGTATAACCCGGACGGTTAGTAAGACGCGGTGCTACAAAAAAAAGTAGCAAAGAAACAAATGAATGCGAGCCTTTGTAGACCCGTTATGTTCATAAATCATACTTCAATTTTTTTCGTCAATAAGTTAACTAAAATAATTTTAAGGTTGGCCCAATATATGTCTCTCCCCTAACCTCCGTACTTCCTATCTACCCCTCCCTCATGCGTGTTCCCCCTCCTCCCCTTCTTATAACCCACTCATCTTTTAACATACTATATTTTGAAGTACAATAGGCTCTAGGCGCCACCTCCACAATTTAAACCCTCCCCCGCAAGCCACCACTACGTCAAATTTTCCTATTCAAAATTTCCCGGAGAATGTTCATCTCTACTTGTGCCAAAGCACACTGTCGGAAAGCCTATACCTGTTCATGATACGTCTATGTCCATCCTGGCCGCCCGCGCGCGAGAAAGAGAAGAAATCCTTCCCCTGCAGCAATTTATCAAGGTTTGTAATAATAGTCATCCACACTATCATTATAACAGCAAAAGAGAGAGAGACTTCAACAAGACAGGACGGAGAGAGAGTGACGTCACTCTCTCCTGTTTACACACCCCGTTACAATTAGGGGCCACACCTTGGCGTGGGAACAATCAAATTACAAACAAGGGATGATGTTCACTCTTTCAAACATTCTTGATATGGGGGATTTGATGCCTGGTTATTTCAGCGCGCAACTTAGTACTTGAAATGAACTAAGACTGCGCAAGATCCTAAAAATAACTCAGCCTACAACACTACATTGAGAAAGAATTGGCTGCTTAGCTTGACGTCCTAATTGTTAATGGTGCAACTGAAAATGAGGTTTCAGACACTGATTGGAGATAAACTTACATCTGATCTCTGATCAAGTCACTGGTTATTGTTTGTTGAATTTGTCCTTAATCTTTTCAGCGCTCACTTCTAAACTCATTTCCTTACTAGTCTCCAATAAAATGTCTGCATTTCTTGCAACAGCTTCTTTACTATTGCCCAACAAAGCTAAATCATCTGATATGAAAATTGAAAAATGACACGGGAATCGAACCCGGGCCTTTGACTTAGTACGCCAATGCTCTAAACACTGAGCATTGGCGTACTAAGTCAAAGGTCCCGGGTTCGATTCCCGTGTCCAGGTGTCATTTTTCAATTTTAAGAATATGATATCTAACGGAAGTAATTACCATTAATATAGCTCTGGCTATTTACTCTTAATAAATCATCTGAGTAACAGCGGCGTATGTACCGTTTAATATCAACCCTTCCTCTTGCATTAACCTAATAGCATATTCTAAGGTTGGATTAAAAAGTAATGGGGAAAGTGAATCTCCTTGTTTCAACCCATTAAGTATTTCAAAATGTCTGATAAGTGATATTCAAACCTCGTACCTTGCCACGCGTTATCAGTCAAACATACCTTAATTAGCTTAGCAAGTTTTTTGAGTATCCCAAATTTAACTAAAATGTCATATAATTTATTATTTCAACTGAATAGTAGACTTTAAAAAAATTATATGTATAATCGATGAACCATCATGTGGTATTCCCACCTTTTCCCAATATTTGCCGAATTGTAAAAATCTGATAGGTTGTTGATCTATTTCGTCGAAATCCAAACCGATGATTCCCCGTTATTTCTTCCATATGTGGCGTCAATCTCATTAAAATTATGTTAGATTAAATTGTATTGCATGTTGGTAGCAGTGAGATACCTCTGTAGTAGTAGTAGTAGTAGTAGTATACAAACTTTTTAAGTATCTTTGTACAAGAGAAAATACTACTCCAAAACTAACTTATACTCCAATAGTAATAAAATGGAATAATAATAATAATAATAATAATAATAATAATAATACTTAGCACCGCGTCTTACTACCCGTTCGGGTTATACGCTTAAGTACTAATTACACTAATGGGTTAGGAATTGGGAAGGTTGAATTTAGAGGAAGTAAACCCGCATTTGCGTAAAGGGAGAGTGGAAAACCATTTAGGGAAGACCACCCCCAGTTCACCCGACCGAGATTCTAACCTCGATCTCCCCGTCCTCGGCAGTCGAGCTCAACACGACTAGCGCGTTAGCCAACTACGCCACCGAGGAGGTCAATAAAGTGGAAAGTGCAGTTTTTTAAATATATATATTTAAAGTAATAAATGTATAATAAATAATATATTATTATGTATTAATAAAATTAAGAGTTTGTTTGCCTGTCACGAACAATACACGCGCAATATCTACCACACGCAAAAATCTAAAATTTTAAAAATAAATAGCCCCTGTGCGCGAACAAGTGCACCTCGAAGCCAGAATGTTAAAATTTAAAGTTAGTTTCCACGTTACAATCACTAAGCTAACAACATTTATCCCGGACGAACTTCAACTAGTATTACATAAGTCGATAACGAGGGCAGTTATGCGGGCTGCATCGCTCGAGTCACAGGCTCTAACACCCAAATAATCGAAACAGTTTGTTATCATCAATTAGATTCAAAGTATCGATGAGGTTGCTGAGAGATTCAAACTCCTGACTCCAACTGGGTGTTTGCAGTGTTCCCCCAATATTAGCTGTGTTCAATCCTCTCTCCTAACGAATGCTTGTACACTTCATCCAATATCGTTCCAGAACAAGTGGTAAGACGCAAAGCACTATAAAAAGTAATTGTTAATGTTTCCAGTTTTAATTTTAATTACTCCAACCGGTGGTCACGCGATCTAAATTGGCAGGTTCGCAATATAAATAAATGACGGTGACGGGTAGGTCAAGGCTCGAATCTTGGCCGGATGCAGCGGGGATTCGTCACTGTGGTTTCTCCATCTACTCTCCACTTTAATGAGGGTGTACTTTTTCTAAATCACCCTCCTCATCCCTGCCCCGTAAATTAATTATTGTGTTAAAATATAACCACTGCACTCACATCAGTGGGTCCATGGACAAAATGCCATCAAGTTACTCTAGTCTGGTTTGCCGGTGAAGGGGAGGTCGGGGTTCGAGCCCTTGCTGGGTGTTTTTCCTAAAGAGTTTTCCACTCTCCATCTCCGCAAATATAGGTATATTTCCTCAAAGGTCCACCTTTCTCATTCTTACTTAATTAGTCTAAGAATTAAATAGCCAAAGCTATTATTCACGCTTTTAGTGGGAATTACTCCATCTAGATATCATATTATAAAAATTGAAAAATGACACCTGGAGACGGGAATCTAAGCCAAAGGCCCCGGGTTCGATTCCCGTGTCCAGGTGTCATTTTTAAATTTTCAGAATATTAATTAGTCTAATTATTTGTAGCTCGGATAGGTAGTATGACACGAAGCAAAAGAGAGTAGCACGTGTGTTACATGTTTAAGCTAACATACACAATTCAAATTTAAATAGAGATGATAAGATAGATAGCAAGGTGTTTAAAATAAAGATTATGTTTAAGTAAAACACATTAATGACGCGTTATTTCGACCAATCATTATTTCTTTGAATGTTGTACTAGGTTATACTATTTTAATTGTATTTAAACACTATTTTTTCCATAACGTTTTACTACCCAGTTATAATCATCATATTACACTTGGGAGAGATAAGAAAGACAGTATTTAAAGGATGTGTACCCACATTTGCATGGAGGAAGAGTGAGAAACCAAATAGAAAAAAAACACTCTTTGTGTGCACCCATTCAACCCCTTAAATTCTAGTCATCAGAAAACCAGATTAGATGAGCTTGGAATTTAGTACACCTTTTATAGCTGCACAATAGATACGGTTTCTTAACTGGCTAAGATTCTAATATGGAGGAAACATTATGTGCTATAATAAATTCCACAGATAAATGCAAGGCTAAATAAATTGGTTTCCGCGAGCAGGTGTCCATATTCCTATAGAGCAATGTGCTCAGTTGTTATAAGCGCGGAGTGTACACGCCGCATTCCTCAACCGCTCCCACCCCTCGCATAGAGAAGTGCGGCAGCCCGCTTAACAAGGCTGTGAGACAAGGTTGCGATAATATCAGGAAACATAGGTCACCGCTCCGCTTTTAGAAAGATTTACCGAGGCAACTGAAAATTTCTAACCCAAAAATGTAAAAATAACATTATTAAATATTACATGTTAATTTCTACAATTTAGGATTTTGTTCTAAACGAAAAATTCAGCGTTTATCAATCCTAAAAAGTACCAATCCGTAATTAACATCTCGAAATAGTAACAATTCTACAATGACACTTCTAAAACGATCAACTCATATTAATTTAAAAAAAATTAATAGTATCCACAGAAATTCAACCAACCAATTCTGAAAAGTATCCACTGTATTTCTATAAACATATGACGGACAGCATTTAATCCCGTCCGTACCTATGGCAGACATTGGGCGGAACTATCGTTACGAACAAAGTCAATACTTTTCTTGATTTTCAAGCGAGTATTATGGCATTTTATATCACGAGTAATTTTAAGTGTTAGAACTATGGTCTACTTTTTGATATTCGACTAGTGACGTCACGGGTCGAACACCACACAGTGAACGAGATTCACTTCAGATATCCGGGTATCGAGAACTAATTTAAACCCTTTTTACTAACCCGCGCTGATGGGCATGGGGACAAAGTAGGTATTCTTTAATTTATAAGTTTACCAGTGATTAGGAGATCAGGGATCGAATTCAAGCCGGGCGTACCGAGGTGGCTTCTCCTAAATGGTTTCCCACTCAAATGCGGGTACATTTCCTATAAGGACATGTACGTTTCTCCTCCTTACCTAATTAGTGTAAATATACAAATGTATCGAACGGGTTGTAAGACGCACGGGGGGGGGGGGAAACACTTATTTTTTTGTCAGAAATATGGGAGACTATAAATTCGATTCCAGATAAAGCGTCTAAATCATTTAAGTTTTCGATTTCATCCGAAGCTCGACCGACGATTGACCTACGTCGACTCATCGAGGCTCGGTTTAAATTTTTATCAGTACGCTCTAGTGCTAATTCCGACCGCCAGCAAATCAAGGCTGAGTGAAGTCTAGATATGGAGGTAAGTTGAATAGTATATTTTGATTGAATAGGAGTATGGCTGCTACCTGGATACCCATTATATTTAGGGCCCTTAAGATGCCTAAAAATGCCAGTGTTTTTGCAGTTTTAACAGCAAAACTTTTTTTTGACCAAAACAGATAACATATTGCTTCAGTACAAACTTAAGAGGATAGTTTTCTTCAAGTGATGTCTTCGCAAGTTGTTGAATATTTGTCATGAGCATAGTGGTGTTAGGTGACAACAATTTTAAATGAAGAGAAAAAGTTTGTCATTAAATTCCAGGACATCTTTGAGAGGTATTCAAGAACTGTTGAGGTCACCATGTGAAGAAAATTAAACTTTATGTTTCTATTACAGCAATATTCGATTTATTTGGACCAGTAAATGTTTTGCTACAAAAAAATTGCAAAAAAACACTTCTTTTCTCGCTTCCCATTCATCCCCATCTGAAACTACCTAGCGAGGAAGGTTAAAAGGTGACCCCTAGTTGAAAGGAAATAATATCCTCTTATAGAAATGAAGCTTTTAAACTTAAAAACCAATTCCCGATAACTTTACAATTTTCTGATGTGACCCTGTTAAAATAACTGTGATATTAGATACACGATTTAGTTCAAACCCAAAATCGCACAGTAGTGGGTTTTCTGAAATCTTCACCAGTTTCTAATGAGTATTCCAGGCTAACGTACTATGCTGCCATGGGTTTTCCTAAATGGTTTCCCAATTCTCTCCGCGCAAATGCGGGTACACTTCCTGTAATTTAAACCTTACTCATCCCTAACCCATTAGCGTAATAATTAGTACATAAACGTATAACCCGAATAGGTAGTAAGACGCAGTGCTTAAAAAAAATGGAGTAAGGATGTGAAAGGTAGAATTTATGGTAAATTTACCCGCATTTGCATGGAGGGAAAGAGTGAGAAACCATCAAGGGAAAACTACCCTCTGTACACCCGGCCTGGATTCAAATTCGACCTCTCCGTCACTGGGAAACAGGAATAGACGAGCATGATATCGATCCCACGTGACCCCGATACTGTTACCGTCGAATTATCGACCATTACAATTCTATTGAGGGGACCCTCTTCTTGCATTATAGAAACCAATAATTCTCGGAAAAGGGGGCTAGACAAGACCTAGAACACGCACATCAGATACTATCAAAAATTAAAAAGGCTCATATAAAGGTCATTCTCTTGCCACAGATTCAGAAAGAGTTCAGAAAGGTCTAGAATTACTTATGTCCCCTTCACAATTTCACTATTGATATATTTTACCACCCGCACTCGGAAAAAGACCTCAGTTCACGGTTTATTTTGTCAGTGGCGAAAAGGATGGCGCTCAAATCACGACCGGGTGTACCACGGCGATTTTTCCTTAATAGTTACCCCCCCACGCCACCAAGAAAATCCTGGTACATTTCCTCTAAATTCTACCTCCCTCACCCCTAATCCCATTAGTATAAATATGTAGATAGCCCACGGACGGGTGGTATGACGTAGAGCACGGGGAAGTTTTGTTTGTATATATATATTTATATATATAAAATACAAACATATTATAATATACACACAATCATGTTTATAATAAGCTGTTAATGATGCCCCAGCATTGGCGGGCAGTTTAAGGCGTAAAGCTCGCATTGCATTCGTGTTGTATTGTGTTCGCCGCTGACTGGAAGGTCTAGGTTTGGATATCGGCTGGGCTAATTGAGAATAGTGATTCACGTGCGTCTTTCAGCGTGTTTTTTCCATCATCTCTCCAAGCTAATATGGGTGCATTTTATCTTTACTAATCTCCTACCAACCCCTGAGTTAGTTATTAATAATACGAGTACAAAATAGACAAAAATTATAAAAATAAAACTAATAATATTACGATGTAAAAACCAAATATACCAATACAATAAAAACTATGTTCATTTTTTCTAGTTCATTTGTACACTACTTTTGATATTTATATTGTATTATTTATAAGCTGGTAGAGTATACCAGAAATATAAGCCATTATTATATTAATGGACTATGCTTATGAATGAACATTGAATTACTCATATCAGTTGAAAATGCACGTTTTTGAAAGAAATGAAATGAATCAAGGATTTATAAATGTATACGATGTTTAGAGTCGATACGCTTTCTAGGTTTTGTAATTCCTCGAATTTTCCAGGCTTTCCAAACAAAAAAGTATTTTCCAGTGTTTTATGATGCAAAACTACAAATAAAAACATATATTTATCCTCTTTTTCCTTAAATTATTCACACAATAATTATTAAAGACATATGCCGATGGTATTTGCGGAATTGTAAGTATAACTCTAGTAGTTCACAGTTTTTAATTTTGTATTATTTTAAAAACAATTGTAAAAATATCTGAAAATTCAAATACCGGTAACTTTAAAATTCTCTAGACTTTTTCATGTTTTATCTTTTTCCTGTGCGCATAAACTCTGAACACTCTTTCTCAACTAATAAAATATTAATTAAAACTCAGTGTATAATCCGAACGGGTAGTAAGACGCAGTGCTAAAAAAAATTAAAACTCGAATATGAAAAAAATTCCTCTGTTGATAAGCAAACATTTAAACTGGATATGGATATAAATAAAGAGAAGAGACTGATAGGAATTAGATAAAAATTACGTCTAAAGCTGTAAAAACAGATCACTCAGCTGTCATTTGTATCGATGGACAGGAGATGGTTTAGATTCTCATAAATATCAGCTTCGATCCGCCTGAACAACAAGTGGATTTAAATCAATGATGCAAATATCGGTAGGACCGTGAGTACCATACAGGGGGGGGGGGGGGTTGGGGTTGTGAGAGGTAGGCGATTGTGTTAGGCCGAACACATCACGAACGTTTCAAAATTGAAAAGAATAAACTTCAAAGAAGAAAGAAACATAGCCATGTCAATAGTGGTTGAAGCTAACACTGGACAGCGATTTTAAACATTAACATTTTTCAATTCGCGGCATACTGAACAAGGTGCTAAAATTGTCAAGGCACACCAAAGTTTTTTAAGGAGAGACTTTATCATTAATAAAAGGAGTATTAAGATTGTGTTTAGAAGGTCAATAGCTAAAATTCTGATGATAATTGTGTTATCTTAAAACATAACTTTGATATTGGATTTTAAAAAAATATTTATTTTTACTCCTCAAATTATTTTCTCGCTTCCTTTTTATCTCCCCCCAAGATCCCGTGGCACACCCTTTCTGAACCAACGCGGCACACGCGCGGGAAAACACTGCATGAGACTCAACGTTGTACTTGACGGTATTATTATTATTATTATTATTATATTATTATTATTATTATTATTATTATTATTACTAAGCACCGCGTCTTACTACCCTTTCGGGTTATACGCTTAAATACTAATTACGTTAATGGGCTAGGACTTGAGAAGGTTGAATAAAAAGGAAGTGAACCTGCATTTGATTGAAGGGAGAGTGGAAAACCATTTAGGAACCACCCGGCCCCCGCCCCTCCCCCTGTTCACCCGAGCGAGGTTTGAACCTCAATCTCCCCGTCCTCGGCAAGTCTAGCTCAACTATCGTGTTAGCTAACTAAGCCACCGAGGCGGGTACTACTTGACTGTCGTCGACGGAGAGGTTTGGATTAAAAAATCCCACACGGTTGTGGTCATGGCATTAGGTATTCCAAGAGGGATTTATGCATCACTGTGTTTTCTCCGTCCTCTTTCGGCGTTAAAGCGGATGTGGGACACCTCTAAAATACACCCATCAACCTTAACCCTCAAACTAAATATATAATAACCATTGTGTTAAAACTGTAGCACCGTTTTGATATAGTTATAGAAAAGGACAGCTCAGGAGCATACCGATGGTATAAGAAAAGCATAAAATGACACAGAGCAGAATATCAGTGTAGGCGAGCAGCATTTTATATGGTATATTGGGTAAAAAAAAAAGAAAAAGAAATAACTTGCAAATCCCAGCCAATATAGAAGTTAAGACCAACAAACTAGGAATTCAAATATTAAAGCAACATTAGTTAATAATAGTAAGTTTAGGAAACTGTTCATACTGTGTTAAACTATGTCTATCACCAAACGGGGAGGGTATTGTTTTTAAATGATAATTCATTATTTATAAGTAGTTGAGATATAGTTTTAATAGAACAAACAATGTTATAAACAGAGCAATATTCCAAAATGAAGTACAAACTTCAACGGCCTTACTAAAGAAGACTGGACAACAATATTTATAGTGACAGTAATAAAGTAACAGAAACAAAAGGTAGCTCTGCATTTAATTGCCATATATTATCCCTCTAATATTATATCAGAAATAAAGACTACTATTATATTCCCAAACATCTTTTTAGTTACCTAGAGCAAAAAGAAATAACAAATCTTAAAAAAGATATTAATATTTAATATTTACTTACTAATAGTGTATTAAAAATAAATAATATTTTTATATTCCAAAAAAGTCAAAGTTCCAGCAATTCAAGATATTTCACAAGTCCAAAAGGGGTCGAGAACAACATTAGTTGCTTGACACACATTCTCACATAAACATAGTCGCTAACAAAAAAAGGCATCCAAAATCATAACTTAAGGTCATATTACATAACTTAGATCTTTATCATTCTTTACTTTTTTTAAAAAAAGTAAATAAAAACGTATGAATTCAAAAAGTAATTTTGACTGAAAGATTCCAAATATTAATAAGTATAATTTTATGAATTTCAGGCCGAAAATCAATTTAGAAAAATTAAAGATTTAAACATATAAATTATCCTTACATTATTATATTTAACGTACGAGATAAAGAATGATCATCTCGAATGAAATCTCCACCAACAGTTGTTTTACATTGTCACTTCCGGGGTGGTAAATATAATAGTTGCCCCCAAAAAAGTATAGAGAGGATATAAGGAAGGTGGAACATAGGAAGGTAATATGGGGAGGAAACGTATGTCGACTGTCAGGTGACGATTCTACACAAAAGGCAGCCACGTTATCAAAATCGAACATTCTACGTCAGGATTTGACGTAATCCCGTGTTTCCCTGACAATGGGGAACTACTATGAAGTGGCAGGTTGTCCCGACGCCTGTTTAGCTCACCAGTCAAACATATCTTGTCATGGGCGGGTGTGTTTGGATAATCTTTAGGTCGAGTGGTCGTAGAGAGGAGTACATGGTGAATGGCAACCTACGTTTATGTTTCCCAATTAGTAATTTTTATACTATTTGTTCATTGTAGATTAATTAATGTTCCAAAAAGAAGTAATTAAAAAAAGTTGTTGACCCCAAGGTTGCTTAGACCTTTAGTAACAGTTGAAACGTTACTAGAACATTTCCGTTGTCATTCAAATTTGTTTGGACACTTCATGGCAAGTAATGTAAGAGTGATTTTATTTGCTAAAATATAAACTACATTTGTAAGGTTATATCAATATGAAGATTATGTTTTTTATTTAATCTAGACATGATAATTACCGCATCGGTGAACACGAGGACTAAATGCAATGCTCATAATCTGGTTTGTAATTTAAGTAATGTCACCTTTTATTACATTCTTGACACGGTAGTTAACTTACGTAAGACAAATTAATCGAAGCCATTTGTGAAATCGTATGAATTGGATATAAAACTAATATTTTAGTTATATTAGTTTGTACTGGGTTTTATTATTATATTTTATAGTGTTTCAAGAAATATCTTAAAACATTATAACAAAACAGATAATTTATTAGTCCATGAAAAATAAATGTCTTGCATCCTCTAATAACAGCCCCCCCCCCCCCGCCCCCTCTACTTTAAATGTAAATGCAAATTCAGAGTTCCTTTCTTTACTCTCATTATCTCTACATCAAGCAAATAATAACCTCGTATCAAAACATATATATGTATGTAAATACATATACACATATGTGTTTCAACATGAGGTTATTAACTGTGTATGCACACATGACAATAATAAATAAATGGTACGGCACACCGCACAGACTTTCTCTCTCTTTCTATAAACTCGTAAGATTTCTGAACGGAATAATGTACATTGTATCATCACCACTCCACATAAGAACACGCATAAAATAATATACAATGATATAGAATCAATGAGAAAAGAGGCGCATCTTTGTCCACCTAAGAACATTTCAAACAGTTTAATGTCTTCCACAAGGGTCAACACTTCGTATTAAAATTTCGATTTCTGGTTAAAATTTTAACATTTTAAAAGATGTTGCAGATCTTCAAGTCATTGCATTGATATTTAATTATTCATTTATACATTTTGACCAATAAAAAATGTAAATATTGACTATTGAGTCTAAAATGGAGATAGATCATTGCTATGCAAACATTTCTCCTAAGAGATTTAAGGAAAAATAACATACTTTTTTTAGATACTTACTTATATTTAATTACTCTATGGCATTGGAGTATTATTGCGTTAAGACTTAAGTAGTATATGTTTACAACTAAAGCTCACAAAATTGTATTAATATATTTGCAAATATCTCAGAAACTGTTGCTTTTATAAAAATATATGTCAAATAAAAGTTTTTTATTTCTAATAGTCCTACAATTTTGCAATGATAAGTTGTTTAGTTTCTCCAATAGTTGTGGAGATACGGAAATTAACGCTTCTGTAATGTACCCTAAAAATCATTTTCATAGGAAAATGAAAATAGCCAGTTTATTTATAATCTTAATCAACGCCTAGATACGAATTTTAATCAAAATCGTTTAAGCAGATTTTGAGAAAACCAAATTTTTCTCTTTTCGTCCTTCAGTAAACTACCCTTAATTTTAAGTTTTTATAGACACACAGACAGATGGCATTGCAAAGACTATTTTTTAGGGTTCGGGGGGTCATGAGACGTCGACATCCATCAACATTTCAGGTTAGTTTTTTTTTTACGGTCGCAATACTTAAACTTTAATGTCCAAAAAGTTAAAAAAATTCATATAATTGCGTATATATTGAAAGTTATTGATTTTATAAAAATATGTTTCGGATAAAATATCTGTATTATAAATATATATACATATTTGTAATGCTAAGTAATTTCATATCTCAAATAGTTTCGGAGCTATTTAAAAAAATGTTAATTTACGCCTCAGACCGGAGCCCTTAAAGTCATTTTGCCGAAAAATTGAGGGTAGCCATTTTGTTTGGAATATTTATTAATGTTTACAAATGAAATTTAATCAAAATCGTTGGAGCCGATTTTGAGAAAATCGTCTTTTTCTCTTTTTGCCATTCAGTAAACTACCCTTAATTTTAAGTTTTAATAGACACACAGACAGACGGCATTGCAAAGACTATTTTTAAGGGTTCGGGGGGTCATGAGACGTCGACATCCATCAACATTTCAGGTTAGTTTTTCTTACGGTCGCAATACTTAAGCTTTAATGCCCAAAAAGTTAAAAATATATATATAATTGCGTATATATTGAAAGTTATAGATTTTATAAAAATATGTTTCGAGTAAAATATTTGTATTATAAATATATATACATATTTGTAATGCTAAGTAATTTCATATCTCAAATAGTTTCGGAGCTATTATAAAAAATGTAAATTTACGCATCAAACCGGAGCCCTTAAAACGATTTTGCCGAAATATTGAGAGTAGCCATTTTGTTTGTAATATTTATTTATGTTCATAAATGAAATTTAATCAAAATCGTTAGAGCCGATTTTGAGAAAATCGACTTTTTCTCTTTTTGCCCTTCAGTAAACTACCCTTAATTTTAGGGGTAGATATCCAATTCCAAAAACCCCTCGGGGCAACCCTATGAAAACCCTAGATATCAAGTTTCAGCTCAATCGGTAAAATAGTTTAGGCTCTAGTTGGAGGTACAGACAGACAGACAGACAGACAGACAGACAGACAGACGGAAATTCAAAAACCACTTTTTCGGATTCAGGAAGTCATGAAACGTCAAAATTCATCAAAATCTCGAGTTCGATTTTTTTGACGATCACAATACTTTCTCTACCTGTAAGATAGAGAGAAAGTAAAAATCTAGTATGCGTAATAAAAAACAACCTCTACGTCCAGTCAAGGTCGCTCTCAACAGACAAGTCTCAGGTCGATCAAGTCTACGATAGATGAGAGAACAAGAACAACTTTTAAAGCTTATCATAAAAAAAAACAAGACCAATCCAGAAAGAATTTTTACAATGAACATTTGTTTATTACTTTTTACAGTTTAAAAAACTAATTTTTTTATGTTTACAGCTTACAATAAAAGCAGGGGATTCCAACCACCCCTTTCCAAACAATACTAGCTGGTCTAGTGATTTTTTTTATTCCGTTACCAAACGCTCACTTGTAAATTAAGGCTTTTTTTTATTTTACCGGGGCGACTTCTTACACGCGAGAGGTGTCTGTAAATAAAGCTCGGACCCTCTTTGAGTTAATGACATCCTTTTCGGCCTATCACGAACATGGACAGAACCTAGAGCCACCTCGACGCAATCAAAGCTCGGACCCTCTTGAGTTAATGACATCCTTTTCGGCCTATCACGAACATGGACAGAACCTAGAGCCACCTCGACGCAATCAAAGTTCGGACCCTCTTGAGTTAATGACATCCTTTTCGGCCTATCACGAACATGGACAGAACCTAGAGCCACCTCGACGTAATCAAAGTTCGGACCCTCATGAGTTAATGACATCCTTTTCGGCCTATCACGAACATAGACAGAACCTAGAGCCACCTCGACGCAATCAAAGTTCGGACCCTCTTGAGTTAATGACATCCTTTTCGGCCTATCACGAACATGGACAGAACCTAGAGCCACCTCGACGCAATCAAAGTTCGGACCCTCTTGAGTTAATGACATCCTTTTCGGCCTATCACGAACATGGACAGAACCTAGAGGCACCTCGACGCAATCAACGCTACAAATTACACTTCACGTCAATAACAAACCGGGCGCTGCCATCACCAACCACCTCTGAGAGAGATTTGCATTCGAATCCAGGTGAGGTAGTTCTCCCCCAACTGCATCTTAATACCTATACGGGCTTTAGGCATTTAAAAAAAATCAGCTAGGTGGAATTTGGGATGGAAAAGGTAGGGATTATCAGAAATTTATCCCAGGATGACCAATAAAACTCTAGAATATAATTCCAACATGATTCCTGGTTTTCAAAAAAAAAAAAAAGTTCCAGAATTTTTCTCAAATGGTAAGAATTTCAACAAGTGATTATGAATTAAAATATTTTGTTAAAGGTTTGCTGAAAAGGTCGGCAAATTCTAGAACCTGAGCAAGTAATGTTATTAAGGATTTCTACTCGATGCCTAGTCTAGTGGTCTATCGGAGCCCTACATAATTTGCACTTCCTACACCCTCAAATATGGCTAAACACTTTAAATTACTTCAATATTGGTCTTCTTTTTTTTAATACGTATTATCTCCTGTTGGGAAACATCACCACGAGCCACCACATACCCTACCCTACCCTACCTCATAAGATTTATTATTATTATTATTATTGTTATTATTATTATTATTATTATTAGCACCGCGTCTTACTACCCGTTCGGGTTATACGCACTTACGCTAATGTGCAATGTTAGGGTGATTGTGAAACGAAATGGAGGACCTACAGTTTAACGTGGAATCCAAACCACGGTAGAGGCCTGGCATTCCTCACATTCACAAGTTGTGATTAATACACATCTTGTCAGAGGTGAAGGAAGGGTTTGGCAATCAGATAAATCGGTGCCGGGACCGAGGATTGAACCCCGGACCCTCAGCACAGAAGTCTGACACCTTACCCCTAGACCACCAGGTCACCAAACTCATAAGAAAATTAGGGTACAGCCATGGAATTACTCTACATACTTATAGCACGTTATTTTAAGTTGTGGATCAGAAAATTATTATCACGTTTGTGATATGTGCTCAGCCACGAGTAGAGAATATACAAGTTAAACAACAGTATGTATACACGTGTGCTACACCTAGTAGCGACGGAATCTTATTCGTGGTGGAGGATTAGAACAAGTTAAATTTAAAAAATGTCCCCCAAGTCAAATGACCTAGGGGGGCCTAGGGACTCAACCCCGGAAAATGTTTGAAAATTGAATGCCCCTAAAAGATATTTTGGGAGGTCCTCACCTGGAAACATTTAGAAAATTAGACTCCTCTCCAAGATATTTGAAAGAGTCCTACCAAAGAAAATTTTGAAATTTGAATAGCCTTGTAAGCTATTTAGAATGGTTTTGCCTGTTTTTTGTTTTGTTTTTTAAATACAATTTTTCCCGAGGCTATTATTAGTGGTCCCGACTGACAGCAAAATTCAAGCATAATTTCCGACTTTCCTGGTTTTCCCGAGCAGTGAACACCCTGTAACCGTTTATACATGTGTGTGTGTGAAACAATTTAAGAGCCCCCTTCCCTTCCCCCCCCCCCCCCCCCGCTATCCTCACCATCCAGCAGGGGTTGTGGTGGTCTAGGGGTAAGGTGTCAGACTTCTGTGCTAAGGGTCCGGGGTTCAATCCTCGGTCCCGGCACAGATTTATCTGAATGCCAAACCCTTCCTTCATCTCTGACAAGATGTGTATTAATCACAACTTGTGAATGTGAGGAATGCCAGGCCTCCACCGTGGTTCGGATTCCACGTTAAACTGTAGGTCCTCCATTTCATCTCACAATCACCCTACCATTTCACATTAGCGTATGTGCGTGTAACCCGAACGGGTAGTAAGACGTGGTGCTAATAATAATAATTCATCATCATCAAGTCGAGCCTGATGTCCTGATGTTTAGTTCAAGTGCCCCCCGATGAGAGTCCGGGTGAAGCCCAAGTTTAGTTCATACGCGGTATTACGGGGTTTCACAGTGCACTTTCTGAAACATATTTATTATATTATTTAGATACGACTTACAAACCAACTTGACTGTAACGATCCCCTGGCTGTTAACTCAGCAATATGAAAGCGGAAGTCCCAATTTCCATAATGACACGTTCTATAGGTACAAATTATTCAGAATTAATAATAATAAAGTCCCTTGACAGTCGCCGTGAATTAGTGGCCAGAATGGTCTAAGAGAGACCCTGGTTCGATTAGGGGTATTTGTTTACGGGGTTGTTGTGCTATCCAATTTATAAATATGACTAGGCGTACAATTCTAGGTTAAGTTAGTGCATAGGTCGTGTTTAGAAAGTTAAATATTTGAATAATAAAAGTGTTGTCAGCTTGCCAGTAGGTAGTATGAAATCATTCTGATAGCGATCCACCTCCAAATGGTTAGTGTTCATGGCAAGGCCACGCGTCAGAAGTTGACCTTCATTTCTTAATTTAATTTAACTAAAAATTAACTTGAAAAAGTCCTTAAAAAGTGTGACAGTACATCAGTACAATATTATAATTTTACTTACTCTATGGCTTTAGAAAATATAAATTTCATTGCCGCACTTATAAAAGTACGCCACCTATCCCTATCTTGAACTAGTTCTACCCAGTCCACCTCATTACACAAATAATATACCCAGAGACTCAACCTCCAGGTTAAAATGGTTATGCTCCTTTTGGCAGCTTGAGTCCTTCAACACTAGGATCGCTGCCGTTAGTCCTATTATCTATCACCCAGCACTGACAGTAGCGAAGCCCAGTGTTGAAGGACTCAAGCTGGCAAAAGGTGCGCAGCTAAACCCCGCAAGGTTGAGAGTCTGTTTCTTATTTGTCTATGGCCTGAGTCAATGGTCTCTTCCCAGTGGGTTTGTCAGTCAGTACCCTGAACATGGTTCTAGAATCTCTCATTTGCGCTGCATGTCCTGCCCACCTTAATTAACAATACTTGATTATCCTAACAATGTCTTGTGATGAGTACAGTCTATGCAACTCATCATTATGTTACCTTCTCCATTCCCCGGTAGCCTCATCTCTCTTTTTTTTTTTTTTTTTAGACCAAATATATTCCAAAGCACCTTGTTTTCGAACACCCTACATTTATTTTCGTCATGTAAGGTAAGAGACCACGTTTCACACCCAATCGTTATTGTTAGTTAAAATTGTTCCTAAATATTTACTCACATTAACCCTGACGAAGTTATCTAATTATCAACCCCAATCTGTGTTCTCTGTGTGATCATATACAGTATTTAGTCTTTTTAGCGTTCACTTCTAGACCTATTTTCTTACTAGCCTCTAATAAAATGTCTGCATTTCTTGCCACACCATCCTGAATACTGCCCAACAAAGCTAAATCACGTGTGTATCCTATTAGCTATGTTGTACCTACTCCCTTGCATTATTATACTTTTTATAAAGTGATGTCAAAATATATTATCCCAGTGGTATGAAATACAATATTACCGAGGGTAAGATTTATTCTCAGGTTTGCATCTAAATTATCGTGGAGGGAGGATGAACACACAGTGAAGATCATATGTTTAATGCTGATTCCTCTCCCTGTGATCGAACCAGTGCCCCTTGAATATGTAGGTCATGATAAGGGACTAATCTCAAGTAGAGATGTTAGCCGGAAAACTACAAAACTATTCAAATGAAACGAATGCAATCGAGATATCCCAAGTTTTATAATTTCGAATACAGTTTAATTTATTTAAATATTATCAAATTATTTACAATAAAGTAGACCTAATAAAAGCGATTCAAGCTCTCTTCTCACACTCGTGTATCGACTACAGCGCTTGGCGGTTGCATATGTTACTAATCGAGGTTCTCCAATTTGCTGTAGCTTAGAAATTAATTTAATACTTCAATATTAATAATCAAAGAGTTTACGGTTATATCAGGAATATTTTTCGATTTAAGTTGAACCGAAAAAATTGCACCTTTTAATCATTCATAAATTAAATTTGGTTGAAACGAAACAATTAGGGCATCAAGGACACCATACAAATTGGTTAACAAGATATAAAAAAATTTTGGAAGGTTATGTGGGTTAAAGTGGCACACCACACACGACTTGGACGAAATGGTCGACAAGCCTAGTTGCTCATCAGGGTTGCCACTCTGGTCCTACTACCGAATTCCCTGTGTTTTCGAGTTTTTCCAGAAGGAGTTCCCATTTTTTCCAGGCAACTTGGATTAAATAAAAGAGTAATAAAATTCCATCAAACTTATTAGTGTGAAATCAGGTAACTTATGTTTAAAACAGGTTTATTTTTTAAGATTGATGCGGAAATACAGTCTATGTCGCTTCACAGCCCTTGTTTAGGGGGAAATAACATATGTTTGAATTGGCATGTTTAATTATTCTGCTAGGTTTTTTTTCCATCCAAATACCCACTATTTTATTTAAGCTTTCAGTTAAATGTCCCAAACTAACAAATATTCCAGTATTTTTACTATACTTTGCAAAATTCCCCAAGTTTTCCCGGTTTTCCAGTTGTGTGTCAACCCTGACATGCACAGGTGGACAAAGTGATAGACTCATCCAACGGAAAGTGATCGTATCCGTCTCGGTGTCCTTGGTTTGGATCCTAACCGGGTTATTATACGGCGTGATCGAGAGTAACACACGTCCACTCTGTTGGCTGGTGTTATCACGAGTAACACACGTCCACTCTGTTGGCTGGTGTTATCACGAGTAACACACGTCCACTCTGTTGGCTGGTGTTATCACGAGTAACACACGTCCACTCTGTTGGCTGGTGTGATCACGAGTAACACACGTTCACTCTGTTGGCTGGTGTTATCACGAGTAACACACGTCCACTCTGTTGGCTGGTGTTATCACGAGTAACACACGTCCACTCTGTTGGCTGGTGTTATCACGAGTAACACACGTCCACTCTGTTGGCTGGTGTTATCACAAGTAACACACGTCCACTCTGTTGGCTGGTGTGATCACGAGTAACACACGTCCACTCTGTTGGCTGGTGTTATCACGAGTAACACACGTCCACTCTGTTGGCTGGTGTTATCACGAGTAACACACGTCCACTCTGTTGGCTGGTGTGATCACGAGTAATACACGTCCACTCTGTTGGCTGGTGTTATCACGAGTAACACACGTCCACTCTGTTGGCTGGTGTTATCACGAGTAACACACGTCCACTCTGTTGGCTGGTGTTATCACGAGTAACACACGTCCACTCTGTTGGCTGGTGTGATCACGAGTAATACACGTCCACTCTGTTGGCTGGTGTTAACGAGAGTAACACACGTCCAATCTCTATGATAGTATGATCGCGATTCTTTTTCCAATGGCCGCCGCGAGGCTTTCTTGCAACCCTTGGACGAATTCCCTTCTTAAAAGGAAATAGGCCGATTTCCTTTCTTAAAAGGAAATAGGCCAAGGTCGTTTTCATTGTCACTTAAAAAATAGCACCTCTGGTCGGAGGGATTTGTTACAATTTGTCCCTTTTCTTTACTGATAGTTTTTAAGGATAGTAAATACTAAAAAACATAATTGTGCCCTTATTTTCGAAAAATAGGACCAAGAATCGCTTCGGTACGTCCTTCACTAAAGCTCATAAATCCTGCTAAAGTTAACTAACAAGAAATATTATGTTAGGATTCAAATATTTGTTTTCATTTTGTAGACCGGTTGTTAACGGTTTATGAGTGAGCTTGTCTACCAGTTGGGCCAGTCACTTAGTTCACCTAGACGTGTATTACCCGAAAGGGTAGAAATAAGCAGTGCTTATTTATATTTTGTCAGACAATTGGCTACTATCACATGGTCCTACTCGTGTCAGCCGCTTGGCTCACATTGCTTGTGTGTGTCGTGGATACCAGTGTAGACCAGTTTGCCTGCACCCAACAACTTAGCACAATTCTGCACTTGGCCATACAAAACTTAAATCTCACGGGCGGGCGGTAGACATCACAAGAGTGATCACCCCCCCTTTCCCCTTCCAATGCGCCACTCTTCTAACAACAATCAGTCGCGATTTGAGTAACAAACAGCACGCACCACTCTTTACAGCCTTGTCTACATCAGAGGACGACTGACGGATCTCTGACAAACAGTTTATATCAAGCAGCTGACGAGAGAGAGGTCTGCCTGGATGGAAGTACTTCTAGAATCAATGTTCAAAGTTTCTATTCCAACAGGGGACGCCAAAAATTCGGGCCAGTTCTTTTACAACTTGGCCTACACCCTCCAGGGTTTCCATTATTTTCTTACTACGAAATTCTCTCTTTTTTTTCCAGAATGAGTCTCCCCCCCCATCTTTCAAGAAAACTTATATTTGAGTATAAGTAAAAAGTAAATAAATTTAGTTTTTCATAAAATTGGCTTCAATAATCTAATAACCAATAATCATGAGAACTTGTGCGTAGTTTATTATTAGCGTAGGCCATAGTTTTCAGCGATGTAGTACAGCCGCGTGTGTAAAATAAATACTTATATTTAGCCAATACAACAGTGATTTCCTTGTCTTCTGAACAAAAAAAATAACAAAAACGAAAATGATTTGTTACTAAATAAAAGTTTGGTGAAAGTAGTTAGAAGTATTTTTAAATGTAAACTATTAATATTTTATAAAATGTGCTAAATTTTGAAATTTACATTGAAAATTTTATGTATAAGAGATAATGTTCTGAAAGAAATTTTATTTTTGTTGTCAACATAGCTTTTCCCAAATAAGGATGGTGCGTGATGTTTTTTCGTAGTGGCTACTTCACTGATTATTTAGTAATTATTGCAGACAAAAAAAAATCCGTTCTAGTTTCGCTAATGAATCAAGTACGTAAACATCGTGTGTATAGGGGCCTTAAGATTAAAGTTTTACTTGTTCATGTCACGTGTCCATGAGGTTAGACAGAGACTTTAAGGTTACGGAAGGAGGACCTAGAGTGAGCCAATTTCACTTCATATGATTTTTTTTATTATAAAAACAGAAATTTAAGGTTTTCAATCCTGTAAGGATATGTTAGTAGTAGCTTTCCATTTAATTTCGGCTTGAACCATATTTTAAAAATAACGCAATATTTGTGTAAATTTGCAACGCCTCCTTAAAAGAGTTGCTATTTCGTCCATTCCAGTGACGGCCGGATCACCAACTCGCTCAACTAACACCAGTGAACATGGCAACACTGTTTTACAATCTCAGCCCCCACCCCCGTCGTTTTCAATCCACTTTATCTTCAATGTGATTTCACTCACGAAAAAGGCATTCAACAAGTGAAGATAAAGGCGTAAAGGGGAAACCGACGACTTAATAAGGTAACCGGTAAAGCAGGATCCTATAAACAGCCCTGTTGGGCTCTCGGACGATACGATGACCCACACGACGTTAAGAGCTTAACGTGCTTTACGACGCTGAAATGGAATACGGCGAGAAGGAGAAGGGGGAGGTTAATAGGCAAAGTAAAACAACCGATGTACGTTAACTTGCGAGAGAATTAACGAAATTAACACCTGCAGCTAAAGATGAAACATTTCAGATCACTAGATCACCACCTGTAGCTAAAGATGAAACATTTCAGATCACTAGATTACCATCTGTAGCTAAAGATGAAACATTTCAGAGCAATGGATTACCACCTGTAGCTAAAGATGAAACATTTCAGAGCACTGGATTACCACCTGTAGCTAAAGATGAAACATTTCAGAGCACTGGATTACCACCTGTAGCTAAAGATGAAACATTTCAGAGCACTGGATTACCACCTGTAGCTAAAGATGAAACATTTCCGATCACTAGATTACCATCTGTAGCTAAAGATGAAACATTTCAGAGCACTGGATTACCACCTGTAGCTAAAGATGAAACATTTCAGATCACTAGATTACCATCTGTAGCTAAAGATGAAATATTTCAGAGCACTGGATTACCACCTGTAGCTAAAGATGAAACATTTCAGAGCACTGGATTACCACCTGTAGCTAAAGATGAAACATTTCTGATCACTGGATTACCACCTGTAGCTAAAGATGAAACATTTCTGATCACTGGATTCCTCGACCTATCGCCATAAGAATTCCTGTGCATTTCCTTAAAATGTTGGTCTGCTCAACTTTATAACCTAAATTATATCTACTAGTTACTAATCTAAATTAAAGCTTAAAATTAATATCTGCATCGTGCAAATTATAAGGGAATATAGTATAATAAGGGAAGAATGTAGAGCTTGTAAGAAGTGTACCAGCATTTTCGTGGGATAGTAGGAACGTGTTTGAGGAAAAACAACTTCAGTCAGTCAGTCAGTCAGTCTGGAATTTTTTTGTATTTTTATAAGGTCCTTTCTACCAGAATCCTATTATACTTTTTCTTTAAAAAAAAATTCTGTTGAAAGAAAACTGGCGTTAGTTGCTTCTACTATGTATCTACTAATTAGATAGCGGGGCGATCCCTTGACAATACACTGTGTTTACATATCCCAACAAACGAGTTTTAATGGCTTTTTAATGAGCTTTTAATTACTTAACACAACTATTCATGACTCAATTAAAATACTTCCAAAAAATTTGATTGCATATACCCTCAAACCTAGATAATTAGTTAAAGTGGCTACAATTTTTATTTTTATGATTTGCTCATTTCTCAATAATGTCATAGTCCGAGAATAAATTAATATTATGTGGGCCAGTCACTAGTTCACCTAGTAAAGAATTAATCACAAATATTGTTCTTACTAGTATGTAGACTTTACCTCACATTACTAACCATTAGCAACAAACCATTCAGGACAAAAGTTCACCCGTATCATTGTGCGTGATGAATCAATGCCAGGCCCATCCGGTTTGGTCTAGCGAGGGTATTTATTGCAAAATGGTTTCCCACTCACCCTACACGCAAATGCGGGTAAATTTCATGTATGATTATACCTTTATCATCCCTACCCTCTTAATGTAATTAAAAGTGGGTATCCAGGATGGGTATTAAGATACCCATAGAGATGGGCAAAACACTCCAGACAGGTGAGCGATTGTTTTAGTACTTAATTTATTAGTTAAACTTGTACTGAATCAGTCCTGGTAAATATTCCGAAATATCCAGCAAAGTATTTACTAATAAATACACAACATACATTCACATGGTCATTGTTTTCATCTTTGTTTTGGGAATAGTTTACTTTAGCAACAAAAATAAAATCCCTTTCAGAAAGTGGTTTGTTAATTTATAAATTAAAAGTTTAATTTATATTTTTGAAACAACCCGGCATAGTTTTTTTTTTGTGAATTATTTACTCGTGCAAAAATACACTTAATTAAAACCACTTCTAAAACTTTTTTTCAAAACCAAAATATTTTGTTTTTATTTTGTTTGACAGACAAGGGTCCGACACTTAGCTCAGTCGGTAGCGTATCTGTCTATGAGCAAGGGACCGGGTTTGATTCCTGGCAAAGCCGAAACAAATATAATGGTGGATTGTGGTTCCCTTACAGAGTGATGAATTAACGGCGGGGACTGGATGTTGTGTTTGCTCTAGATCTAAGTTAGTTCATAAGACGTGCCTGATATAATCAGTCGGTTCAGAAAGTGATTGCACGATAAACACCTCAAATAAATTAAATGAAAGTGACATAATTAATCTCTTCTGCGAATACGTTTGTACTTTTAACACCGCTTAAAACTATGACCGCGCTACTAACAAATTACGAGCACTTCTTGTTTTACTAACAATCGCGATTAAAGTTAGTCTTGTACACGGGAAAAGTTAACTTAAACAGAATTCAGTACAATCCAGAGCAGTTGGCAATTATAAGACGAGGCTAGGTGAAGGAAAAGCGGATAATAGTTGTAGTTAAAAAGACAAGTCCTTTTTTTTTTTTACTAATCCGGTTCTTGTTTCTTATCCCTTCAGATCTCGGACAGCGGGATCCGTTCACAGTCAAACACAGAAAAAAAAAACCTGTGAAGTTGTGGAAGGGGGAGGGGAGGAAAAGGGGGAGGGGGGAGAAGAGAGACGTTCACATTCCTTGCTGACGCCTACTGGCTCCAGCATCCCTGGTACAGGCTCACGGGGAATCTTACCTGAGAGGGGGGGAGGAATACTTGCAACGCTAAGGTATGCCACCATCGACCACACAACAGGTCTGTGAACGAGCTACTTTCAATTGGTGGTCGATCATTCATCAAACGATGCTAAAGAGGGAACACAAGCGTTCATCAAATTAATTATGTTACAAGAGGGTACATGTGAGTTCATCAAATTAATTATGTACAAGAGGGTATGTGTGAGTTCATCAAATTGACTATACTAAGAGGGGGCCTACAATGATTTCTCATCAAATATCATTGAACTAAAATCAATTTTTTTTTTAAATTCCCCTAGTAAGTAAAATAAAGTTTACCTTCATAAAATACGTTTTGTTTCCTGAGTTTTCAGAAACATGTGTGAAAAATCAAAATAAATTAGTGTAAATTATGTAAATTAGCCGCGAAATGAGTTTAAATTTAAAAAAAATTAGTTGAAAAATTACACCTGAGCACAGGTTCGATTCTCTTGCCCAGGAGTAATTTTCAACTATTCTTAAAATATAACTAAAAGAGTTCTCATTAATTCATATGCTGTATGATTTTTAAAAACCATCCTGTGGTCTAAGCTCCTGCTACATATCCAAAGCTCCAGATTTTATGTAAAGCAGTGGGTCTGGAACGGAGTCAAACTCGGCCTCTTGAGCACAAAAGAAGAGTTACTTGAATGGAAAAGTAGCGGCTCCGGTCTAGAAAATAGAGATTAACGGCTGACGCGTTCGTTGCGCAGACCACATAATACACATAATCCGCAGAAGTTTGCACTATCTTCTCCAAAATACGGCGGCCACTCGTCCAGTAGGGTCGATCGTGGGTTGACACCGTGGATATTTAAAAATAAATGCTATTTCAATAATTAAAACGGTGTTTTCGTGTTATTTGTGGGAGAGGTTAAGCTGTTATCATATTGACACGCTCAGCACAGAGCTTGTCAGTAGGAGAGAGATAGAGGGGTTGTTGAACATGAAGCGAGAGAGAAAGAGAAAATATATATATATATATAAGTGAAACCTATGAAAAAACTTCACAGTGTCTACAGTATGGCGTTTTTCCCCAACCAAAGAAGCCTCTTAAAATAAAGTGACCCTTTTTTTCTTCTTGGCATTTCCGGAGACAGTTTCTCTAAAAGTGATTTTTTAATCCGTTAATGAAAGTAATAGAATACAAAACACAAAAGCCGTGAACCAGCCCACGCGTAGATAGCACAGATTTTACACGTCTTAAATATATATCAGCAACAGACTCGATTATCACATTTTTATTCAATTCAAATTAGATTTTAACTTGCATTAAATGATTTAACAAATCTTGGACAAAGATATTCCGGGACATTAAGTCTCATTTCGGAGACTGTCCCCGAAAATCGAATAGGAATGGTCCACCTTATAAATTTTAGATTAGCAGAAGTATCCGGGGTAACCATAACATTTACTGCGTGACTACCCCAGACACCACTTTGCTTCAAACAAACAGAAAAATATATCATTATATTGGTTCCAACCGGTTTTAGATTAACTTTTTTTTAAATAATTAAAAATTGTTAAATTTCAGTCTCTATGTGCACATGTTCGTGCACAGTAGCTACCAATTTTAAAATGTCAACCCTCTGCACGTGGTAGATGTCGCGCAATGCTCATAACAGACAAACAAATTCTTTATTTTATAGAATATAGATTCTTTAAAACGATTGTGTCAGCCATGGTCACAGACAAGAAGCAGACTCACGGGGGCTTAGCTGCGCTCCATTTGCCATCTTGAGTCGTCCAACACTGGGCTTCGCTAGTGTCACTGCTGGGTGATGATAGGACTAACCGCAGCGATCCTAGTGGTGAAGGACTCAAGCTGACAAAAGGAGCGCAACCATTTTAACTTGGAGGTTGAGTGTCTGGATATATTATTTGTCTGCGGCCATGGTTCAAATTCACAATGACATAATCTCAAGTGCCCACTTAGTACTGCGAGATTATAAAGTTTCTCAACTGTGCAAAGCCCTTCAACTTTACAACGTCACAAAGTTACAGCGTGACACATGATCACTGTCCTTTGCATCACGTGTGATAGTTTGTGAACTTTCTTTTGTTCCCCGATAAACACGATCTATGTTCCTGCGTCTATATTCAGTAATGAATTCTTATACAAGTCAACTATTACCGTGTGTACGACCAAATATCATGGCGACTTATGACAAAGAAGTAGCCATAATGAAAATTTATGCGTAGCTTCCGGGTACAGATAGGATTAAATAGCACGATGCTTGAAAGTGAAATGTAAAAGTAATAAATTTAGATGAAGCTAGAATTCCAACAAAGACTTTAACTTTTAAATATAGTAGTTTTCATATTTGTAAAGGCTGAAAAATGAAGTTAATGAATTGAAATTTAAAACATATATTGTTGAAAACTCTGGTTAAGATTTAGACAACTTATAATTAATATTAAACCCCCACACTTAAATATAATTAAAACATTTGATCCTAACATAGAGCTTAAATTAGGCCTAGACAAATGGAAAACAATAATGTATTATAAATTTAGTACTTTCAGTATCTTGATCATAACAATGGCAAACTAATTCAATTATATAAAAGAAATTATCTAGAGCTAAGGGCCTAAAACCCCGACCATTTTACAATTCGATACATTTAATCATAAGTTTTTTAAACACTCCAGATTGTTGCAAAATCTACATTAAAATTTTAATTTTTACATACACAAACCAGTTTCTGAGAATAATTTCATTTTAGTTGGTTGCATTTGAACTTCACCAAACAAGAATGAAAATGATGATCGTCGTAAATTTCAAAGTAGTTAAAACAATCCACTGGGTATTTTATTTCGTGATAGTTGTCGTCATTATTTAAATACAAGTTTTAACCAGTGAGGTATCCATCTCCACAAAAAGGTGGGGGACGATTCTACAAGGTCACAGCATTTAGAAATGAGAGGAGAAGGGGGAGGTGGGAGAAAGGAGCGTCTTTAGTTCGCGAAAAAAAAATATCCTTTTATACCTTCTCATTTTGTTTTGTTTGAAATGTCCATTCCTTGTTTGCAGGTTCAAACAGGAAGGGACATGTTTACACAAGATTTCAAACAAGGTGTTTTTAGCTACAAAGCTTTTAAGATTTCTGTATCTTTTCACAAACCTCCCCCTCGATTGTTTGTATATAGGATGTATCGATTTATGTGGGATGTAACTAGGAAGTAACTAGAATCTCTAAAAACACAAAAAGTCCTTATGAAGATTATGTCCTATGTCTAGAGATAGGGTAAAATAGCATTAATTTTCAGATTTTTTAGCATTAATTATTGGAAATTTAACGTTTTGTGGCATAATTTAGCATTTTGTAGCAAAATAGGTAAAAATGTCTTTCGTCAATGTTTTTAGGGCCTATACAAAGGATTTATGATAAAATGTATGTATGCATTAATACGAAGGTATTTTAACCTTCGTTTGCAATTATTTTCATGTGAGAGATTATAATTATAAATAATTAAATTAATAAGGAAGGAAACTGGAAGATTGTGTCAAACACAAACAGAAGAATGCAGAATGACTTCAATTGGCATAATTTATTTTACACCTATGTGTAACGTCAAAAAATCATTGTAGACTACAGTACAAAAATAAAAATAGTTTAGTAAATAGTTGGTGTCGTTGAATCAGTTCAAACAAATGTGCAAGTCAAAGATTGTTTGTTGATTTTTCCCCTGAAAGTCAACATTAAAATCTAAACTTTTAAACAGAACCTTTGTAGCAAATTGTTACGTTATTAAATATTAATAAAATTGTTGCTTAAGAATTTAAATTCAGGGGTCGATAAGTAAAATCAGTGTGTTCCAGTTCGCGACCCACGACCTGTATTCTTCTGATCCACCAATTACAACTGGTTTTTAAACGTATAATAGAAAAGGGGGTAGCTATGATCTCGTTATCGAAAAACTTGCGTCACAAAAATAGGCTCATTCATCTCACTGACTGTTGGTATATCCATAGTAATACTATGGTATATAATTCACTCAAGAATATACTACTGATTCAAAGTATTTATACAAACTCTCATAAAAATAGTAAATATCATCGTCATGGTCGACACTTAATAAGTAATATCAGGCCTCCACCGTGGTTCGGATCCCACGTTAAACTGTATGTCCTCCATTTCATCTCACAATCACCCTACCATTACACATTAGCGTAAGTGAGTACAAACAGAACTGGTAGTATGACGCGGTACTATATATATAATAATAATAATAATAATAATAATAAATAATAATATAATAATATAATAATAATCGTAATAATAATAATAATATAACAACAACAACTTAATAAGGCCGGCGTAGACCAGGCGCTGTGACAAATGTAAATGTATAATTTTCCTTGATCAATTACAAAATTCCCTGATATTTTCATGGCAGTTTTAAATTCCACGACATTTCCAGGTTTTCCATTATATTTGTTGATTGTTGTCTCGTGGGTTTTCAGAAACATGTGTGAAAAATTTAAATACCACCCCTTCCCCTAACCCCACACCCCATCCTCATTCAAAACAGGATCGCCTATACTTGTGGGTCAATATAGCCAATTTTCACAAGAGGTGGAAATAATTATTAGACTTGACCGATTGCCACGCTGACAAAGGCTTCACTCTCGCCTCGTTCACAGTTGACGGGGAGGTCCAGGTTCGAATCCCAAGCAGGCTTACTAAGGGTGTTTTCCCTAAATTGCTTTCCAATCCCTTTCCGCAAAAATGTGGGTGTATTTTATCTAAATGTTATCTTCCTTGTCCATACTTCATTAAAGTAAGTATCCGGATAGCGTGGACAAGGGGTTGGGGTTGGATACGTCACGTACACAGATCCACTGCGACTACCAGAGATGGCAGACGAAGGTCATCCATCAACTCGTCGCCATGTTTTAAAAGAACTGTTTGTTGACATTTCAGCAACCTCGACCCAGCAAATGGAAGTGATGGAACGGACTGGACCATCGCGATACGCTCAGGCTAGTCCTCAAAGGAAACCAGGGTCAACTCGCTTGATGGGAACAAATCACACCAGTTTGGTGGGGTTTATTGGGGATATACGCAACCGCAGCGTTGAAATGATCATTATCATCATCATCATCATCATCTCATCATCAAAGAACACGCTAGCGAAGTGACAAAAGTGAATACGATTAATTGACATTTAGTTCCCTTTCTCGCCGCTATAAAGCAGTAGTAAAATGGTGTGTTTGAGGAGAGAAAGAATCGCTGTATCCTCTACTTATCCTTTATTCCAAGGTCGCCTGTTAGTTGGGAAAGGAGAGAAAGAGAAAAGGAGAAGATTAGTGAACGCCAGAAAAACATTTACTTGGACGTGACAATGTGTACCATTATAATGGCCCCTTCGCTTGGAAGTGACAATGTCTACCATTATGATGGCTCCTTCGCTTGGAAGTGACAGTGTGTACCATTATGATGGCCCCTTCGCTTGGAAGTGACAATGTCTACCATTATGATGGATCCTTCGCTTGGAAGTGACAATGTCTACCATTATGATGGCTCCTTCGCTTTGGAAGTGACAATGTGTAGCATTATGATGGCTCCTTCGTTTGGAGGTGACAGTGTGTACCATTATGATGGTCCCCTTCCTTTGGAGGTGACATGTGTACCATTATGATGGCTCCTTCGCTTGGAAGTGACAATGTGCTACCATTATGATGGCTCCTTCGCTTGGAAGGTGACAAGTGTGTAGCATTATGATGGCTCCTTCGCTTGGAGGTGACAGTGTGTACCATTATGATGGTCCCTTCGCTTGGAGGTGACTGTGTACCATTATGATGGTCCTTCGCTTGGAGGTGACAGTGTGTACCATTATGATGGTCCTTCGCTTGGAGGTGACAGTGTGTACCATTATGTGGCCTTCGTTGGAGGTGACTGTGTACCATTATGATGCTCCTTCGCTTGGAGGTGACAGTGTGTACCATTATGATGGATCCTTCGCTTGGAGGTGACAGTGTGTACCATTATGATGACTCCTTCGCTTGGAGGTGACAGTGTGTACCATTATGATGATCCTTCGCTTGGAGGTGACAGTGTGTACCATTATGATGGACTCCTTCGCTTGGAGGTGACAGTGTGTACCATTATGATGGACTCCTTCGCTTGGAGGTGACAGTGTGTACCATTATGATGACTCCTTCGCTTGGAGGTGACAGTGTGTACATTATGATGATGGAATCCATTTATGCCTTGGAGGTGACAGTGTGTACCATTATGATGGCTCCTTCGCTTGGAAGTGAAAGTTTGTGCCATCCTAATGACCACCTTCGCTTGGAAGTGAAAGTTTGTGCCATCCTAATGACCACCTTCGCTTGGAAGTTACAGTTTGTGCCATCCTTTATTTGGAAGTGACAGCTTGTGCCATATTAATGGAGCCCTTCACTTGGAAATGACAGTTTTTGCTCTTTTACAGTAAATGAGTCCTACTCAGAACTCAACCAAGAGAGAAAGGTGGTGGACATCAAAATCAATACTTGAACCAGTGCTTCTCAAACTTTGGGCGCGACCTCCAAGAGAAAGTAAGGGGGAAGAATTACCTAGTAGAGGGGTGAAATAATGGAGCGAAGAAGAGGGGAGGGGGGGAGTTATTTAGATGAAGGTGGATGGGGTGGGGATGCAAAAAGTTTGGTCAAGGTACAGCTTTTTTCTTTTTCGTAGGCCTACTCTGATCGTAAACCTAAAAATTTAGTCCATGCATCTGTCACTTTAATTTAGGTGCATTTAACATGTTTAAAGCTTTTTATTATTATTGTTATTTGGGGGGCCAGGAGCAGCAAATACCTCGCTTGCTCAACCCCATTCCCCATCCATTCCCCACTGGAGTGTGCCATTGCCGGCGAGACTTAAAATTGAAAATCCTCCCCCAAGAGCTTGAAAATTCATGCGTGCTTAATATTTAACACCAGAAAGTTAAATGGTTTAAAAAAAATTATAGCACCGCATCTTACTATCCTTTTGAGTTATAGGCTTATGTATTAATCATGCTAATGGATGAGGAAGGTTTGATTTAGAGGATGTGTATCCACATTTGCATGGAAAGAGTGGGATACCATTTAGGAAAAACCACTCTCAGTACACCCAACCGGGATCGAACCACGATCTCTCTATATTCAGCAGTCTAGTCTATTGCGAGAGTGGCGCTATAGACCATGCGGCCACCGTAGCGGATTAAAACAAATATTGAGTCAGTGTTTTTGTTGTTGGTATAATTGAATAACGTGTGGATTTACCCGTGCTGGCTCGGGGCTCAAATTTCGGTTGAGTCAGCTTGGGTGGTTTATTTACCTAATAGTTTTTCCAGTCCCTCCACTCAAATGCGGGCAAAATTCTTCTAAATTCTTCCTTCCTTAACTGTAACTCCTTAACGTAATTAATAATTAATAATTAATTACAACACCTTGACTTAGACCAGTGATTCTCAAACTATTTGTCACAAGGAACCCTATAGAAGCTGCTAAAACTACTGAGGAACCCCATGAACCCTATGAACCTCTCTACAACTATACTACAAGTTTTTTAGCTTTGAATAAAAATTAAAGTGTATATTTTAGTAATAATCTCATGCTATAAATGAAGTCCAAAACAAAATTAATTTAATTCTTACATTTGTGTTACATATTTTGCATTGGGGAAAATAGTATAACTTCAAAATGTACTGTTTTTTACCCACTTTTTAGTGTGTTTTTTTTAGAATCTAATAATGTTAGTGTTAAAAAGTTATTTAATTTTATTTTCATAGTTAAACTGGATATTCTACTAAAGAAAGGGATGTTTACGAATGTTTAGCATAAAAATTTAAACGCATTAATGTGTATCGCCACTACGCATAATTGTCTCGCGGAACACATTTTGAGAACCATTGATTTAGACGGTAGCTTTTCTGCCTAATGAGCTAAATTATTTAAATTGGGGGGTTTCCCTTTCACAGTGATGAATTTATAAGGCCGGGAGATTGGGTGTTGTGTATGTTCTAGATTTAAGTTAGTTTATAGGTCGTGTGCTGATATAATCGGCCGGTTTAATTAGTGAGTACACGTTAAATACCTCAATTTGTTTTTATTATGCCTGTAGTCCGGGCGTGACGCGGGGGGGAACCAACTCCCTAAATAGTTTAACACGTCGCGGACTGAATTTTGACCTTTGAGATTAGCTTAGCGCGGACCTGTTCTCAGTAGAGAATGAAGAAAGGGCCCCTTTTTTCCGGGTATATTATTTGAAAGAAAACCTTCTAGAGGCTTCTTTCTGTCTTTCTTTCTTTTTTTAAGTTGCACCATGTTCTATTTGTTCCAGAAGGGAGGGAGAGAGAAAGAGTGTGTTTTCGAAGCGCTTGTTTCACAAGTATTTGGAAAAAGGGTGTGGGATAATAAACAAAAGAAAATATAAGCTGACAACTGAGAGTCGTTGTAAACAAAAAAATATAATCACCTAGGTGTGTGAGAAGATTTCCTCACACATATGGATGCATCTAGTCTTTATGTTCTGAAATTATTCATTAATTTAGAGATATATTAAGGGTGGGAACTTTTGATTTACATTATTGTGAAATGAAAAATCTATTTCATTACATACATTCGAACCTATTTGGAGAATGTGGCAGGCCCATTTGATGAACGTGGAAAAGTCTGAGAAAGTCTAAAAGCTTGAAAGATAAGCTCAGAATAAGTTTCACAGTTGTCTAACAGCATGTAAAGGTGATTAAAAAAAATATCCAGTACTCTCAGTGGTTTATGCCTTAAGTTAAAAAAAAAAACTTGTTAAAAGATAGAGAACGGGGTTAATGACCCCAACATTATCATAATAATGATGACTTGAGATAATAGGTTGGAGGTACTAAAAAGTAATATAACACAAAGCAGGAGAACTTTTACCATTTAGTTCAGATAAAAGCGAGATAAGTGGAATAATTAATTATTCAAATTTCCGTTTTACTCTTTCCAAGTAAGAAAACAAGAGTGGAAGAAAACACCCCAGCATCATTTATTAACAATGGAATGTACAGTTAAATGGTGCAAAATAGTTTTTCAATGGTTGGAAGTAAAAATTCTGAGACAAACACACAAAATTGAATTCCATTTTGTGAAATGGATAGTAAAACGTTAACTAAATTGTTCCAAGATTGATGCAGCTAAAATTGATATAAAAAGAAAATGGATGTTCTTATTATATTTGAAAATGTACCAATGGGCACGAGGAAAAAGGCGTTAACTAATCTTTTCTAGTTTGTCGGTGACGAGGAGTCTAAGGTTCGAATCCCGGCAGTATGTACAGAGGTATTATTTCTATATGTTTTTTCACTATATCTCCACGCAAATGTGGGTACATTTTCTTACAATGCTTTTTTCATATGTACTCCATTTGTTTTAATGAGTTGATATCCGCCTAGGTGGCGGCATGGTCTAAGGCGATACTCATGCAGTAGACTAACCGATGACGGGAAGATTGAGGTTCGAATCTCTGTTAGGTGTACTGAGTTTTTCCAAAATAGTTTTACACTCTCCCTACACGCAAATGCGGATACGCTTCATCTAAATATAGCCTTCCTAATCCCTAAAAACCATCAGCGTAATGAGTACATAAGTACATTACCCAAATGGATAGTAAAATGAGATGCTAAAAAAAAAAGCTGATAGCTGGATGGGTGTTAAGACGCACTGCGCATACAAATTTGTATGCAGAGACAAACAAAGACTTTAAAAAATATAATTTGGTTGTAATTTTAACTACATATTGTCCTAATCTTTAAAACATTTTGCGATTGTTATATGATTGTAGTAGTCAATGCTGCTTCCTCAAAACACAACCTACAAGATAGCTTGACCTAGGGTAGTACACCCAATAAAACACCCTGCCCTAGAACCTAGATATCTCAGAGTACAACCTACAAGATAGCTTGACCTAGGGTAGTACACCCAAAAAAACGCCCTGCCCTATAACCTAGATATCTCAGAGTACAACCTACAAGATAGCTTGACCTAGGGTAGTACACCCAAAAAAAACACCCTGCCCTAGAACCTAGATATCTCAGAGTACAACCTACAAGATAGCTTGACCTAGGGTAGTACACCCAATAAAACACCCTGCCCTAGAACCTAGATATTCACTTGGATAGGAGGACGAGCAACATTTATAAGAATAATAAATAGTTTTTCCAACCCCATCCAGAGTCAAACCAAGGTCTCTAAAGACTTGAGGTCGAGTGCTTTGACGATCCAACCAAAAAGGGGTTTGAGGGTTGGAGGTTTAGGGGGAGGTTGTAAATGTTTTTTGAAGCGCATACGTCTAAAACCTAGTAGGCACTAGGAATATTGTTTGCAAACTATGTTCGGAAACTGTTTCTTAATTTTTACAAAATGTTTCCTGTTGTTCAAAAATATTGTTCTTGTTTGTAATATCTTGGACAGCTGAAAACACCCTTAAACGCATATAATTATTTCAAATCAATATATTGTTGTGGTATGACATATGAAAATTATAAAAATTGCGTAAAAAAACTAAATGTTTTAAATGAAATCAAGGAAAAGTTCTGTTAATGTTAATAAGCTGAAAAAAGTTATAAAGACCCTTCGACTGCAGTTTTGTAAAAAACCATAGGAATTATTTGAAATAAAAAATAATTGGTACGGAACTCCACACGGAATTTCTCGCTCTATTGTTTAAAAATGGAAATTTTTACTCAAAACTCGTAATATATGTGAAACAAAATAATATACACTAGCAAACCCAAGAATAAATTGCACTGTATTTATGTAAAACATTTTTTGAGTCCCAGTTTTAAATTATTTAATTTTATTTTTAAAGAATGAATGTCCTCATTTGTATGTTTGGACCGATAAAAAAAAGATCAATATTGGGTTCACAAGGGTCAACACTTCGTACTAAAATTTCGACTCCCGGTTAAAATTGTCGACATTTTATTAGGTGTTGCACATCTTCATGTCATCGCATTGCTCTTAAATTCCTCATTTATAAATTTTGACTAATAAAAAATGTAAATATTGACTATTGAGTCTAAAATGGAGATAGATCATTGTTGTACAAACATTTCTCCTAAGAGGTTTAAGGAAAAATAACAATCTTAAAACTTAAGTAGTATCTCTTTACAACTAAAGCTCACAAAATTGTATTAATATATTTGCCAATATCTCAGAAACTGTTGGTTTTATAAAAATATATTTCATATGAAAGTTTTTTTATTTTTAATAGTACTACAATTTTGCAATGATAAGCTATTTAGTATCTAAAATAGTTGCGGAGATAGGGAAATTTCGGCTTTTGTTAAGTACCCTAAAATACATTTTCATGGGAAAATGAAATAGCCAGTTTATTTATAATCTTAATTAACGCCTATATACGAATTTTAATCAAAATTGTTAGAGCGGATTTTGAGAAAATCGATTTTTTCTCTTTTCTCCCTTTATTAAACTACTCTTAGTTTTAATTTTCTGAAAATTGAAAAATAACGCCTGGACACGGGAATCGAACCCGGGACCCGTTTCCAGGCGTCATTTTTCAATTTTCAGAGTATGATATATGGGTGGATAATTCCCCACTATAAAGCATTAATAATAGCTTCGGCTATTTGATTCTTAGTTTTAAGTTTAAACAGTCACAAACAGACGGCATTGCAAAGACCACCTTTTAGGGTTTGGGGTGGTCATGAGACATCGACATCCATCAGCATTTCAGGTTAGATTTTTTTTACCTAAGAGATTTATCAGTTGTACAAGACATTACAAACTAGAACGATACGGAAAGATGAGGCTTTTTTTTGAAGCACCGCGTCTTACTACCCGTTAGGGTTATACGCCTATGTACAAATTACACTAATGTGTTAGGGATTAGGAAGGTTTAATTGAGAGGAAGCGTACCCACACTTGCAGTGGGGAAAATCATTTAGGGAAAAAACCTTAGTGCACCCGACCGGGATCGAGCCCCTATCTCTCAGTCTTCGGCAGTCTAGTCTTAACACGGATAAGGAAATGATGTGCTCTGTGTGATCAACAGAACCAGACTGACCCAGGTTGCTTGTTGTCGACAATGTTTGCAAACACGTCCAGATAGGCATACTTGGTATCTTGTAACACATTTAAAATGGACGACCAGAAATAATGTTTCCTCTTTTGGAAACGCTAAGGAAACACGGAAAGCTGTTTGCAAACATGTCACAAACCGTTTTCGAAAAACCTTTTTAAAAAAATGGAACAAGAGCAACATTATTTGAATATTATGTTTGCAAACAAAGTTTACGGAAAATGTTTCCAAGTGCGTAAGGTTGTGACCTTAGTCACAGAGATCAGGATTTTCTGTGTCGCAATAAATTGTGTTTTTTACAAAACAATATCTTTGTTTATCGAAATGGTGCACATCATGCGCTTTATATTCCGGGTTCTCTTGAAGGAGGGTTATCTTAGATAAACTTCATTTCCACAACATTCATTTGATTAGTCACTACACCATGAGGACATTCAAAGCTGACATCATACATATCAAGGAGATATATATTTTTTTAAATAACAAAATGAAACAAGCTATCACCTTCATATTGGTGGGCACGCGTACTAAATGTCAGGCCCATCCAGCCTGGTTTGCCGGTAACTTGGAGGTCAGGGTGTGAATAACGGTCGGGTGGTACTAAATGTCAGGCCCATCCAGCCTGGTTTGCCGGTAACTTGGAGGTCAGTTTGAAATAAACGGTCGGACTTTAAAAAAGATCAGGCAACATTATTAGCATAATGTTTGCACAGTTAACGGAGTCCAGGAGTTGTGATTAGTCCGGGTCGGATGTGTCCATAAATTGTACAGCGAAGGTCCATCAGCCTTTGTATTCCGGTCTCTGAGGTAGGGTTATCTTAGATAACTTCGATTACAAATGTCAGGTCCTACACCATGCCTGTATATCCGGAGAATAATTTTTTGAAATAACAAATGAACAGTATCAATATTGGTGGACTGGTACTAAATGTCAGGCCCATCCAGCTGGTTTGCCGGTAGCTTGGAGGTCAGGGTGTGAATAACGGTCGGATGGTACTAAATGTCAGGCCCATCCAGCCTGGTTTGCCGGTAACTTGGAGGTCAGGGTGTGAATAACGGTCGGGTAGGTACTAAATGTCAGGCCCATCCAGCCTGGTTTGCCGGTACTTGGAGGTCAGGGTGTGAATAACGATCGGATAGTACTAAATGTCAGGCCCATCCACCCTTGGTTTGCCGGTAACTTGGAGGTCAGGGTGTGAATAACGGTCGGATGGGTACTAAATGTCAGGCCCATCCAGCCTGGTTTGCCGGTAGCTTGGAGGCCAGGGTGTGAATAACGGTCGGTGAGTACTAAATGTCAGGCCCATCCACCCTTGGTTTGCCGGTAACTTGGAGGTCAGGGTGTGAATAACGGTCGGTGGTACTAAAGTCAGGCCCATCCAGCCTGGTATTGCCGGTAACTTGGAGGTCAGGGTGTGAATAACGGTCGGATGGTACTAAATGTCAGGCCCATCCAGCCTGGTTTGCCAGTAACTTGGAGGTCAGGGTGTGAATAACGGTCGGATGGTACTAAGAGTGGTTTTTTCCTAAATTATTTGCCACGTCCACTGCATGCAAATACAAAGTACAGACAGCTGTACTAAATTCTACGTTCATCTCTACTTCAATAGCCTAGTTAAAATAGGTATAGTGACACGATAAGAACAACACCCAATTACAGTTAACAACTCAAACTGTTAAAGGGCCCGTCTTCAATAACAGTCTCCAGAAATCTCACGCTCTTTAAGAAAAGGTTTGTTATTTCAAAATGTGGTTTACGCCAAAATAGAGGTGAAAGATATCAGCATGACTCAATATATTTTTTTTAAACTTACATTTCAGATTTTATAATTTTAAAAAAAAATCCATGAAAGGGAGAAATAACTCAATTTCGACGAAGTTTCACGCGAATTGTCGCAATAAAGTAAATGGTTCGAAACATACGAGTAGATTTAGCCTGCCTCAAACAAATTAAGTGACTATTTAACAGTCTTACTAAAGAAAATTAAGGTATGCTTAACCAGTTTTGAAGCTTCAGAACTACTATTCTCATAAGAAACACTGTTGTGTTTGAGGATAGCTCCATTAAACAAGGCGGTGCCATTAGAATGAAACCACTGCGCTAGTGCGTATCGTCTGACGTAGAGTCGGTGTCGTCACATAGAGGAAGGAAAATAAAGTAACTATGAAGGCTAGTGGACAAACTCTGATCCACATAGAAGATTTACAGATGGGATTTACGAGAGTAATGGATAGTGACAAGATCTTCGGATAATGTACAGTCCGCGTCATAAAATACTGCAGAAGAGTGACTGTACAAACCAAACTTGGTTCAACTTCTATTGATGTTCACAATCATTATAACCGGATGTATGAATGGGTCATGAATTTAAAGTTTATTGGTCATGAATATTGTGAGGGAAATGTCGTCATTCTAGATGAAATAATATTTTTAATACTTTTTACTCACATCAGTGGGCACATAGACTAAGGCGCCAGTTAGTTAGGTATGGTTTGCCGAAGACGGAGAGATGAGAGTATAAATCCCGTCCGGGTAGATGAGCCCTAACCCTACCACCCATCCCCCAAACGGTTTTCCAGTCTCCCTCCACTCAAATGCGGGCACAATTAATTACTCTTATTCTTCTAAATTCCTCGTCCATATCTCAGTAGTGAACGGGACGGGGACGGGGCTCAGACGGGTAGTAAGACGAGCAGCACAACAAACCAAACCACAAAGGAACTAGGTGACATTTACCCAACGGGAAAACTTGCCAATTGCACCTAGCTAGCAATAGATTGAACTGCTGAAGACCGGGGTTCGATCCAGGTCATGTGTACTGAGGGTATTTCCACTCTCCCTCCACGCAATGCACATCCTCTAAATTAAACCTTCCTAATCTAACTCATTAGTGTAATTAGTACATAGGTGTATAACCTGAAGGAAAAAAGAAAGATATTCATAAAAACCGCTCGAGATTGAAACTCGGTATTGTGAGTCAAAGTCGTGCACGATAATGTGTTGTTAATTATTTCTGAACCGACTGATATATCATACTCGACTTATAAACTAAATCTAGAACAGACACAACACCCAGCTCCCTATGAAAGGAAGAAACTCACGGTAAATTAGTCAGCCATGCTTGAAATCGAATCCGAAACCCTCAACTCAGTAGGAAAACACGCTACCGATTGAGCTAAGGCGTCGGACGATAATGTGTGACCCTGTCGGTGTCGGTAGGGATATTAGAGGGTAATATTATATATATATATATATTTATTTAACCTTTTCTATCCATTTAAATGAAACAAATGTAATCGAATATCTTATAGTTACTTTTTAGTTGAATCCATCCTCTGAACGATAGCACCAGAAATATTATCAAATGAGTTGCAATAAAGTAATAACAGCGATATAAGTTCTCTTCTCACACTCACGAGATAAAAGACCATGTTTTTATTTACTCCTGTTTACCGTAAATGGCGCTCGGTGTTTAAGATTACCCATCACCTACGGTGTGCAGAAAGGAAAAGCAATGGTGGGTGTACTAGTAATGACGTCATCGATATGGCCGCCGCGCCAACATGTAGGACCACATTTAAACCATCCTAGCTCCTCAACAAAGCATCGTAGAACATTTTTCTTTTAAATGGTTTGTACTGAGATGAACATTATTTTGTTTAGTCACGGTATTTTGCGTCAGTGTAGCGGTTTTCAAGATATTTAGCCCGAAATAGAGATTTGATGATTTTTCTCTCCAGTGGTGAATACTTAAAGCCAAATAACTCTTAAACCGTTAGGTTAATGGAAAAATATGCAGAGATTAAAAGGTTTGCTGAGCCTGTGAGGATTTGAAAGATGCTATTAAACATAGGATTAAGTTGATGTATATGGCTATAGTAAGTTATTTTCTGTTGTAGGTCCATATTTCAAGTCCTCGTGATGTGCCAGGCAACTGTGTTGAAATTTGTTTTAATTTTTATTGAATGCATTTTAGGATTTTTATCTATTTCTTATACATATTTTATTTGTTTAAGGTTTGTTAAATAAGAATTGAGAAGAATCAGTAATAAATGTCGGACGGAAGAAAGGCGTGTATAATACATATAGAGGTTGTATCCGGTAAAATTGTACAAATAAAGACAGTTCATGGCGAAGAATTAAAGAAGCAGCAGCTACAAGACTAAGGACTCAAAAATAGTCAAAGTACTCCGGAGTGTGTCGAAATCTGCCTTAAGATTACGATTCAATAAAAAATTGCTACTACAGTAAATGTTAAAGAAATTTTACAGCTATATCTAAACTTGACAATTTTGTAGAAAATACAAGTTTTGAATATACTCTGAGATCTTCGATTTCTTCAGAAAAAAGTGTACAAGCCAAATCATCTACTGGAGTTTTTGATAGGAAATGCCTTTTCTGCGGAAAATTGAGGAGAAAAGTGAAAATAAAGGAATAACATTTATCTAACTGTGAGACCAAAAACGCTGAAAGAAACATAAAAGATATAACATTCTGCAAGATGAAGACCTTTTAATAAAAAATATCCGATATAGACTTCATTGCCAAAGAAGTCTGTTATCATAGCTCTTGCCGAAGAGAATACCACAACTTAGCTAATGCGAAACGTGTAGAAATCAACAAAGGAAACCCACAATCTGACAGTAAAAAGGAGAGTTTTAATCAAAAAAAGCATCACAGTGCAATTCAAAGGACAAGAGATTATGTGGCAGCATATATTATTAAACCACAAAAAGCTCAGTATCTTACCGGTGTTCATGATAAACACTTAACCTATCATGCCGAAGGAGTGCATGATTCCAGTTATTCAGCACAAAAACTTCATGAGAAACTTAAATCCTATTTTCATGAAAATTTGTGTTCAACCAAAGTAAATAATAAAGCCGGAATTGTTGTATATTGTAAAGAACTGTCATCCAATGAAGCGGTTTCCTTAGCAAAAGTTTGACTGGAGATAGAAAACTCATGAATATAATCAATCATTGGGGACACTATATCTGCTACCATACAGCAGAAGAGCTATAAACTGATCTTGCAGTTTCACTTGAGAAGAAGGCTGGTATAGCTCATGAGAATATTATAAGAAATCCAGGCCTTGCAACGGGATTAGCTTGGGATAATTTTGAATCTAATTTAGAAACACTCTCAGGTAAAGTTACCTTACATGACACGTTTGGTATTTGCTTTCAGAACAAGTTATCGCCAGAAAATGTAGTACCGATAGAAGAAGTTGAGAGCAACAAAACTAAACAAAGAGAAACTTCAAGAACTTCTATGATGAGGTCTAGGTCATATCACTTGGACTTAAAAACTCTTGAGCCATGCCCCAACAAAAAACAACCTAATTGTATCAACTCTATTTGCTCCTCGGTGTTAAAACTTCCTGCGACAAGTGTTTGAGAAAAAGCCCTTGTAAAAGATTTTATCTGGATGGCTTTAGTATAGTGGTAAAAAAAAGTTCCAATGTGGGCTGGATGGACCTCCAAGACTATTGCAGTTTGTTCTGCTACTCAGGAAATAGGATATATGGAAAATATAAGTGCCTCCAAACCGAAATGATGTGGTTCTGGAAACACTCAAGACATGTCAGAAAGTAGCTCATGAATGTGGAGAGTCTTGTGTCATTGTTCATTAGGACCTCGCTGTGGCAAAACCAGCTATTTTGATTCAAAACCAGGAGAAACCACGTTTTGACAACGTCTTCATATGTTTCTGGTCCTTCCATATTGAGCTAGCTTTGTTTGGAACAATTGGATATTTCATTGAAGGCTCAGGTATCGAACAAGTCCTGGTTCACTTACAGGTTTTTTGAAGGGAAGGCATTTTAACAGATGGAAAGGGATTCACATTCTTCTGTCACTTGCTCTAAAAAGATGCCATTTTCAGACATTTTTAAGGTAGTTTAATGATAAATGTCTCATTGTAGATGTCAAAAAGCTAGTGACAGATATGGCTAAAGATCTATCTCCAAATTTACTCAAATTTATCATGGTAGAAACCAGAGGTGTTGAATTTCTATTACGAATACACGGAGTTTACAGAAAAAACACGGATTGGTCTTCATGGCAAAACGGCTTAATTCTACATAAACCTTGTGGAGATCTTTAAGTATTTCAGTAGAGCTTACAGAATGAACGATCTTAATATGTACATAGACGATATACAGAAAATGACTCCAATGTTTTTTGTCTGCAATAGACCTAACTGTGCTCACTGAATGACTTTATTTTCTGAACTTGCTAAATTTTGACTCTGTGTGTCCTGGGGCAAAAGAGGCCCTTTCTCAAGGTGTTATATCCATAAAACACTCCAAGACACCTTTTTCTCTAGTCCCAGTTGATATGGCCCTTGAACAAACAGTAAACGCAGACTCATCAAGATTTACCGGTATTACAACGCTTGCTTACTCAGATTCAGCAAGAGCTAGGTGGATGAAAACTAAATCACTTAGGAGCAAAAGAGTAACAAGTTTATTGGAAGCCAGCGGTGTATCCAGGAAATCCGACTTTAAACACGATCTTCAATAAAGCCGGATAAGAAAAGACAACAGATATGTTGAGTGTAATATTTTCACTCAAGAGTTTTTCAGATCCTTTTGAAGAAAGAGATAGAGAGACTCCGTTTAGGAAAATATCCACAGGACAAGTTGTGGATACAAAAGTTAGTGAGGATCTTCTCGGTGCCTACTTCAAAGGCACAGAAGCTTTTGAAAAATTTAAGACATTGTATGTGAGGGATCCCAAAAATGTAGAAATGCTAATACCGAGAAATATTTTTAGGAACTATGTGCTTCTCTGCGAGTGTCTAAAACTATTCATGGACCAGACAAAAAACTTCACGTAATAAAATGCACCCGTTATCTGTTTGCAAAACTTCTCAATTTTGCCTCAGAACAGAAGTGTGACATGACGACTATTCTGGCCTATCCTCTTACCCCAGTTCCCTGGTCAAATGGATGGTTCGACGAATAAAACATGCAAATCAAAACTGATGCATAGTTTGGAAGAGTATCAAAAAGAAGATATAGCTGGTCCTGCTACTGTGGACATCATTCTCTTTGATGCCATGTTCATCCTTGACACAATTCCATTTCCTGAGAATTATGGGGCTCTTGCCTACAAAATTCTGGGATCAATCTGTGGAGGAGAAGCGGAAGAAATTCACTTTATATTTGACGTTCAAGGAAACCCAACAATCAAGAATACTGACACGACTTTCGTAGTGCCAAAACATTTTCGAGTGAAATAAAAGGGTCTGGGCCTTAGCAGAAACGCCCCCCACCCCCTTCCCCAAAAAAACCTTCGATGGCTCTAAGAATTGACTCATGCCAGACATCACTAGCAAAGTTTTTGTGCAAAGAGTGGAAATGTTCGAAATATTGCCACTTGCTTGGCAGTAAAACTTTGTATGTTGCGGTAGAAAAGATGAGTTACCAGTAACGTGTAGAGGCAGCAAAGAATAAGTTATCCAAAAGGGTTCAGCGGGATATAAAACATTCTAATTTGATATAGTTTTGATACTAAGATTTAGGATGTCCACATGAATTATTCGAACACTAATAAAATAATAGAAATCTAAAATTTATAATTCCGATAAATCTTGAGAAAAGTAAAAAAAAAAACGAAGATTTAATGTGGCGGATTCAAAATAGTGGATCGAATTAGGACAGAAACGTTGAAAATGGATCTTTCTTATATAAACTGTGAGCTGCTACTATATAACTTAATTTGTTTAAATTCTTTAACAACCAATTATGCTATCACTTTTTTTTTACTAGGACCAGCAGGCAAGAGTTCAAAATGTTGTGTCTAGGGACGTTATGACTTAATCTTAAAAATAAATGCAAGCTTTTAAAACATGCCCAGATTATAGGCCTATCTCTCTTTTGACTACTTTCACGTTTTGTAACACAATTTAAAACAATAAAAAGGGTTCCTAGACAAAATAGTGAAAAATGTTCCAGGACCTTTCACGGATTTTCTACATTATAATCATGGCAAAATACACATAATTACATATTTTCTTTTATTTAACAAAAAAAATTAATATATAGATACCTTTTTAAATCAGGCTCCCAACTACCCTACACCTGCACCTTTTCCACAAAGTTTATTATTTTTAATGTATTCCATGACGCAACGAGGTATTCAAATAATTAAAACATAACATAAACTCACTTGCAAATAATCATTGGTGAAATGTGGCTTTCCCCTTTCAAAGTGATGAATAACATCTGGGGGGCTGGATGCCATGTCTGTTATATCGTTATAGTTGCCTTAAATTAAAATAAAGAAACATATAAATGGATAGCACCCATATAATTCGACAGTTGGATAATTTTGACAATCTTTACTACCTCTGAGCGATACAAAAAATACAAAAACGTGGGGCACTATACTTCAATCACAAGAATAAAACTTAGCACAAAACTATTGAGTACACTACACATCAACGAGACATAAGTAAATAAACCACCGGTGTTATGACAATTGTTTTACTTCCGTTTTCTCCTCCTACTTTACTAACCTGTTTAATAAAGGGGGGAGGGGAGGACAAAGGAATTTCCAGGACAAACTAAAAAAAATACAGGAAAGGATCGGAAAAATGATAAATTCTATAACATTTTCCAGGCCTGGAGGAAATATTTAAAATTTCAGGTTTTCCATGACGCGTAGGAACCCTGAAAAGGATTAATATAGAAACATAGTTTGAGATTTGGTTACTTTTCCTGGTGGTTAATTTGATCTACTAAAAATAACAAAGCCACTTTATAGATTCCCCGTGCGAAAAACTGGTACACCAGCTAATACTATATATTATTAAGAGATTTAGAAACTGATATTTTCCCAGATATTTATGTGACTTAGCGAAATACTCGAAGCAGTATTTCTTAAATAATTTAAATAAAAACTCCCACACAAAAGATTTATAAAAAAAAATAAGAGTTTTATATAGTTAAGTGTTTTTCTTATCTAAAATTATGTACACACTAAAATTAAAATATTATTTTGTGTGTGTGAATATATACTATTGCAGGTCGGATGATAATATCAAAATAGTACAGACAAGAAGGAGAGTCAGAATTACCTCGCGGGTCACGTGATCGCAAACCTCGCTTTCAATATTATAATAAAATACTTTAAAATTACATCCCTTCAACTTGGGATATTACATTTTTCTGTTGAAAATTTACTAGAAAATTATCATTTCTACTTGTCGATGCACCTTCATTAATTTAACTCAATTAAATCTTGCACACTTTCTGAAAGACACTGCACCCGCCAAAGTGATGAGCTTGTCAATTCTTAAAATGTGACATAACCATTCGGCGGTTATTCCCATGTTGACCATCAAGTCACATCTGCGCGTCCGCCATTTATAGGACTGGCCTACTAGGCCAAATGGGGTGGAGGACTCGCGCAACACTCTTTGACAATAAATCAAGAAGATTGATTCACTTGAAAGCAAGAGTGTTTCAAGTGGCAGGCTGGATATGAAAATAAATGAAGATTCAAAAAGAGTAAGCACTTGAGTTAAAACTGTCTATGAACTTAGATGGAGGGCACAGTATGAATACGGTAAGGACCTTCTGGGGAAGGGGGAGGGGATGGGGAGAGAATGTTAAGCGACATTAATAACATTTTACTATATTTTTAGTGCTATATGCATTGATATCATTTTAATAAAAGGTAGGATTGGCAGCTGAAGATCACATTACTTTACGTCTGTGAAATTGTTGTCAGTAACTTTTCTAGCTGTCGGATAGAGAGCTCTTCCTTCTGCGTTTTGGCTATATTTAAAGTGGGGGTGTAAGTAACGCGAGAAAAGTTAAGTGTTTAAACAGTTTTTATAGCGAAACTTTTTTGGCCAAAATAAATAAAATAATGCTTCAGTTTAAACATAGAGCTTATTGTCTTCACATGGTGATATGGATAAATGAAGAGAAAAAGTTGTCATTAATTCCAGGACACCCTTGACAGATATTCAAGAACTGTTGAGGTCACCTGTGAAGAAAATTAAATTATATATTTCTACCGGAGCAATATTTGAATTATTTTGAGCAATAAAATGTTTTGATATAAAAAGTGCAAAATCACCGGCCTTTTCTCGCGTCCCCTGCACCCCCGCCTTAATAAAGCGCGCAGAGCAGGATTGTCATTAGAAGAGCACTTTTAGAAGAGGTCCCGGGTTCGATTCCCGTATCCAGGTGTCATTTTTCAATTTTTAGAATATGACTTTTAGAAGAGATAAAACAATACATTTATCAGCAGACAATATCGAAATAAGGTCGCTACATGTATCTTACAGCTAACAAAAGTGAAAGATGCAAAGCCATGGCTTAGCGTATGAATATATACAAGTTTTTAGCCTACAAATAAAGTTTTACACATTGTGATACGTGTATAAATAGTACAAATATTTTTGTACATGCCTACGTTTACTATTAAGGGACATGCGGACTGAACTTGAAGCTATTCTAGTATGAGTTTGCCGTCGACGGAGGTAATAGTTCGACTCCCTGTCGGGGATAATAAAGTTAGATTTTCCTAGAGTTTCTCTGTCTCCCTTCAAACAAGTGCGGAATGCGGAAACATTCCTACCTTATTAGTGTAGATGTGGACAGCCCGGAGAGGTAAATGGAAGCGATGAAAAAAAAAACCAAGTATTTATGTAAACATAGAAAAAATGTGAAAAATTATATTGTTTAGTCCTGTTCTACGGCGCAATAAACTATGTTTTTATTTCCCGTATTCTACGTCTTAATAATCATCCAAGACATGAGCGTATTAATCCTCATGGATTAGGAATCATACGATGAGGGTAGCTGAAAATAAATTCACCCGCATTAGTGTGAAAAATGAGAAACATTTTTTGGTAAAAATGTTTAACACAAGGCGTTAGCTAACAGTTTATAGCTGGAATCGTAAAGTGACGGCCCGAGGGCTGGATCACAAAACGTAATAGTTTAATTTTAGTGTGTAGATAATTTTAAATAACAAAAAACACAGAACAATTTCAAACTGTACTATTTTTTTATCACTTTAAATACTTGACTGTGGTAATGTCTACCTACATAATTTAATAAAGACTACTTCGAGTATTTCGGCAACCCACATAAAAATTTGGGAAAATATAAGTTTATAAATATTTAAAAAATACATTAATTAATTATTTTAAATACATTATATCAAATAGCTACTATAGTAATATGGATGGTCACGCGGATTAAACGTCAGATTCTTATGGTCTAGTTTACCAGTGTCGGGGAGGTCAGGGTTCGAATTCCAGTTGTATTTACATAGGCTGGTTTATCCTAGATGGTTTCCCCAAGTTCTCTTTAACTCAAGGTGACCTGGCGGTCTAGGGGTAAGGTGTCAGACTTCTGTGCTGAGGGTCCGGGGTTCAATCCTCGGTTCTGGCACAGATTTATCTGATTGCCAAACCTTCCTTCACCTCTGACAAGACGTGTATCAATCACAACTTGTGAATGTGAGGAATGCCAGGCCTCCACCGTGGTTCGGATCCCACGTTAAACTGTAGGTCCTCCATTTCATCTCACAATCACCCTAACAATACACATTAGCGTAAGTGCGTAGAGCCCGAACGGGTAGTAAGGCGCGGTGCTAATAATAATAATAATAACTCAAATAGCCTTACATTTTCCTCGTCTCTCACCTTCTAGCGTGATTAAGATGTGATTACCCGAGACGGATAGTTAGACACGTTGCAATAGCACAAATATATCATATATTTAATAAAACATGCTTCTATAAACTGTGGTCCGCAAAACGTTCCACGTTTGTGAATTTGGTCCATCGACTAATTTGAGTTTGAGACCGCTGGTTTATAATATATGGAGAAGAGATGGGGAAAGTAGTAGAAATGATGCACCACATTAATGCAAAGAGAGGGTGAGAAAAAAAGTGATAAATCACGCATGTTCGAGAATTAAGCCAGATACCTCCACATCAATAATATAAGTCTAACATCTTATATGGTAGCGGGTAGACCCAGGTATAGAGTTAGTGTATCCGGATCCCGTAAAAAGATTACATTCTCATAATGACAACCGGAAGGAAGACTAGTATCAACTTTTTTAAATTCATTTTAATGCATCAATTATATAATAATAAGAAGGTAACTTTAGATTAGTATATTTTTATAAACTTTAATCAAATATTGCATAAATTAGATAAGGATCAATACAGTAAGCATGGTAGGCGAGTTTAATAAAATATCATATAAATTAAAAAGCGATCAATAACCTTAATAATTTTATTAATATAAATAACACGTTGACAAACAAAATCAATCAAAATATTATTTTGCCTTGTTCCGGATCTCTAATCAATAAAATTTTATTTTATAAGCAGCAATAAAAAAACAAATGAAAAGTTTTCAAAAAGAGTTTGTTTTATGCATCGAAACGGGAAAAGTAGAGTAGCTTATTCAATTTTGACTAAGTCAAAAAAAAAAGTGTCTTGAAGAGCAAGGTTGGTAGCCATTACCCCAGGTACAGACTGTACTAAAACGTCGTTTTACAAATCTAGTTAAAATAAAGTAACACTTATATCAGTCTTTCACAGCGCCCCCGCCAAGTCATTATCTGTTGTTGAGAAATTTCTTCCCTCAATCGCGGGTCATACAAAGGATCATTAATCAATCAATCGATCGTACCTTCAGGAAGAGTACCGGGAAGTATCTTTGCAGGGGAAACTGTGACAAAAGACATCTCACATCAGCGAGGAGAGACATTCCTCATCCATCACTGCCGGTTGTAACGTCCGATAACGTTGTGTGGACCCTGAAGCAGCCCGTATATCCACAAGGGCGATGTTGTCGTAGTTAGGCCTAATATTCAGAACTGAACTAAAGACAAAACAGCTATTACCGCGTGAAAGACTATCGTGGCTACTAGGGGCAAAACACGTTGCTATTATAGGAACTTGTGAGTAATTTATTAGAAGCGCAGGTCATATTTTAAAGTTCAAGTACAAACGCATGCGTAAAATAGATTATAGTTTTCTTAAGTAAATTGAAAAGCGAATTTCTTGTCTTTCAAACCAAAATAAAACGAAATATATCTATATTTATTTTGAAAAGAAGTTGAGTGAATGTGGTTTTTAATAAAATGCACACACACACATGTATATGCCTAGAAAATTGTACTACATAATCATAATAGCACAAACTTTTTCATATATATATATATATATATATATATATATATTATATATATATATATATATATATATATATATATAATATATATATATATATATATATATAGAGAGAGAGAGAGAGAGAGAGAGAGAGAACTTGGAACCAAATGTTTTAAAATAGGTTTCCAGCTAACTTCCACTAAGTAAGTTTTCCTCAGACATACAAACATGTCATCTGGTTAGTTATAATAAATACTCTTCATAATTATACAAATTTTAAACAAAATTGTTTCAGCCAATCCTTAAAAAATTCCCAATTGTTTAAGGTCCTTCATAAGTAAACTACCTTAAGATGAATTTCTACCTTAAAAACAAGTATACACTGTTATTTGCCAAGTCAAACACTACAGAGATACCCAATTTAAACAAAACCGTTAGTTATTTGAAAAAAAAAATTGAATTTGCGAAAATCAGTCATTTGTAAAGTACTCTTAATTTGAGGTATGGAGTCAAAATCAAAAGAAGGTCCCGAGTTATTATTGGGCTCGGGGTCACGTACTCGGCCCCGTTAAGAGTGGTTGGGAGGACAGGTTGCCAGGGTTTAGTCCCATGTTGGTGTACTAACTAGGCCCCGTTAAGAGAGAACAGATTGTAGGAATTCAGCCCCTTGTTGATGTACTAACTAGGCTCCGTTAAGAGTGGTTGGGGGACAGGTTACCAGAGTTTAGTCCCATGTTGGTGTACTAACTAGGCCCCGTTAAGAGAAAACAGATTGTCGGAATTCAGCCCCTTGTTGATGTACTAACTAGGCTCCGTTAAGAGTGGTTGGGAGGACAGGTTACCAGAGTTTAGTCCCATGTTGGTGTACTAACTAGGCCCCGTTAAGAGAGAACAGATTGTCGGAATTCAGCCCCTTGTTGATGTACTAACTAGGCCCTGTTAAGAGTGGTTGGAAAAAGAGGTTGTCGGAGCTCAGTCCCATGTTGGTGTACTAACTCAGACCCGGCCGTTGTGGTGTTGCACTAAGGATGGATGTAATTGTTTTCTCTAGCTGAACGAAATATAGCAAGTGACACAACACAATCCTAGCCTATACCAACCTAACATAACCTAAGACACAACACAATCCTAACCTATACCAACCTAACATAACCTATGACACAATACAATCCTAACCTATACCAACCTAACATAACCTATGACACAGCACGATCCTAGCCTATACCAACCTAACATAACCTATGGCACAACACGATCCTAACCTATACCAACCTAACATAACCTATGGCACAACACGATCCTAACCTACACCAACCTAACATAACCTATGGCACAACACGATCCTAACCTATACCAACCTAACATAACCTATGACACAGCACGATCCTAGCCTATACCAACCTAACATAACCTATGACACAATACAATCCTAACCTATACCAACCTAACATAACCTATGACACAGCACGATCCTAGCCTATACCAACCTAACATAACCTATGACACAATACAATCCTAACCTATACCAACCTAACATAACCTATGACACAGCACGATCCTAGCCTATACCAACCTAACATAACCTATGACATAATACAATCCTAACCTATACCAACCTAACATAACCTATGACACAGCACGATCCTAGCCTATACCAACCTAACATAACCTATGGCACAACACGATCCTAACCTATACCAACCTAACATAACCTATGGCACAACACGATCCTAACCTATACCAACCTAACATAACCTATGACACAGCACGATCCTAGCCTATACCAACCTAACATAACCTATGACACAATACAATCCTAACCTATACCAACCTAACATAACCTATGACACAGCACGATCCTAGCCTATACCAACCTAACATAACCTATGACACAATACAATCCTAACCTATACCAACCTAACATAACCTATGACACAGCACGATCCTAGCCTATACCAACCTAACATAACCTATGGCACAACACGATCCTAACCTATACCAACCTAACATAACCTATGGCACAACACGATCCTAACCTATACCAACCTAATATAACCTATGACACAATACAATCCTAACCTATACCAACCTAACATAACCTATGACACAGCACGATCCTAGCCTATACCAACCTAACATAACCTATGGCACAACACGATCCTAACCTATACCAACCTAACATAACCTATGGCACAACACGATCCTAACCTACACCAACCTAACATAACCTATGACACAGCACGATCCTAGCCTATACCAACCTAACATAACCTATGACACAATACAATCCTAACCTATACCAACCTAACATAACCTATGACACAGCACGATCCTAGCCTATACCAACCTAACATAACCTATGGCACAACACGATCCTAACCTATACCAACCTAACATAACCTATGGCACAACACGATCCTAACCTATACCAACCTAACATAACCTATGACACAGCACGATCCTAGCCTATACCAACCTAACATAACCTATGACACAATACAATCCTAACCTATACCAACCTAACATAACCTATGACACAGCACGATCCTAGCCTATACCAACCTAACATAACCTATGGCACAACACGATCCTAGCCTATACCAACCTAACATAACCTATGACACAATACAATCCTAACCTATACCAACCTAACATAACCTATGACACAGCACGATCCTAGCCTATACCAACCTAACATAACCTATGACACAATACAATCCTAACCTATACCAACCTAACATAACCTATGACACAGCACGATCCTAGCCTATACCAACCTAACATAACCTATGACACAATACAATCCTAACCTATACCAACCTAACATAACCTATGACACAGTACAATCCTAACCTATACTAACCTAACATAACCTATGACACAATACAATCCTAACCTATACCAACCTAACATAACCTATGGCACAACACGATCCTAACCTATACCAACCTAACATAACCTATGACACAACACGATCCTAAAGCTGCGTAGAATTGGAAGGAAAGTTTTAGCTTGATTTATTTCGTCGGTCTATGAGGCCGAACTAGAATTATGGCTGAGGCCAAGTTAGTACAGCTAAAGGATAAGTGGGCTAAATTTGTTAGTTCCTCGGGATCACATACAACGCAAAAATTCATCCTAATCTTGAGATCGAAAGTTTTAAAGACAATATTTTATTTTTGAGAAAGTAAAAGAATAATAGTTTGTTTAAAAATTAACATTATACTTTTAAATTGTACACACACACACAAAATTATTACCTGAACATAGTTATATCTTTGTGAGTAACAACTATTCTCGAAGAAATGATGAGTACGATGGCCGTGTGTGTGTGTGTTGTGTGTGTGTGTGTGTGTGTGTGTGAATGCACGCCGTATTTTCCGTATTAGCTACTTTGCTGGCTATTTCCTGGGATATTTTTTTTCTAAGAATCGCATCGTACTACTCGTTCTGGTTGTACGCCTATGTACTAAATTACTTTAATGTAATATAATTAGGAAGGTTAATTAAGATAAAATGTAACCACGTTTGCGTGGAGGGAGAGTGGATAACCATTTAGGAAAAGCCACCCTCAATACACCTGACAGGGATCGAACCACGAGCTCCCCGTCATCGGCAGTCTAGTATATCGCGAGAGTGGCTGGCCACCTTAAGCCATGCAGCCATCGAAGCTGGTTGATTGTTGCTCTTTTGACTATAAGTTTATCTAACAAAATAGGCGTGTTTTCGCGGTTGACCTGGTATCGATGTTTACGACGACAGCGTTTTCGAGGTTCACCTGGTATCGATGTTAACGACGACAGCGTTTTCGAGGTTCACCTGGTATCGATGTTAACGAAATGTTTATGACCGAGATGATACCAGAGCTTGGTTTGGTAACACTTTCCTTGCCCGGATTAAACAATATGGTTACGACGGATAAGTTGAGAATTTGTGCGCCAATTTCAAAACGGCTTCACTCCTCATATTAGAATTAAACGAGTATAACTTCGTAATCAATGGATTTTAAATTATACAGTACTTAAATTAAAATGAACAGTAATTACTATCTAGAAACACATGACAGTAAGTATGTAACTACTTAAGAGTTTAGTTATGGAAGAAAGAAAGTATTACTATATGAGCTAGCCCTATTTACTCTTACATACGTACTTTAGGTTTTTTTAGATTATTTTTGGGAAGATAAATGTTTAGCTTGATACGTTTTGTGAATATTAGGGCTTGTAAAAATAAGCACCAATCTAACTAAGATTAAAATTAAATAGTTAATTCTCCGTCGATTTGTAGTACATGTAGGTTTACATAAATTAACCTACCAACTGTTAGAGCTATTCTATCCCAACCACCATTTTTGTTTACGAAAAACAATTCAAAGTCGTTTTCACGCTCCACCTTGGTCAGAACCACTTGGTCGTAAACACTCGATACCAAGACGTAACCAAGTCAATCGCGAAACCTCTGAGACAATAGAGTAGTGAAAGTGAACTAAAGTAGGATTTTGGAAGGAGGCATTGATGAGATTGATGATATATTGAAAGATTATTTTCCCCGTCACCTACAATGCTCACACGTTACATAAACTCTTTTCATGATTCCCTTGTTGTAGAAGTCTATATTTTATAGCTCATTTTGGAAATTTAGGCCATAGTTTCTTGGTTTGCGTCATTTATGAGACGTTTAAATAATTATTTCTAGGCATTTTTGAATAATTTAAAGGCATTCATGTTGAATGAGTATTTACGCATTTATAAAATTCTATAGTGTTTAAAAATATTCTTAAACATAAATTTCTAAACGCAATAGTTGTTAGAATAAGAAGATAATAAAGTAACAATTAACTTTGTACCTTATTTGCTTGTTTGGTTATAAAATACACATTCCTGGTGAGACACAACAACTAGACTGGAGAGGGTTGCGTTCGTTAGGGGCTAGCTATTACTTCTGAGGCAGATATTTATTATAACTAGCAGAATGCAAAAGTTTATCTGTTAAAGGCTTTTCATTACATTTTACATATGATTTATGGGTTTTTATTAAAACTTTTAGGTCATTTTATAGATATTATTTTATCATTTTTAGGTCATCAAAATCCGGGCCCCGATTAATTATTAGTGTTATTTTGTAGGTATTGATAATATCTAACAAAAGTGACAGCGACATTTTTTTTGGTCAAGATAAATCTAACATTGCTTCAATACAAATTTATAGTTTAATTTTCTTTTCATGGTGATATCAAGGGTAGTTGAATATATGTCAAGGATGTGCTGAAATTTAATGACAACTTTTTCTCTTAATTTAAAAAGTATGTCCTCTAATTCCGCTACGCTCATGACATCGTTATATTAGAGAAGTGATGATATCACCATGTGAAGAAAATTAAACTCTATGTTTTAAGGAGAAATATTTTATTTATTTTGGCCAAAAAAATGTTTTGCTATAAAAAAAGGAAGAACACTGACCTTTTCTTGTAGGTTGTACACTCCCACCTTAATTCTATCGGAGATCTTGAATATATTTGTTTTTTCCCACTGCGTCCTTTAACTATATTGTACGGGCCGATTAGCAATTTAACTAATGGGGTAAGTATGAAGAAAGGTTAAAATTCAGCAGGAAATAGTCCCAACCACTTGTTTTATATGTGGGGAAACATCCAGAAATACTTAGCATACATCCGCCGGATCAAACCAACCCTAGCATACAAATCCGGCCGGGATTCAAACCTCAACCTTCCCGTCACATACAATACGCTTATGTCCTCGTTACTAACAGTGCGGGTTTCTTAATTTAAATGTCCTCTTATTTTGAACTTAAAACTAATGAGACCAATAATAAATATTCAGTCACCCGCGGACATTCCTACCTATTTTGCACCTTGTCAATGCTACATAAAAACAACAAAAGATTTGGATTTTTTTTTTCTTCTTTTCGGAAAAATGTTTTTCTGAAACGATTCTATTTATGGCTCCTTGCAGCGAGCTATTTTTAAAAATGATTTACAAAGGACCAATGGTCCATGAAAATGTTTTTGGTTGATTTGGCGCTGACAGTTGGACATTTATATTTTACGCCTGTCAACTGACCAGTACTTAGCCCAAGCACTCCTTTGCACCCCCAAAACAGTTATTTTGAAAAGGGTGGGAATAGTATCTGGTATAAACACACATTTTGTGGCTTTTGTTAGTTCACGAGTCTTTTTTTACTAAAGGTACTTTAACGTGTAGTTTCTGAACCAAATGATTATCCAGCAAAATATTATATTAATTCTAAAACATACACAGAAGCTAGATCTCAGAAATAATTCACCACTATAAGAGGAAGTCTGAGTTCACCAGTGATAAAAAAAATGACAAGAGTCAAACCCAGGACCTATTTTCCAGTAAGCAAACGTGTTACCAACAAAGCTAAGCAACATTTTTTTTTCTGAAAATTGAAAAACGACACCTGGACACGTGAATCGAACCCGCCTTTGGCTTACTACGCCAATGCTCTAATACTAATCCAAAGGTCCCGGGTTCGATTCCCGTGTCCAGGTGTCATTTTTCAATTTCAGAATGTATCTAGATGGAGTAATCCTCACTAAAAGCATAAATAATATCTTTGGCTATTGATTTTAACATTATTTTTGCCTTGCTCCCGTCTTACTACCCATCCGGTCTCTCCGTATATTTACATTAATGTGGTAGGGACAAAGAAGTTAGAGGAAATATATCCAAATTTGTATTTAGGAAACCAAGCCCTTGGTACGCATGATCAGGATTCGAGTCCCGACCTCACCATAACCAGACAAGACTGACTCTTTTGTCCAAATGCCCAAAGGTACATTTACAAGTGTTTGAGTCGCTGTATCGTGTGCGACTACAAACTTTAGATTCATTATGTATGTAATATAACTGTGCTTGCTTTTGAATCCACCATGTTTCTTATCTAGCCGGAGATCTGTAACCAAGGCCGTAGTCAGAGGGGGGTTTTCGGTGTCAACCTCTTCCCCCCCCCCCCCCCCCGAAATTTTATGAACAAAATGTATATGGCTTTATTTATGGTTAAAACCATATCAAAATTAAGGTACAAGTACAAATTAGGGGGCTGTGTTACCATAAAAAGCACTTCAGAGAGCTTCCTGAGGTGTTTATTATTTAGAATTTTTTTCTAGCCTTCGGCAGTTATGGTGTTATTTGTCATAAAAAAAATTCAGATAGCTTCTAGAGGTGTTTAATATTTAGAATTGTTCCTATTTTTCGGCGGTTAGGGGGTTATGTTGCCATAAAAAAACACTTCAAATAACTTCTAGAGGTGTTTAATATTTATAATTTTTCCTTAACTTCAACAGCTATGCTACTATAAAAAAAATTTTTAGAGAGCATCTAGAGGTGTTTAAATATATAGAATTTTCCTAGCCTCCGGCGGTTAGGGGGTCATGTTACCATAAAAACACTTTAAAGAGCTTCTAGAGTTGTTTGGATATAGATTTTTCCTATAGCCTCCGGCATTTAGGGGTTATGGTACCATAAAAAAGTACTTAAGAGAGCTTATAGATCTGTTTAATAATTAGAATTTGTCCTAGCCTCCGATAGTTGGGGGTAGTGTTGCCATAAAAAACACTTCAGATAGCTTCTAGAACAGTTTTTTATTTAGAATTTTTTCTAGCCTCCGTCAATTGGGGATGGGCCAACCAAACCCCCCTGAAATTATTGGCTGGCTACGGCCTTGTCTGTAACATTATGAAAATAGACAAGCTTATCTTAAAGTTTAGTTAGTTAATTCTTATTGCGTGTTAAGTAAATGATAATTTTTATCTTACCTGTGAGCAACAACAAAAAATCGTCTCGGAAGCCGTAAATGACCCGTGAGTCCCACCCCATCGTTTTAGAAGGTTCTTTAGGGTGACAAGAAGTGTTGTGAACCGTGAAACTAGAGAGACAAGGCCAACCAAGGTGTGAAACGGAGTGGCAGGCAACAGAAACGTCTCGTCTGCCGGATGACTAGTTCGCAATGGCGATTCTAAACTTCACAGGCCACTAGCTTTCTCAACACACAGCAGAGTGGATAGTGTGCGCGACACTGTCTGAGGGATGCTGGACCTCAACACGGTGCAAACGTTTCAATCTACCCCCCATTCATTACACAACTCCATCATCTGTACTAGCAGAACCAATCCGGTATATCTCTTAGGATCAACCTATATATCTTGTTTTTACCTGTCGAATGTTGGTTGGGTGAGGGCAGTGGCGCTCCCGGGAGGGGGTACGGAGAGGAATCTTCCTCTTCAATTCCCAAAATACCGCCTTTTTTTAATCCCCACATTTTACCATCAGTTCGGGTTGTACGCACATGTAGTCGTTACACTAATGCGTTAGAGATGAGGAAACGTGTAATTTTGAGGAAGTGTATCTACATTTGAGTGGAGGGAGAGTGGAAATCCATTTAGTAGAAACAAGTACAAGTGACTGTACTCTAGATTCTAGTTCAGTTTATTGCGGGATTGACGCCGGCTTAAGACCAATTTGTCCACCGAAGTGGGTGCTGATTAGTTTAATTAAAGCGTGAAATATTGGCCTCATTAGAATAACTATAGTAGAGTTTGGTCTAGGGGTAAGGTGTCAGACTTCTGTGCTGAAGGTCCGGGGCTCAATCCTCGGTCCCGGCACAGATTTATCTGATTTCCAAACCCTTCCTTCACCTCTGACAAGACGTGTATTAATCACAACTTGTGAATGTGAGGAATGCCAGGCCTCCACCGTGGTTCGGATCCCACGTTAAACTGTAGGTCCTCCATTTCATCTCACAATCACCCTACCATTGCACATTAGCGTAAGTGCGTATAACCCGAACGGGTAGTAAGACGCGGTGCTAATAATAATAATATAGTAGAGTTAAGATGGATCAAATGCATAGGCTTCATTTTAATACCAAACTGATAACATGATATTCAAAATGGGTTATCGTTACACACGTTAAAAGCACCCATGAAATTCCAACCAGGAAAAATTGCAGAAATGATAGTTTCGATAAATTGCATTGACATCTCGGCATGTCTCGGTCAGCCAATCTCCCAGTAGGTCACAGCCGAACGGCAACTTTTTTTGGTCGAATGGAAGATCGATTGAATGGATTATATTAGTATGGCCTTAACAAATCGCGATGCAACATACCCAGTCTGAGAACGTGTGTCTGAGAACGTGTGTCTGAGAACGTGTGTCTGAGAACGTGTGTCTGAGAACGTGTGTCTGAGAACGTGTGTCTGAGAACGTGTGTCTGAGAACGTGTGTCTGAGAACGTGTGTCTGAGAACGGAAATACACAAGCCCACGCGTTTCCCACCTTTCAGCCTGAATTCAATTATAAATGTATAGGGCCTGGGAGGGCGGAAGCAGCTTTTGCCAACTCTTGGAAACATTTTTTTTTTTCTTAATGCTACACGACTTGCTACTCGTCAGAGTCTAAGATATACGGGTCTGGCTACTCTTTAGTTTCAGTGATCAGACATTGAAGCCAAATGGCGTTAGTGTCGTTGCGGAATAGCGCGCGCGCAATTTAAAAGAGAAGTTTGAACCTCCAAGTTTATATTTTCCTGTTAGACAGTAATTATTTTAAAATCAAATAGCCGAAGCTATTATTAATACTTTTTAGTGAGGAATTCATCAGGATATCATATTCTGAAAATTGAAAAATGACACCTGGACACGGGAATCGAACCCGGGACATCTGGCTTGGTACGCCAAAGGTCCAGGGTTCGATTCCCGTGTCCATGTGTCATTTTTAAATTTTCAGAGTAATTATTTTATCCCGAACGTGATAACTAGTGAATAATAAGAATAGCTCACAGCAAATGATAACATACAAATTACAATTAATCATTTGCTCATCGATTTAAGATAATTTAAATCTGAAATACTATATTATAAATCACATGGTAATTATTTGTTTGGTAAAATTTTATCATATAAACAAGGCTATAAATTATTATTTAAAAAATTTATTGATGTATGAAGGGACTAAGGCATCAATCAGTCTTACCATCTAGCTCATAGCATCTGAGGGGATTTTTGATTTAATCCTGATAAGTAGCATTTAGGGTAATTTGTCTGATTACGAAAATTAGACTCTTTCCTTCAATAAAGGTATAAGGCAGTATGCAAGAATGAAATAAGTAAACGTGAAGAGTGAATGAGAAGTGTGATTTTTGAGTGGATTTGAAAAATATGGATTCCCATTCTTAATTAGCTATCTTAGAGGGTACGTTCTTGCTGAAGGCTCAATACCGAGGTAAATCAATACCACTCACCTTTCACTTATTTCGTTCTTGCATACAGTCTATAAAGTTTCAATATAGTTTCATTATTTAAAAAATGAGATCCAAACATAGTACGTTGGTACTTCCGTCTTTATAATGGTCTCAGGTTTGTTTCCCGCCTTCAAGTAGACACTTTTGAAATACTATATTTGACTTAAGCGCCAAGACCATTATTGATAGTACCTATCATCCCTAAATATTATTTAATTAAATTACTGTAGTAATATTACTTGCAGCAACATATCTATTGTTACTACCAAGATGTAGTACAGTCCTATTAAGAGAGTTTAACGCATAAGGATGTGAGCAGTTTCAGTCCTCTATGAATAATTTAATACTTTTGTGGCAAGTGCTATTAAAAAACTAAACAAATAGTGTTACTTTTTAATGTGATGTAAAATACTTTCGAATGCAAATAATATAATTTTAGTATCCATCGATTCTCCCTATCTTTGTGAGTGTATTGATACAAAAAACTATCAATTTTTTTTAATAATTAACAAAAATAAGTGAAATATTTATGGTTAAGGTTTTTGAGCATCGTCCCCTTCTTACTTAAACCTTTCTAACCTTTCAAGTGCAAATAAATGTCCTTCATCTAGATTTTGATTTTAGTGAGATGTCTGAATATTACAAAATCAAATTATATTAAATAGGCCTAGATATAATCATAGTATCATTTGATCTGCCGTTTACTTGCAAGTATAAATGATAATCAATATTTCTTAATGATTTACTGCTTTGAGAAAATACAGTATTATTGTATCAGTTCTAGAGGACCATCCCCAATTAAAAAATAAACTTTATTACTTTGGTATATAAATAATGTCTAAAGTTAAGGCATTCGAAAAATCACTTATAATTTATAAATAAGCATACAAGCAGCCAATGACATAGGAGTGGTGGTAAGTGATATCTATCAAAAGTTTTTTTATTGCAAACTTTGATCAACCAATGTGGAAATAATTAAGGGAAATACTAATCTTAAATTATAAAAAGCAATTGCACACTTTCCTTTTGCAAAATTCTTTCATCAGTATCTGCTACAATCCACTCTCGTAGAATATCTTTTGGCCAAAAATGTTTTCACAAAATCTATCATTAGATATTTTTTTCTAAAGTTCTTCTGACCAGAAATCTTTCTTGTATTTTTTTTCTCACAATAAACGTCTCTCTAAATTTGAGGATGTATAAACGTTGACACGTCAGTTTTAAAACAATCTGAAAACTTACATTTATTTTTATTATGTGAAGCCATTGTGCAGAAATAAAATCTTATAAATCTGAACAGCTATTGTTATAAAACGTCACAACTATCCGCAACGGTCACAACGCTTTCTCATATAGCGGCAAATCGTGTTAACTAAAATGCTTCAACTTCTGATCAACTTTTATATAGGGTCTTGAGTAGAGTGTCATAGGGGTGCTACTCGTCCATGTTATCCACATTTTTATATTAATTAATTAAGTAATTACAATACAAATGAAGGTTTCACCTGCTTCAGTGGCCGCATGGTTTAAGGCAGTGGTTCCCAAAGTGTGCTCCGCAAAGCATCTCCAAGTGCTCCGCGAAAAGATTGGAAATAATAATAAATAAAATGTGACAATATATCAAAACAGTGAATTTGTGCGTCCATGACCTGTGTATAGGTAAGTATTGGGTAGAAATTATTTACAAACTGCACGCGGCGAAACCAGACAGAGAAACTAGAGGGTGCCAGTTCACCCCGTCTCTCTGAGAACTACGCCACGCTTTCAGATACGATTGTTTGCTTCGACACCTTTCCAGAATTTTCTGTGAAGTTTCTATTGAATATTAAAAACTAGTGTTTCTTCACACCTTCAGTCAGTTGAAGTTCAGTCAGTATACAGTCGAGAGTCAAAACAAATCAAGTAGCAGTGCAATATTATTTATTTGAATGTCGGAAAAGCCAACCTGGTATCGGAGCAGTATGAGTGCTTGAATTATTTGACATCAGATTCTGCGGTAAAAGAGAATTTTGCAATTAAAAAGTCAATATCAGAATTTTGATGTCAGCTACGAGACGAATTTGAAGTTTTGTCAGCTAGAGCGAAAATAATCCTTCTTCCCTTTGCAATAACTTACTTATGTGGATCAGGATTCTCTGCCTATGTGGCTACTAAAACAAAAGATCTCGGCTCAATGCAGAGCCAGATATTCGGTTGCAGCTGTTCCAAATTCAACAAAATATAGCGACATTGTGCAGATCAAAACACAGCAGTCCCATCCCTCTAATTGGAATTTTAAGTTCCAGGTCTATACTTTATCGTTCTTTTTTTTTATGCCAAGTGACTTTTTTATGCAGCCATGAAATTGGTTTTAACACTATCGCTGTGGGTAACATATTGTGGATTTACAATACCTGTTTTGAATTCGTTATCAAATGTGTTGGTTTAGGTTAATTTATGTTTTTGATTGTTGTTTTGCGTTTATATAGTTAAGTTCCTTATTTCTCTGAAATTAAGGGAGAAAATAACATTTATAATAAAATAAAACTTGATGTTTAACATGCCCATATGCTTAAACATTCGTTTCCATCGTGAATACTGCTGTAATTCGGTTTAGTATCTATCTATGTAGAGTATATGTGAAAATATTGTCGCCCTTATACCAAACATACTCATGTGAAAAATTGTTGATTTGAGAAAACAATATTTAAAGTTACAATTTTCAATGGCTTTCAATAAGAAAAATTAAGTTTAGATCAAAATTTAAGTTATTTAGAAATCTAAAAAATAATTTGTGATTTTACTATACGATAAAATATTGACTAACAACTTTAAAAAATGCAGTTAGGTAAATATAGCAATTTAGCATCAAGGTAACTATAGTGCTCCGTAACAAATTTCTCTCCTGAAAAGTGCTCCGCGATTCAAAAAGTTTGGGAACCGCTGGTTTAAGGCATTACTCTCGTGTTAGTCTAGACTAACGATGACAGGGAGGTCGGGGTTCGAATCTCGATCGGGTGATTTTACTAAAATGGTTTTCCACTCTCCCTTCATACGAATGTGGGTTTATGAGAAGGAAGTGTGGGCAACAATTTTAGAGGGGGAAAAACTCAGTACAATCAGCCGGAATTCGAATCATGGACTCTTCACCCGCATAACCAACAGTTGAGAGTTATTCTCCGGTTTATTAGAACCAGCCGTTCGACGCCATTTATCCCCGATTTGTTTAGAAACTGTGAATTAAATAAATGGTACGATCCACCGCAAGGACTTTCTCTTTAATTTTAAAAGAGAGACATTTACTAGAAGCTCGTAAAAAATTGTGAAACGAAATAATATAAACTGTTGCAGAAACACTCCACCAAAGAGCATTAATGTGTAATACTGTCACAGAAACATTGAGAAAAGAGGAGTTATCTCTCTGTCCGCCAAAGAATCTTAATAGGAAAACAACGATTTCCATTTTGTTTGTAATGTTAACCAATGCTTGGATAAAAGATTTTATCAAAATATATTTGATCTCCTTTTGCCCTTCAGTAAACTACCCTCAATTGTGTGGTTAGATATCTAATTACAAAAACCCTTCAAAGGGGCCTTATGAAAACCCTTGTTACTAAGTTTTAACCCGAACGGTAAAATGGTCACGGCGCTAGTCCGAGATATAGACAGGTAAATAGATAGACGGAATCGCGGAAACCACTTTTCGTTTTAAGGGGAGTAATGAAACGTGTACACTTTATTGAAATCTTGAGTTTTTTTTTTTGACAATCACAATTTAGAAAGTAAAACTCGGATATATTGTGAGCATATTGTGTTAGTTTAAAAAGTGTTATAGAACTTGTCACGTGCAGTAGATGTTTGTCCCTGTGAAGGCAACATGCGCAAGCAGGAATGCGGGCGATGTAGAATCTGGAAATTTAGTGAGGAAGGAGAAAGGGGTGAGAACGGATTGAAGAGGATGGTCGGAGGAGGAACCGGTCACAAAGATTCAACACCCTGGAATGTGGGCTATATTCACATAAACCTACCGGCTCCAAGGTTGAGAGAATAGCCGCCGACCTCACACTGTACTATATATTACATACACGCTCCCCTGACATCAAAATGTTACCCTCCAGTAGAGATGGAAACTATCCAGTAAACATTTCACGTCACTGAATTTCGGGGGGAAAAGGTTTATTTGTAAAAGCTCTGATTTTAATAAGATCAGAGAATCGTTTGAAGTGTGAACTTTTATTTAAACTTGGGGTATGTTTATTACATTCGTTCCATTTTTAAATAGTTGAGTGACAAAAAATCAAAGAAAAATTTTACATTTTGCATTTTTAGATTTGAGTAGGTATATTTCATTTTACAGAAAATCGAAGCTTACCATCTGACATTCGCATAAAATAAGGTTAGTTTGATTTAGAATAGCGTTATTTAACGAGTAGTCTCAGCCTAAATAATGTATTATTATCGGACGTTTTTCATTGCCGGTAGTATGTAAAATGCTTTGGTTACTAACGAACTAATTTATGAGGAGAATAATATAGTTTATATTTATTAGTTGCATACGATGTGGGGAAAATCATCAGCGCACCCGGCCGAGATTCGAACCTCCAGCTCCCAGTCACGAGCAATTCAGCTCCACCATATGATCAAAGGTGACTTACAAACTAACTTACCCCTGGCCAATCCGCTTTAAACTATAGTGAGGGGGACATAGAATGGTAGGTCTCCGATGGTTACCAACGTTATTAAATATACTTCCATATATTCATACGCCAACTCATATATTCTATAGCTCTCACTTTTGACAGATAGTATTAATAACGATAAAATCACATTGTTGTTTTTTTTATAATCCGTGTCTCCCTACACGACCGGAAGTTAGAATTTAAAGAAGTGTCACCGCATTCTTTAGAGAGGGAATGGGAAAACCTTTAGGGAAAAAACACCCTTAGTAAACTCGGCCTACATTCATCGGTAGAAGCACGGATTAAACGTTAGGATAATCTAAACTGGTTTGCGCCGGTTACGGTAAAGATCGAGATTCAGACCCCTTTCCTGAGAGTAACGTTTTAACGCCGACGCAAGGGAGAGGGGGGATCCTGTCACGCCTTCCATCTCAACTTACGTTGTATGGACTGTAGAGCGCCAGAGCCGGTGTTTGAAACCACGGGGTATACACGTGGGGATGGAATGCGGTCCGCCGCGGCGTTGCCAGATCTGAGCTGGACAAGCGCTGAGTACAAGAACGTCTCAAGAGCGCCTCCACACGTCCGAATGAATGAAAGGATATGAATGAGTTGTCAAGAAGGAGTGGAAGGAATTCCTTACCCCCTCTTCTTTCCTAGGTGTTCCTGTCTCGTGATCCAGGGGCGAGGTAAACTGCCTGCTACCAGAGAGTCCTGGATCCATTCCAGATGGCGCTTGATGCACCAGTATGATTATAATATGTGGGTGACCTGGCGGTCTAGGGGTAAGGTGTCAGACTTCTGTGTTTGGGGGTCTGGTGTTCAATCCACACCGTTTGAGGAAGAGTAATTAAAAACAATGAATATACAATATTGGCAACGTTCCCCATTTAATTAGACCACCAAAGCGGCTAATGTATAGTGTTTTTAAGCACCACGTCTTACTACCCATTTGGGTTGCACGCCTATGTAGGCTTACTAGCTCTAATGTGTTAGGAATTAGGAGTGCGAAATTTAGAAAAAGGCACCCGCATTTCCAGTGAAAGGGAGAGTGGAAAACCACCCTCAGTGCACTCGACCGGAATCGAACCCCCATCTCCCAGTCATCGGCAGCCCATCTACTGTGAGAGTGACGCCTTAGACCATGCGGCCACCAAAGCGTGTAATCTATAGTGTTGTATAATCTAAAACAGCAATTACCCGCCTCGGTGGCGTAGTTGGCTAACGCGCTAGTCGTGTTGAGCTCGACCGCTGAGGACGGGGAGATCGAGGTTCGAATCTCGGTCGGGTGAACTGGGGGTGGTTTTTCCTAAATGGTTTTCCACTCTCCCTCCACGCAAATGCGGGTTCACTTCCTCTAAATTCATCCCTCCCAATTCCTAATCCATTAGCGTAATTAGTACTTAAGCGTATAACCCGAACGGGTAGTAGGACGCGGTGCTAAATATTATTATTATTATTAATTAAAACTGCAATTCTTGACTGGGAGGGCACGAAAGGTTTTTTAGGGGCTCTCGAAAAATAATTTAAAATGTTACTTATTAAGGAAGTCAATCATCTTAAATCTATACGTTTTGGAATAAAAAAATTCGATGATCGTAAGCATGTAAAAACAGTAGACTCTCGATTTTTCGGGGTAATAGAGGGGAAGCACGGATAATAGAAATCTGTTTACCATCTGTTTTACCATCGCCATTCAAGATTTGCTGCCTTTTGTTTCTACTTATTTATGTGAAAACGGATTTTCCACAATGATATAATATATTAAAACGAAGCAGCAAAATCGACTCGGAATCGATTCCTGCATGAGAATAGTATTAAGTAATGCAATTGAAACAAGAATACACAAATTAGTGGAAAGTGCTCAACAGCAAAGGTCCCATTAAATTCATTTAGGTAAGTTAATTTCTGTTTTTTTTTAATTTGTTTGTTATTATAATCAGTAAATAAAGCCACTATTTACTAATAAATGATTCTTATGATAGCTAGGGGGCCACGAAAATATTTTAGGATATTTAGGCGGCCGCGAGTAATAAAAGGTTAATAACCAATGGTCTAAAACAGCGGTTCCCAAAGTGTGCTCCACAAAGCATCTCCAAGTGCTCCGCAAAGAGATTTGAAATAAAAATAAATAAAATGTGACAATATATCAAAACTGTGAATTTGTGCGTCCATGACCTGTGTAAAGGTAAGTATTGGCTTCGACACCTTTCCAGAATTTTCTGTGAAGTTTCTATTGCATATAAAAAACTTGTGCTTCTTCGCGCCTTCAGTCAGTTGAAGTTCAGTCAGTATACAGTCGAGAGTCGAAACAAATCAAGTAGCAGTGCAATGTTATTTATTTGAATGTCGGAAAAGCCAACCTTGTATCAGAGCAGTATGAGTGCTTGAATTATTTGACATCAGATTCTGCGGTAAAAGAGAATTTTGCAACTAAAAAGTCATTATCAGAATTTTGATGTCATCTACGAGACGAATTTGAAATTGTGTCAGTTAGAGCGAAACTAATCCTTCTTCCCTTTTCAATAACTTACTTATATGGATCAGGATTCTCTGCCTATGTGGCTACTAAAACAAAAGATCCTGGCTCAATGCAGAGCCAGATATTCGTTGCAGCTGTCCCAAATTCAACAAAATATAGCAACATTGTGCAGATCAAAACACAGCAGTCCCAGCCCTCTCATTGGAATTTAAGTTCCCGGTCTATACTTTATCGTTCTTTTTTTTATGCCAAGTGACTTTTTTTTGCAGTCATGAAATTGGTTTTAACACTATCTGTGTGGGTAATATATTGTGGATTTACAATACCTGCTTTGAATTCGTTATCAAATGTGTTGGTTTAGGTTAATTTATGTTTTTTTTTTTGTTCTGCGTTTATATAGTTAAGTTCCTTATTTCTCTGAAATTAAGGGATAAAATAACATTTATAATGAAATAAAACTTGATGTTTAACACCCCAAATGTTTAAACATTCATTTCAATCGTGAATACTGCTGTAATTCGGTTTAGTATTTATCTATGTAGATATATGTGAAAATATTGTCGCCCTTATACCAAACATACTCATGTGAAAAATTGTTGATTTGAGAAAACAATATTTAAAGTTGCAATTTTCAATGGCTTTCAATAGGAAAAATTAAGTTTAGATCAAAATTTAAGTTATTTAGAAATCTAAATATAATTCGTGCTTTCACTATACGATAAAATATCGATTAACAACTTTAAAAAATGCAGTTAGGTAAATATAGCAATTTAGCATCAAGGCTACTATATAGTACTCCGTGACAAATTTCTCTCCTGAAAAATGCTCCGCGATTCAAAAAGTTTGGGAACCGCTGGTCTAAAAGATTACAATACATAATATATAAAATGACAAATTATAACGTAGATACATTTTCCCTATCTTTATTAGTATGATAAAACCCGCCGAGTGGTTTAGGGCGTTAGACTGGTAATATAGGCCTATCTAATAACCATTGACGAAGAGTTCAAGGTTAGAACTCAGGTCGGATTTCAGTGGTACAGTATTACAAACGTGATTCCATAATCTAGCGTAGAATTTCAACGAGATAACCTCATCTCCATCATCTAGATTAAGTATTTATAGCCAGTTAGCCCTTATTCACAACACGTTAGTTCACTCACATTGAAGGTCCAGTGTTTAAGCCTCGAGACATGAAAAAAAATATGTAATTAGTAAAATTGGGGTGTACCCTTTTCAGGGTAATGAATTTATAAACTGGGGATTTGTTGTTGTGTATTTTCTAGTTCGTTAATCCTGTGTGTTGATGTAATCAGTCGGATCACAAATTGCATGTTAAAAAAAACCATAATGATAAGTTATATTATAACTTAATCGAATCAATCATCGATATTATAATAAGTATCATAAGTGGATGTCGAAATGAGCAAGTTTTTTTTTTACCGGCACGGATAGTGTAATGGGCTCGAGCGGTTGGGGTTCAATCCGAGATCGGATATTTCGAGGATGATCTAATGTGTTTTATTTTAATATCCATCTGGTGGTAAATTTATTTAAAATTCAACATCATTCCGGCACTTTAATTTGGAAGGTTTAGGCCCAAGAACAAGTTTCAAGAATCTAGCAAGGCACATCAGTATGGCATTATAATGTTTATTAACTTACTCGGAATAAGATGTAGTCTATCAGTCTTCAAAATGAAAAGATATGAGACAGAGATAAAATATTTCCTTCGAAAATTTGATCCCCCACTTTCCCCATGAATTTATACGTTTGATTTGTACTGTCTAATATTTTACACGTCACGGTTAAAAATTCCAAACTCTTTGACTTGTAAATTTATATTATTTGATTCCCTCCCACCCCCCCTCCTCCCTCTGAAACCCCCGCCGCGATATAATGAAATGGTACGTTAGTGCCTAAACGACTCTTGAAATAGAGTAATAAAAATAAAATGACTTAAAAAAAACTTTGAAAAAGTACGCTTTTATCCTAAATTAACCATAGGCGGGGACTGTAAAAAACGTAACACGTTCATAAGGTCCCACTTGCTGGCCTTGTTAACCCCTCACTCTCCATGGAGGTCAGTTATTTATTATAGGAGGGTAGAATCCCTACACCTGGGGTCGCATACCTCCCTGACCTGCACGGTCTTTACAAAAGGAAAAAATAAAAGAAAGTATACATCACGGTACTTAGGGGTTGTCCATAAACCACGTAACGTTTTGAGGGGCAGGGGGGGTGAGCTCTAATGTCTACATGCTGTTACACGGGGGGAGGATGGGTTACATCATAGTGTTACGTAACACAGATCTTATACTCAAATTCTAATGTTCAAAAATAATATTATTGTTCATATGATCACGTTTGATAAATATACTTATAGATAACTTCCGGATATCTGTAGCGTTGAAAATGCAAGCTTAGCACTTACTTTTTGTCTATTAATATTTCGAATTGTCTGCCCGAGACTACGAACGCCAAGCACACTCAAAAACACATATTTTCATGGGCATGACAGTGGCATGTTTATACTCACCACACTTGTTTAAATTTGTCCACTCTACTGCTCCCTCACGTGCTTTAAGTTGGATAACAGCTGTCAGTCGAAGCGGCCTTAATTTATACTTTGAGTTTCAATATAATTTAGATTTCTACTGGACATTATTTTACATAGGCCGTGAATAATCGCTTGTGTTTGTACAAAAACTAAAATAATTTCTTCAAAAAGAGGAGACTTTTTAATTACTTGCGTATAGAAAGCGATATCCAGAAAGAAAGAAAAAAACAGGGAAGAGTCTCAAAAAGATGTAGTGAAATGGAAAGAAGCAAAAGTACAGAATTTATCTGAAGGCAAGTTTGAGGAGTCCATCAAGAGTGTTATTTCTTCGTACCAGCAGCATGTATGAAAAGTAAAGCTTCAAAATCATTAATTATTTTCAAAAGGTAGGTGAGTTAAAGCCTACACCTTTTCCCTTCTGATAAATAATGTGTATGTATATAAATGCAACTATTATACACCCACTACGGTGGCCGCCTTGTCTAAATTGTCATTCTCTCAGTAGAACTAGACGGCCGGTGTTGGGGAGATGGGTTTCGACTACCAGTCAGATCTACTGAGGTTGCTTTTCCTAAATGGATTCCCGCTCTCCTTACATACAAATGCTGGTAGATTTTCTTTAAAACTCTACTTTTTACTATACTTTTTTAGGGTGATATAGTCAAATTGTAGTTAATCTAGCTAGTTTTTTATTATATTTATCTAATGGAGTAGAAATGAGGAAGGTAGAATTCAGAGTAATCTACCATCATTAACGTGGAAAGAGATTATAAAACCATTTATGAAAAGCCACTCTGAATACACCGACAGGTATTAAACCCAAATCTCCATTTCATTGGCCATATAGTCTTTTTCGAGATTGAAGCCACCAGGATCCAGGATTGATGTTGGAACGAAACATGAGTCTAGGTATTGATAAGTTAACTAAAGTAAAATTGTAGATTAATCCAAAATATAATTTAGAAAATTTGTATGCCTAGAATTGTTTAGATATGATGGTAATATGAATATAAAAAAAAGTACACATATTAAGAAAGATGCCTTCCTCCAGCGTCAAGCATCGTATGTGGGCACTTCAACATCATCATGTAGCGAACGCCATTACAGAAAAGGGCCATCCTAGTCAGCACATAGTAGTGCCTGCTGTCTGGTTCTTACTCAGATCGCAAACCTGACATCCATAACATAAATATAGCAGAGGTTTTCCCATGAACGAGATTAGACGTGTTTGAACCGACCTAGACTCATACAGGACGGTGTTTGACCGAACCTTGATCACAGAACAAGGACGGTGTTTGAACCGAACCCTTAGGTCTACATAACCGAGTGACGGTGTTTGAACCGAAGCCTTTTGAAAAATCAAGCAAACACTCCCCTGTAAGAGATATCTACCTGACAAACTCATTTTAATTTCTCTATGGGTGAGTGCGTTTCAACAAAAGTGTTATATTGGAACAAGACTTACAAACAAACATAATTTAAAAATAGAGAGCACCTAAACTCCCCAGAATCCAATTAATCACTGTGGAAAAAAATGCCAAAATTGAACTATTGGTAGCACGCTTCGGTGCTCGCGTGGTCTAACGCACTAATCTCGTGGTGGACTAGTCTGCCGAAGACGGGAGATCGGGGTTCAATCCCGGTCGGGTGCACTGAGGATGGTTTCCCCTAAGTAGTTTTCCACTCTCCCTCCACGCAAATGTGGGTGCACATCCTCTAAATTAAGCCTTCCTAATCCCTAACCCATTAGTGTTATTAGTACATAGGCATATAACCTGAACAGGTAGTAGGATGCGGTGTTAGAAAGATATATTTTTTTAATGTTAAATTTTTGTCCACTGCAGTATTCGAACCCGGCACATTTAGATCAGTAGACAAGTGCACTATCTAATGAGCTATAAAGAATGACTATGACCAATCAGCACACTTTTTTTTTTTATCTAGCCATTCAACAAGTGTAAATTATTTGCTGTTGGAATTCTTTTGTTTTATTAATGTGTACTACTGTACTACCACCAGTCGGTGCTATCCGCGTATTTAAACTACTGGATCAAATATGAGGAAGGTGGGATTTTGGAAGTGGTCCGACATTAGCGTGAAGAGTGGCAAATAAACACACTCAATACATCTAGCCAAAGATTCGAACCACGAGCTTCCTGTCACCAACACACGAGAATGAGGCGCATTCCCACAGATACGGGCTGAACAGAGTTGATTCAAAGACCACCTCATGAGTAAATTATCCCTACTAGCAACTTTATATCATTTAATCAATAATTGTTATTCAGATAAAAACATTTTTTAAACTTAAATGAATATGCTAAGCTTTTGTTACTTAAAAATTAGAAGAAAATCCCGGTTTGACATCAAGCTTTTTTTTATTATCAAAGGATATCTTTAATAAATTAATTAATATCTGCATTACTATACTTGGCCAACACTTTCGGTGTGTATCAGATCACAATTTACAAAGTGAAAATATTTTAAAAAAAATTGACGACTTCCTTTAGGGTACAATGTTTTGAATCACGGAAGTTCACACGCTGGGAAGGAAGGTAAGCTATGGATGATCATGATCCCAAGATCACCCAGTATAAGTGCGGTTTCTGAGGAGGGGCTTTTTTAAGAAAAAACTTAACAAGCATACTTGATTCACTATGGCAGGAGACTAGTCTGAGGCCGAAGGCAGTTATTACAAACCTTTTTTGTTTGAAGAACCTTTAAAATATTCGGTAAACTCTCAGGGAACTAACTCCTCCGTACCGGGGTTGACACATATTAGGTTCGACAGGTGTCGATTGTAAAATATACTGTACCTATAAACCAGTAGGATAAGTACATAATAATTAACTCATTCTTTTGAACAAAAAATTTCCAGGAGTCTTTAGTCCCTATTTATATTTACTAGTTAGTGTCCTTCAACATTTGAACTTGGCTTATAAATATTCTTACTACTCTACTTTTAACATTACTACCGACACACACTGTCTTATTTGGAAACAAGAGTTCTCTTAACATATTTCCACATTGTTCAAAAATTATGGGAAGACCAATAAAAAAACAAGTGTTTGAAAATTCCCATGGAACCCCAATATTCCGTTGAACCCTAGTTCGGAATCACTGCCCTAAAGTGTCATTCTCGCAAGAGGCTGTACTGGTGATGACGGGAACATAACGGTTCGAATCCCGCTAAGGTATACTTAGTATTTTTTCCTAAATAATTATCCAAGTGGCCTCCAAACAAATACGGGTGCATTTCCTATAAATTATACCCTTCTCATCCCTAATTATGTGTGTAGTCCGAACTGGCGTTGAGACGAAGGAAAAAAATAGGATTTTTTTTTACAAAAAAAAAAAGCAAAGTAGCGTAAAACTTTCTCTTTAGAACTACAACTTTCACTTTAGAATTTAAAATTACTCGCAAAATTGAAACTTGAAGGTATACTTAAAATTTTGGTTTCATTACACAATAACCTTAAAGCCTGGGGTTTTATTGTCCCTGTGAGAGCACAGAATCCGATCGTAAATAACCCCGTCCTTGATTCAAACCCCCGCCTCCTGTCGGACAACATGAAAAGAAGCAGCAACAAGCTCAATATTTTTTTTAGCCTCCAGTAATGTCTTTGTCCCTCTGACATTTTGGGCCTGACGTTTATACCACCAGCCCATCACTACTTAACACGCCTTTAAGGGGCCATCAAAGTGTCACAAAAACACACAGGCTCTTTTATTACCACGGTAACTTAAATGGCTGTTACTGCGCCAGCAGCTATTTTCTATATTTGTTTGAATAAATTATTAGGTTTTTAAAATGTTGGTCGTGATATCTTATTTCAAAGATTGAAATGATATATTTCAATGTCACTTTATAAACAGTAACCCGCTTCGATGACCGCGTTGTCCAACGCGCTACTCTCGTGTTGGATTGGACTGCTGAAGACGGGGAGATCGGGCTTTATTTCAATCCCGGTTGGGTGCACTGAGTTTTTTCGATAAATTGTTTTCCACTCTGCTTCCACGCAAACGCGGGTTCACTTCCACGCAATTAAACCTCCCTAACTCCTAAACCATTAGTGTAATTAGTACATATGCGTATAGAACCCGAAATACCCGAAAAAGGTAGTAAGATATGGTGATATAATTATATAAAAACAGTATTTTTTTATCTCCACGTCTTATTACCCATTCGTGCTATGCGCTTATGTGTTAATTACGCTAGTGGTTAAGGATAAGGTAGGTCGAATTTAGGTGAAATGTATCCACATTTGCGTGGAGAGAGAGAGAGAGAATGGAAAACCATTTAGGAAAAAACCCCTTCAGTACACTCAACCGAGATCGAACCATTATCTCCCCGCCATCAGCAGTTCAGTCTATTGCGAGAGTAGCGTATTAGACCATGCGGCCATTGATGCGGGGATATAAACAGTATTATAATATATTAATGTGCCTTATCCATCTTAAAACTAAGTTTCAAATTAACTCTTAATCTAACTGGATGCTAAAATAAAGCCTATCTCCTAAGGCAAGCTTTTAAGAGGATATAACACCAGGGATAATCACTACCCCACGTAAGAAACTAATTTAATACCATCTTAGCTGCTGTACTACTCTTCTAGCAAGCTTTCCCCCAAATCTACACTGGTGTAACTATAGTGAGGAAGGTCGTATTTTAGAATTTATGTACTGGTATTGTCATGGGAAAAAATTTAGGATAAAATCCCTCAATACACAGTGCAGGAATTCGAGTTCTGACTTTCCTATCAACGGGAAATCTGACTACAATCAATATCACATCACCTCTGAAGGAACAGAGGGTCTTATGGAGATTCACACGGAGCTGCACCGCACCGCAAATTTTCCGGTGGAATGCTATACATGTTTTTAAATGGAAGTGGCTATACGAGTCCGCACCGCACCACACCGCACTGGCGCGGACGAATCGTCGAGAGAGAATTGCTCCGCACCTTTGCGGTGCGGTGCGGTGCGGACCGTGTAGCCACCTATCACCAGAGATAAAATGTTCGGGAGCTTCCGAACTTTGTTTTCATGCTAACCACTAGGCAATGTAAGGATGGGCAAAACAGTGATTTTACAATATCGGTGATCACAGTGACCTTTATTTTAAACGAGAAAGTCACAGTCACTGTGTCAGCACTTGTAAAACTAAGCATTTCTTTCACACGTGTGACGCTGTGGTAATTGTTTCCAACATTACGTACAAGATAAACAATATTATATACAACAACTTATTGAACAACAAACATTCTTCTTCTTAATTATTAGCTAACTTAAAACTTTATTCGTGGTAATTAATAACTAACTTAATTTTATGAAAATAGGTGAAAACCTATGCAAGTAAAAAATAGAAATACAAACTTATTTTGTAATAGAACTCATTATATAAAGAATATAAAAATTGCTAGAAAATGCGGTGCGGGTCGGCTCCTTGTAGCCATCCATACCTTTTAAGCTTTATCTTCCTTCGTTCTCTCTCATTTAATTGTTGCCAAATATACTCGCTTTCAGTAATGTCGGAATGTCGTGGGTGTGCTGGGGTAAGGAGGAGTTGCTGAGGCACCCTCGGTCAACCAGTGTTACTAAACTTATATCTAAGGGAAGATTGAGCACACATAAACAAAGAATGACAACCAGTTTACTATTTATTTCACTCAGATATGATATCCAGTGTAAATTGGGATCGAAGGATATGTGGATCAATCTGGTGGTGCGACTCGTGATGACTTTTTAAGTCCTTGCAGGAAAAATCTGAGCGGCACCATGTTTACCACGATCAAATACTCGAAAATCCTAAAGCATAACTCACAGTTTCTCATAAACTACTTGGACAGTCACAGTAGTTTTTTTTTAAAGAATTTGTTATAGAAACCTTAAAGGACATGAGGATATTATTAAAATTCCCATATTCCAATTTGTTTGCTTTGGAAAAAATTGTTTTCTAATGAAAGAACTATAATGAGGTAGAATTAGAATTTATGTACTGGTATATAAAAAGTAAAAGACATGAGGATATTAATAAAATTCCCATATTACAATTGGTTTGTTTTAAAAAAAATTCTCTTCTAATGAAATAACTATAATGAGGTTTTTAGTGCATACATATTTTCACTCTGTGTAAAAGTTTTTTCCTAATTGGAAATAATGGGTATATAAGTGTATGAGAAATGATCATCATGAACTGAATTTTATTTTGATATAATACTCATTCCTCTAACACCAATACTTTTCACATTTGATGTATTTAGTTACGAGCTCTCGACGCACGCCAGGTTTTTCGATAGACTGAAGATTCAGAGCGATAACAATTATAAATTTAAGATTTATCTATTCATTAATTTACAAGAAAGGTAGAATATATTGTATTATTTATTTATTTGGCACCTCGTCTTACTACCCGTTTCGGGTTATACGCTTAAGTACTAATTACGCTAATGGATTAGGAATTGGGAAGGTTGGGTTTAGAGGAAGTGAACCCGCATTTGCGTGGAGAAAGAGTGTAAAGCGATTTAGGAATCTGCCCCCCCCCCCCCCCCACAGATCACCCAACGAGATTCGAACCTCGATCTCCCCGTCCTCGGCAGTCCGGCTCAACACGAAACTAGCGTGTTAGCCAACAACGCGGGTAATATATTACAAATAAGTGCACAACCAAAGGTGATTTAAAGTATTTAACATAATAATAATAATAATAATTATTTTTGTTGTAAAGCTAGTAAATAGACCAGGAATTATAAATATAGGAACGGAAAGACGGGCCGGTCTTTCTGACAATCTTCAGTCTATCGAAAACCTGGCGTGCGTCGAGAGCTGTAACTAAAACATCAAACTGTGAAAAGTATTGGTGTTAGAGGAATGAGTATTATATCAAAATAAAATTCAGTTCATGATGATCATTTCATATACTTATATTACCCATCTATTTCAATTAGGAAAAAACTTTTACAAGAGTAAAATATGTAAGCACTAAAAACTCATATAGTTATTTATTAGAAGAAAATTTTTCAAACAAACCAATTGGTAATATGGGAATTTTATTAATATCCTCATGTCTTTTACTTTTTATATAATAAATCTGAAAAAAACCATAATGTGACTGTCCAAGAGTTTACGAGAAACTGTGAGTTTATTTTAGGATTTTCGAGTATTTGATCGCGGTTAACATGATGCCTCTCAGATTTTCCCTGCAAGAACTTACAAAGTCATCACGAGTCGCGCCACCAGTTCTGGCGCACATAGCCTATACAAAAGTGATTTCCAGCCCGGGGGTCGCAGCGTTAAACCGGTGGGGTCACATGTTTGTGAAGACTATAACCGTATACTGTATATACTCTTTTACAAGATTTTGATGAACATAGCAAAGTTCAAAATCCAAATAGAAAACAGAATATTTCTGTTAACTTACATTGCATGTTTACCGACACAGGAATCACTTACATCAAAAAACGTGAATACAGAACAAAGTGTTGTATTTAGTTCCATCATTAAAATAGTTAATAATAATAATAATACTTAGCACCGCGTCTTACTACCCGTTCGGGCTATACGCTTAAGTACTAATTACACTAATGGATCGGGAATTGGGAAGGTTGAATTTAGAGGAAGGGAACCCGCATTTGCGTAGAGGGAGAGTGGAAAAGCCATTTAGTAAAAACCACCCCCAGTTCACCCGACCGAGATTCGAACCTCGATCTCCCAGTCTTCGGTGGTCTGGCTCAACACGACTGGCGCGTTAGCCAACTACGCCACCGAGGCGGGTTAATATAGTGAACCAGAGAAAGACAAGACCTAATGAATCACGTTTGTTTGTTGCGAAGGGACAGGGGCTGAACACAGTGCTCCTCTACACTACTCTGCTGCACGCTGGTTGTCACGTGGGAAAGTGCTTCAAGGGTGTTCGAACAGAAGGATGAGAGTAGTCTATACCTCAAAGAAAGTGCGAGACTATCCCGGGAAAAAGATGAGATCAATAAGAACGTTTCTTGTCCAAACTAACGTATCTTGCTGATATTTGAAATACGTCAATGCAGAGGTCTGGATCAAACATTTTCACTTCAGTGACAAGGTGAGCGCTCTTATTGGGAAACTGGATCTAATGTTGAATGATGCTAATGTTGAAGAATGTTTTCTTGACATGTTCCTAAGACTGAATGAAACTCTTGAAGAACATGTTAATGTGTGCATGCTTTTAAAACAATTATACCACCGACCACCTCAAATTGCTAAAATTAGGATTCAAAAAACGTTTTAAGGAATCCGTTGATGATGTCAGATAATAGTTATATAATCATTTTATATCAATTAAAATCTAGGATCTAAAAAATTGCTGTAAGTATTCATATTAGTTCATTAATACTAGTTTATGGGTGAAACTATAAGATACTGTAAATAGGCATAGGCTACTGTCCTTTCTATAAGTTTTACTATTTACAAATGTTACAACTACTTTAATATTATATTTACCCGTCTCGGTGGCGTAGTCTAACGCGCTAGATTCGGGTTGAGCTAGACTGCCGAGGACGGGGAGATCAAGGTTCGAATCTCGCTTGGGTGTGAACTGGGTGGTTTTTACTAAATGGTTTTCCGCTCTCCTTCCCCCAACTGCGGGTTCACTTCCTCTATATTCAACCTTCCCGATTCCTAGCTCATAAGCGTAATTAGCACTTAAGCGTATAACCCAAACGGGTAGTAGGACGCGGTGCTAAATAATAAAATATCATATTCTTTGATATGCAACTGTGATTTTTGATTATCAACACCGTTACAATTATGATAATTGACTAGTAAAATGATGTCAATTCTAACCAGGATGTATTTTTTCAATTCTATAACTGTCCCTTTTACCTCGTTCTTGCTGTCAAACTCCACTACCAAGTGGACAAAAACGATTGGCTTGTGCTAAGTTAACTGCGGACGAAATTGTGTCTACACCTTTCAGGACACAACAAAAAATTGAGGAGAACGTTAAAAAGCCTGCAAAGGAAAGATCTCAAGAATGGTGCCTGTAGAAACAGACAAGGAATACAAACACCATCAAACTTAGAACTTTATAAGGGTAGTTTGAAAATGCAATCTCCCCCTTTCTTACACCTCTTCCTTTCAATAAAACCAACATAGGTCAAACGCTACCTCTAATGAAAAGTTTTCCAGACGGAGTAACCTTACTAGTATACCCTTGATAGAAAACAACCAAGCCTTGAGGAATGGCAGAGGAAAGGAGGGATAGCGGTGGCCAGAGCCACCCTCTACGGTACAGTCACCTTCGACAGTTTAGTGAGGGGGTGGAGTATTTGTTGTCTGGAATGTGACTAATGTGGCGACACTACTATGGCAGTAGTCTCACCCCCATTACTACCTACCTGGTCGCGCTACTACCCAACTCACAAACATCCTCCCTCATGCAGTTTCCAGCAAATAAAGCCGGTTATCTCAACAAGCGGTGGACAAGCCGACAAAATATACAGCTCATCTAATCTTGTTTGTCGTTGACCAGAATGTCGAGGCCTGAATTCTAGTCGGGTGTACTGAAGGTAGTTTTTACTAAATGGGTTAACAATCTGCATTAAAAAAAATGCGGATCCTATACATTGTATTTTACTATCTTTCCTCCACTACTAGTGTAATTAAATGAGTATAACACGGACGGGTAGTAAGCCTTGGAGCAAAATTAAAAGGTATAGTTTCCTTACTTTATTACGAATTTAATGCCTGAACATATTTTATTTTATTTTATTAGTAGACCCACGTTTAACACCCGGTCCAACGGCTCGATCAAAGATATAATGATGAGTAAAGTAGATTAGAAGTGATAGCGTCCGACACGTGCAGAACTAAAGTCGTCAACCTGTAGGAAATATTGACAGTAGCCCGCCGGCTGCTGATGTGACGTCACAGCCGTGGAGGGGATCTAGTTCCATTATTATTATTATTATTATTATTATTATTATTATTATTATTATTATTATTATTATTATTATTATTATTATTATTATTATTATAGCACCGCGTCTTACTACCCGTTCGGGTTATACGCACTTACGCTAATGTGCAATGGTAGGGTGATTGTGAGATGAAATGGAGGACCTACAGTTTAACGTGGAATCCGAACCACGGTGGAGGCCTTGCATTCCTCACATTCACAAGTTGTGATTAATACACGTCTTGTCAGAGGTTAAGTAAGGGTTTAGCAATCAGATAAATCTGTGATCTAGTTCCAAACTCAGAGGTTGTAGTAATGTAGTAAGTTCTGCATTAGCGCAATTCGTCAATTAAAAAGGTTCCCAACATTGTATCTGGGAAAATACATAATGCACTCTCAGGGTTGCCACTATTTTCTTATTACCAAATTCTCTGTGTTTCTCAAAATTTCCAAAAGGAATTTGCATTTTTTTTTCATGCAGTCTTGATTACACGGAGAAGTAACATTGCATTTTTAATAAAATTGATTGGTGTAAAGTTATGTAACTTATTTTTAATACAGGATTATTTAAGATTAATAGGGAATACATCTTCTGTCACTTTACAATCCTTGTTTAAGGTCATTCGACCATAAAAACTTTAGTGCACCATTTGAAAAAGTGTATAATTATCAGCTATAAACAGTTATTCAACTATTTCAAATCATTACAGTTCACGACTTTTAAGAGGCCAAACTTGCTATTTTATACTTTTAACGTATCATTGTTGGGTAAAATAGTGAATATATGGGCCTGAAATTTAGTATAACTACTAGACATTCTTACGAGGAGTACAGAATGAAATATGTATAATATTAATATTATTTTTAATTTTCTAATGTTTATCTTATGTATATTAATATTTCATTTAAATATTTACAATATTAATAATAATATTATTACTACTATAAATATATACGTCTGTACACCTCATGAATGTCTAGCTGTACGAAATTCCTGGCCCATTTTATTTGTTACTTCACCCAACAATGGTACGCTAAAGCGTAAAATAGCAAGTTTGGCCTCTTAAAAGTTGTTGACTGTAATTATTTGAGTCATTGAAGCCCTATTTGTAGCTTATAAGCGTGTTAACATTGTGCAGTACAATTTTGGTGGTAAAATTACCTTAAAGGATGGTAACTAATAAGATATGTTTGAATCAGCGTGCTTAATACTTCAGTTCACTTTTTTGTCCATCCAAATATTTAATGTTTTAAGCTATCAGTTAAAATGAAAAGGACATTTGTCGGTAAAATTTAAAGGGCAAGAAACAGACAGTTAATTTGTTTCCTTTTCCTGTTGGGGGTCACCAAGATGACGAAACAGAGTCGCCGGCACAACCGACAGGAGGAAGAATCGAAGAAGCTTCGAGTACCTTCTTCACAGTTTAAATTGGTCACGTTCCCATTGGTGCAAATTCAAACAAGATGAACAAGGGTAAGGATGTAATGATCGGTAAGACGCACTTCAACTGAGGTATTAAGTAGTGTTGGGGTGAGAAAATCGGGTACTCTTGTTGAAAATACAGCAGGACTCGGGTGAACATTGTAGAAGCTCGTGAGGCAATAATTGTGGGAGGACTTTGTTTACAATGTAGCATCAATCATTTTTATGCAAGTGTAGGAGACAGTTTTATATTCACATTATAATTTATTTAATCATGTATCATTTGTTAAGAGTGTAATTCTTTTCGAAATCAACGTTGCACTGCATCTTTTACAATATATTAACTGCAATAAAAGTTTAGTTAAGAATATTTACCATCATACTATCACTATTTTAACAGCCAGATATGATACACATAAAATTAGCGTAACAAAATGTCCCAATTTAACAAATAATTCAGCATTTTTACTTGATTTTACAAAATTTCCTATTTTTCCATTGTTTTTCCCTTCTTCATTTTTTCAGAGACCAAAAAAATCCCGGTGTTTCCCAGTTTTCCAGGTCCGTGGCAGCCCTGACTCTTTTATACCGATCAATTAGATCAAAATTTGCTCGGTGGCCGAATTATCCAAGGCAACAGTTCCCAAAGTGTGCTCCGCAAAGAGATTGGAAATAAAAATAAATAAAATGTGACAATATATCAAAACAGTACGAACTGTGTTAGGTAAGTATTGGGTAGACATTATTTACAGACTGCACCGGCGAAACCAGACAGAGAAACTAGAGGGTGCCAGTTCACCCCGTTCTCTGAGAACTTCGCCGCACTTTCAGATACGATTGTTTGCTTCGACACCTTTCCAGAATTTTCTGTGAAGTTTCTATTGAATATTAAAAACTCGTGCTTCTTCGCGCCTTCAGTCAGTCTAAAGTTCAGTCAGTATACAGTCGAGAGTCTAAACAAATCAATAGCAGTGCAATGTTATTTATTTGAATGTCGGAAAAGCCAACCTGGTATCGGAGCAGTATGAGTGCTTGAATAATTTGACATCAGATTCTGCGGTAAAAGAGAATTTTGCAACTAAAAAGTCATTATCAGAATTTTGATGTCATCTACGAGACGAATTTGAAGTTTTGTCAGCTAGAGCGAAAATAATCCTTCTTTCCATTGCAATAACTTACTTATGTGGATCAGGATTATCTGCCAATGTGGCTACTAAAACAAAAGATCCCGGCTCAATGCAGAGCCAGATATTCGGTTGCAGCTGTCCCAAATTCAACAAAATATAGCCACATTGTGCAGATCAAAATATAGCAGTCCCATCCTCTAATTGGAAATAGTTCTTTATCTAATACATTATCGTTATTTTTTTTATGCCAAGTGACTTTTTTTTTGCAGCCATGAAATTGGTTTTAACACTATCTGTGTGGGTAAATATTGTGGATTTACAATACCTGCTTTTAATTCGTTATCAAATGTGTTGCTTTAGGTTAATTTATGTTTTTGATTGTTGTTTTACGTTTATGTAGTTAAGTTCCGTATTTCTCTGAAATTAGGGGAAAAATAAAATTATAATGAAATAAAACTTGATGTTTAACATGCCAAATGCTTAAACATTCGTTTCCATCGTGAATACTGCTGTAATTCGGTTTAGTATCTATCTATGTAGAGTTATGTGAAAATATTGTCGCCCTTATACCAAATACTTTTGTAAAAATTGTTTTTGAGAAAACGCTATTTAAAGGTTACAATTTTCAATGGCTTTCAATAAGAAAAATTAAGTTTAGATCAAAATTTAAGTTATTTAGAAATCTAAAAAATAATTTGTGATTTTACTATACGATAAAATATTGACTAACAACTTTAAAAAATGCAGTTAGGTAAATATATAAAAAAAATGAATGTACATGCCTTTAGCATCAAGGCAACTATAGTGCTCCGAGACTAATTTCTCTCCTGAAAAGTGCTCCACGATTCATAAAGTTTGGGAACCGCTGGTCTAAGGCGTAACTCCCGTGTTACACTAGAATGCTGATGATAGGGAGATTGAGGTTCGAATCCCAGTCGGGTGTTCTGAGGTTTTTTTTACAAAATAGTTTTCCACTCTCCCTTTACGCAAATGCGGGTATAATTCCTCTAAATTTGACCTACATAATTTCTAACGTATTAGTGTATAATAGTACTTATAAGTATAACCGAAACAGGTTGTAAGACGCTGTGCTAAACATAAAAAAAAAAGATTAATCATTCATGAGACGTATAAAAAATTCTTATAGCAAATGAAAACTGATAAGTCCAAATAAATAACAAAATTTCCTAAAATTAAATTACAAGAAATGTCATATTTATGCTTCATTTTGTTCAAATGCAGGAGTTTTATTTTCTTGTTTCATAGTATGATAAAAATTAAACAAGAACTTTAAAATACAGCCTTAAATAGAATTTAATTTGAGTGGACTGTCATTTGTCTGATTTCAGGTTTAGTACCTATCATGACCATAGTTAGCCTATACCAGAGTCTAAGATATACAGGTCTGGCTACTCTTTAGTTCCGGTGATCAAACATTGAAGCAAAGTGGCGTTAGTGTCGTTGCGGAATAGCGCACGCGTAATTTTAATTTTGAAGATAAGTTTGAACCTCTAAATTTACATTTTACTGTTTGACAGTAATTATTCTATCCCGAATGTGGTACCTAGTAAATAAAAATAATAGATCACAACAAACGATAACATGCAAATTACAATTAATCATTTGCTCATTGATGTAATATAATTTACATTTATTTGAAATACTGTATTATAAATCACATGCTAATTATTTGTTTGGTAAAATTTGATCATATAAACATGGCTTTAAATTATGATTTAAAAATTGTATTGCTGTGAGAGGGCACTAAGGCATTAATTAGTCCTACCATATAGCTAATAACATCTGAGGGGATTTTTGATTTAATCCTGATGAGTAACATTTAGGATAATTTGTCTGAATACGAAAATTAGAGTATTTCCTTCAATAAAGGGATAAGGCAAAATACAAGAATGAAATAAGCAACCGTGAAGATTGAATAAAAAGTGTGATTTTTGAGTGGATTTAAAAAAGATTAATTTACATTCGAAAGTGTGAGTGGCGTTAATTAGCTCTTAAGAGGGCATGTTTTTGCAGAAGGCTCAATACCAAGGCAAATCAATACCACTCACCTTTCACTTTTACTCACTTCGTTCTTGCATACGGTCTATAAAGTTTCAATATAGTTTTATTATTTAAAAAATTATATTTAGATATAGTACTTTGGTACTTCTATCTTTACAATGGTCCCAGGTTTGTTTCCCGTCCTAAAGTAGACATTTTCTCAAATACAATATTAGACTTATGCGTCAAGACAATTATTGATAGTATCATCTCTAAATATTATTTAATTAAATGACTGTAGTAATATTACTTGCATCAACAAATCGATTGTTACTACCAAGCTGTAATAATAATATTAAGAGAGTTTAACACGTAAGGAAGTGAGCAGTTTCAGTCCTCTATGAATAATTTAATACTTTTGTGGCAAGTGCTATTAAAAAAAACTAAACAAATAGTGTTACTTTTTAATATGATATTGTCAAATACTTATGAGTGTAAATAATATAATTTTAGTGTCTATCGATTCTCCATATCTTTGTGAGTGTATTGATAGACTACAATAGATTATCGATTTTATAATATTTAACAAAAAAAAGTGAAAAATGTGTGGGTGAAGTATTTGAGCATCGTCCCCCTCTTACTTAACCTTTCTAACTTTCCATGTGCAAATAAACTAAAATTTCGAACAATAATGTTCAAATAAACAACTTGTCATTTAGGCCCTTCGTCTGTATTTTGATACTTGTGAATATGTCTGAATATTAAAAAATCAATTTATATCAAATAGGCCTTAATATGATTGTAGTATGATTGTATGTATGTAGTATAATTTGATTTGCCGTTTACTTGCAAGTATAAATGGTAATCAATATTTCTTAATGATTTGCTGCTTTGAGAAAATACAGTATTGTATTTGTATCGGTTCTAAAGCACCATCCCTAATTAAAAAATAAACTTTTATTTTGATATATAAATAATGTCTAAAGTTAAGGCATTCGAAAAATTACTTTTTTTTTTTTTTAAACCGCGTCTTACTACCCGTTCGGGTTATACGCTTAAGTACTAATTACACTAATGGATTAGGAAATGGGAAGGTTGAATATATAGGAAGTGAACCCGCATTCGCGTGGAGGGAGAGTGGAAAACCATTTAGGAAAAACCACTCCCAGTTCACCCGACCGAGATTCGAACTTCGATCTCCCCGTCCTCGGTGGTCTGACTCAACACGACTGGCGCGTTAGCCAACTACGCCACCGAGGCGGGTGAAAAATTACTGTTATAAATAAAAATACAAGTAGCCAACGACATAGGAGTGGTGGTAATTGATATCTAGCAGAAGGCTTATTATTGCAAACATTGATAAACCAATGTGGAAATAATTAAGAGAAAATCTAACCTTAAATTATAAAAAGCAATTGCACATTTCCCTTTTGCAAAATTCTTTCGTCACTATCTGCTACAATCCACTCTCGTAGAATATCTTTTGGCCAAAAATGTTTTTCACAAAATGTATCATTAGAATTTTTTTTTCTAAAGTTCTCTTGACCAGAAATCTTTCTTGTATTTTTTTCCTCACAATAAACGTCTCTCTAAATTTGAGGATGTATTAACATTGACAAGTCAGTTTTAAAACAATCTGGAAACTTACATTTATTTTTATTTTTGACATGCAAAGCCATTGTGCAGGGATAAAATCTTATAAATCTGAACAGCTTTTGTTATAAAACGTCATAACTATCCGCAACGATCACACCGCTTTCTCATATTGCGGCAAATCATGCAACTAAAAAGCTTCAAAGTCTGTCCAACTGATAGATAGGGTTTTGAGTAGTGTCATAGGGGTGGTCTATATCCTATATACTGTAGGAGAGGTAGTTACAGTAGAAGGTTTTTTATTGCAAACATTGTCTGACGGTAACTAATGTTAACCTATTCGGAAATAATGATTATTTACTTATTAAAACGATATTATCAATAAAAAGTGTTATCAAACGATTATAATACTTCCGTAAGGAATACTGTATACCTGCCGTTTTCATAACTCATTGAAAGAACAAAATATTATAATAAAACTATAATGTTTTTTGTTTCGCGGTTGTTACAATAAAAGATATTATAGTACATGAAATAATAAATTAATAAGTGATATATTCACATTTGTAAGTTTATCTTGTTATAACTGGCCACCAAAATAATTGATGTTTTTTATAGCTTAGAGAAAGAGCAAAAAAAAAAGTTTCAAACAGCGCATGAACACAAACGAGGACAGTTTTAATGACGTCACCAACCACCCTTGTTTCAGCTGGCTCACCATCTTAATTTATGAAGTGAACGCAGCATTTTAGAAAGTGGGACAGAGATGCCACTTTCACAAAAAAATAAACATTCAAACAGTTATTTTCATAAGTTTCGTGTTTCAATACTGTAAAAACTGATAAAAATAAAATTTAGTTGTTTGTTGTGAAAGTTTTGACTGTGAAAAGTAACAATAGCTCAACATATACTTATTGCAAATCATAAGGTTTAGCAAATGGGTACATAGTATTGCAACGTGTTAAATACATTTTAACACTTTCACTCAATGAAGCCTTATAATAGGTTTACAACTATTACTACCAGATCTAATAGGTTCTAATAATGTGTGACATCACAAGCGGGAGACGCCCAATCCTCATCGAAAATGCCCCAGCGAACGAGGCAGCTCAGCTTCGAATACCAACACACAAACATCTAACACCTGGGTCAGACGGCGAGTAAATGAGAGAGGCTTCATTCGGGGTGTTTCCGAGCGCTAGTGGTCGTGTGGCGTGATGTTTGAATATTCCGTACTTTGAGATAACCTTGCCAGCCGTCGGCGAGCGCTAGTGGTCGTGTGGCGTGATGTTTGAATATTCCGTACTTTGAGATAACCTTGACAAATTTTATTAGTCCCACTTGTATAATATAAAGACCTGTCCTCGGTTCACGTATATCTATTCTATTGTAACCACTCGTCGGAAGAACTACTCTGGAAGATATTCACGAGCATCAGCTAAGACTACGTACTGAAGACCGCGATGGCTGAGGCGTCTGTGTCACCTCGCCTAAGAGCAAGCTACGGCGGATACTATAAGTATTGAGGGATATTGTAATTTTTGTTTAGCTATGAGCTCTATTATTCTACATCCATTTGACGTAGTTTTTGTATGTCAGTACTACTGACTTGTTTCTCTATGCCTATAAGGCATAGTTTATAGCTTTATTCACTTTATTTCTATGTCTATTAGGCTTAGTCGCAGATATAAGGGTCAAGATTAGGCTCCTTAGACCGTATGACCATGCTGCGGCTAGTTTATAGAATATAATTAGATAATGGATGATATCAGGTTATCTAATGCTTTGTTTCACGAGCTAATTGGGTCTGTAACTGACAATTGTCTTTGATGTTTCTAACTGTGTACTGGTGTGCGGTGCGCAACCTGTGGAAGTGCTTCTTGTCCATAGTAGTGGCCCACGGGATTTTGTCTGTTGCGTACGGCCCCCTCATGGCGCCTTTAGTATTAGTCAAAAATGATCACTATTTTGTCTAGTATTATTGTCCCTTTTCAGGGCAACAAAACAAATATACTATTGATTGCTCAGGCAGTACTAATTAGGAATTGACAGGCCGTAGTATCTGTAAGCATCTAGATTCCTGGTAGTTCACCGTTTACTAGTTGCAAAATAATAGTTTATCTTTTAGGAGCTTATAACATTGTAGTGTCTAACTCTCTATGGAGTTAACTCAAGCTAGATAGCTCATGTTAATAACCGCCCTTGTAGCTCCTTAAACTGAGACTAAATTTATGTGGCTTAGTTCTTTATTTGAAATTATGTGTTGTAGTTGGAAGCCTCACAATCAGCTGGCTGGAGTAGAATTATCTAGGATAATTTTGTAATTAGATTTGATTACCGCCACTAATTTATGTTGCCTTAGAGTTGCTGCCTTTCATCCTATTTGATGACTTTAGTAATTGTCCTGCTTTAACGAGTTACAAGCTTTCTTATTTACACCTATGACCTATATGTGTGGGTTATAGGGTGTACCTGGGTGCTTCACACCTGATGCTCCTTTGTCGAGCTATTTATATTATACCGGGTCCCGGCACATATTTATCTGATTACCAAACCCTTCCTTCACCTCTGACAAGGCGTGTATTAATCACAACTTGTGTATGTGAGGAATGCCAGGTCTCTACCGTGGTTCGGATCCCACGTTAAACTGTAGGTCCTCCATTTCATCTCACAATCACCCTACCATTTCACATTAGCGTAAGTGCGGATAACCCGAACGGGTAGTAAGACGCGGTGCTAATAATAATAATATTTATATTATAGTAGCCGTTTATATTCTCATGTTTAAACAATGGATGGTTTGAATAATTAATACCTATAGTTCTATGTAATTCCTTTTGAAAGGTTTGAATATTAATAAAATAATTTGTTAAACTTGTAAATCATTCCTATACTTTGTTCCTTCCAATGAGTGTTGTAGCATGTGTAACTTTTCCACCTTTCCTACCGTAGATAAGGTATAGCGCTGATCAGTGTCAAAACTCTAAACATGGGAGTTTTCGATGTATGTGATTACCTATTTATGCTTTACATAAGACAAACTCTCTTGAAAGTCTTGCTATACCAATTAGACGATTATTGTAGTTTGTAGAACCCTCAAAAATGTTAGAGTGTATACGTCAGGAAGAAACTGGTTTAGAACCTAGAAGCCCCATTATTTCTAGAGCAGGCTAGCTTGGAGCGGTTTTTTTAGCACCACGTCTTACTACTCGTTTGGGTTATACGCTTATATACTAATTACACTAATGGGTTAGTAAGGTTTAATTTAGAGGAAGTGTGTCCGCATTTGTGTATAAAGAAAAAGTGAGAAACCATTTAAGAAAAACCACCCTCAGTACACCCGAGCGGGATCAAACCACGATCTTCCCGTCATTGGCAGTCTAGTCTATTGCGAGAGATGCGCCGTATACCATGCGGCCATCGAAGCGGGTCTCGGAACAATCATTGACGGTTTTAAGTAATAGAATAACATATCCCCACCAGGATCGCTAGTGTTGTCCAACATCAATAAATAATGCTTCACTTTAGCTTCTCCTTTTAATAACTCTTTCCCCTGCCGGGAAAAAACAGACGACCCTGAAGGAGAGGATGGAAAGAAGATAATGCAACCTCCTTAGTCACACCACCCTATAAGTGCTTTCTATGGAACTAATGCTTAAATTTTATAGAGCCGTATTTAATTTTATCCATTTGCTAGTGTGTTCTTAGTGGATAAACGGCTGGGTCATCCTGAAAACCTCACGAGACGCTAATGCCAGGAATAACAGTTTAAGAAAATACAAATTTCATGCTGTCAATAATTACATTTTACTATACCTCAAGTACTATTTTATAGATATTGATCCCATCCATCAAACGTGACAGCTGCAGATTATATGACTTGACGTATGTTTATGAACGAAGCTTTACTTACTTTTATGACTGTCAGATACTGTATTTCCTACCAACATAGATATCCATGGTCTCTAGGTTGTTTTTTTGTAATATCACGCGATTATTTTTGTTGCACTGCTATATTCGCCTCTTCGCTGTTGAAAGTCGCGCAATCCACAGTAAATTACTGCGTTGCTAAAGTTAACACCAACGCCGAGATTAGGACCGATGAAGCCAGAGTTATGCAAATACATGCTAAACTCCACGCCAGCGCTAGCGACAACAAAAGCTAGAGTTAAGCTGTTATACCCTGTTTATGGGGGGAATGGTGATCTGAAAGGCCTTTTCCCTTACCAGAATTCTACTATATATTAGATATTGGTAGGAAAAAAGACCTTTCAGGTCTTACTTCTTAATATAGGTGGATGGGGTATAAAAATTAAAGTCGATGCCAAAGCAAGCAGCCGCTGAAGCTAGAGATAAAGTCAAATCTAGAACCAAGGCTGATGTCAGGACGAAGTGAATGAATTATAATGTCAACGTCAGAGTACGTCACCGCCAGAATTACCAACCCAGTTGATAGTGAGAATACTTCATCGAGTGAACTATTAGCTCTAGCACCGATAAACCTTTGATTTAGTGAGTCCGGTGTTCGATCCGATTTGAATAGATGGATTTTTATCACATTTACACTGTGTGTTTCTCCTTTTCTCTCCAGAAGAATAGTGTAACATCGTCTTGAAATCCTCAAGTCTCATCCTGATCCCTTCACTCGGAAAGTTTTTTTATTGGTACTGGTACTAGAAATAGCGGCTTACGGAAGAAGTTATAGAGTGACTACTGTCGTCTCAGGAACGCAGTCTTTTTGTCTGGGACACGACTCACTTGGGTTGTGGACATTCTAAGGACTTTTTTTTTATCGACAGTTACGCTTTTCATTTATTTATGCGTCAAATCATGAGATCAGAAGTCATCACTTTTGATAAAGAGTAATCATACCTATAAAATAATAAAAATCATAAATAATAATAATAATAATACTTAGCACCGCGGGTTATACGCTTAAGTACTAACTATGTTGATGTGTTAGGAATTGGGAAGGTTGAATATAGAGGAAATAAACCCGCATTTACGTGGAAGAGTGGAAAACCATTTGGGTAAAACCAACCCCCCAGTTCGCCCAAGCGAGATTTGAACCTCGATCTCCCCGTCCTCGGCAGTCTAGCTCAACACGAAACTAGCGCGTTAGCTAACTCCACGACAGAGGCGGGTAACAATAATAAATAATAGTTGGCTCACCAGTTCGAAGCGTTGCACAAGCAGAGTGTGCTGTAACGGAGGAATGATAAAAGTGAGATGTGAGATGAAATATTTTCCATTCCGAATTTTTCTTAACTATTTTTTTCTCTGGAAAAATATTATAGCAATATATATATATAAATTATATAAATACAATCAAGATGGCCCAAATTAAAGACGTTTTCGAAAACAAGGTACTTAGGAATATATTAGGCTCAAAAAGGGATGAGGCTATTGAGGAGTGGAGGAGGTTATATAATGATGAGTTACATGCCCTGTATTCATCACAATACATTATTAGTAGGAATGTTCAAGTACTCGAGAATTCGAGTTCAAGTCAAATTTTAACAAGTGCTCGAACTCGATTCGAAATTATTTTCAAAGCTCGAAAATTTCGAGTTTTGTTTGATTAATTTTAAAGATACTATTTCATAACGTACAGGCGTTTAATCTTATAATTTAAATTTGATTTTAAAAAAATAAAAAAACTATTGTGTCTATCATCAAAAAAAGTCAACACACGACGCCATTTCTATTTAATCCATTATATCACGCAAATGTCAACACGTTTAAACGAAAATAAAATATTGTAAGGTATTACATAAGTATATTTTAAAAAGTATTTAGTTGTTTAATCAATATTAGAATACCAATACGCTTTTAAACGATTTTACGTTTCACATAGTAACTTGTTATACCAAAATAGCTTTATTTATTATTATTTTTAATAAAATATCTTTACGTATTGGAGGAATTTGTTTTCTATAGGGATTGACAATTGAATGAAAAATGTCGATGTCTCTAATAGATGGTGTAAAATCGATGAGTTAAAAAAAATCGGAAATTTTACTCAAATCAATAAAAAAAACTGTTGCTTATGTGCGTTTATAATAGATTAATACTAAACTTCAATTACAATTCAAACCAAATGTATTCATAAGTTTATTGCCAAACCAAAATTTATATTAATTGTGAAAATAAGCATATACATATATCGGGCTTATGAACAAACATTTCTGCTTGAAAATTATCGACCAACAAACATCGATGGCAAAAAATCTCGAACATAAAACTTTCAAGATTGACGTTTGTTTTCATTCCTAATTTACTGTTGCGAAATTGATTTTCCATGCCATTATGTATCGCGTGTGACTAAAATTTCAATTTGTGTATTGAGTAGATTTTGGCGTGTCTCTCTCTCTCTATCTATCTCACCATTTCGCTTATTCATTCTACTGTGCTCTGTCTGACAATGGTATGAGACCAGTTTTTTGTGAAATATGTTGGCGGCTGTTAGTGAAATTAATTCAGTTGGTGTAGTGGTATTTTTTTAAATCTTAATCTGATGACCAAACTTTCATTTTAAAACCACAAAATAAGAAACTATTGGATTATTTTGTTCATAAACATTCTAAAAAGTATAAATTAGGCACACACATCAATATTATCATAATTATTTTGAAATACAGTAGTAATGTATGCATTATATACTCAATGCTGAAATCAAACAAGTGCATCACGTGATTGATTATTTATGGCAAGCTGATTGTGTCTCGGGTTACTATATATATTTTTATGAATTAAAGTGAAACATTTATTATAAATCTAGACCTATAGGCCTACACTAACCTTTTCAAACAAGTAGATGCAAAAAAAAAAATTATGTTTCTATGTTTTAATTATTACCATGAGAAATAAATATTTCTGAAAATGTGTATAGTATGTAACTGCAAAAGTGAGAAGTTGAAAGTGTTAAGAACGAATAGATAAGTCTACTTGTTTTTATCTTTATCAAGACCTAATCTAACTCTCCTTTCAAGTTAGTTTCCTTCCCTAGAACTTACACTAGATTACATTATTTTAGGCCCTAATTTGTTTCAACCCAGTTTTTACATAAATTCAAAAAATTAAACATAGTATTCAACTAAGAGCAACTATATTAAAGCTAGCTAAACAATTCACTTGAGTTTAGTGAATTGATAGGCCATTATTTTTTATTGTTTTTATTATTATTTATTATTATTATTATTATTATTAACCTGTAGTGCAAACAATCAATGCTCAATAAAACTCGAACTTGAGGTTTTCATTCAATCTCATCTCGAAGTAAAAAAATGCCTTCTCGCACACTCCTAATTATTAGGATAATCAAGTCTCGTAGATTACTGTGGGCAAGGCATGCAGCGTGAATGGAAGCATCTAGAACCGTGGCGAACCCATGGGAAGAGACCATTGGGAATATCTATAGGCAGATGGGAGGGTAACATTAGAATGGACCTGAAAGAGATAGGGTGTAATGAGATGGACTGGATATAACAATCTTAAGATAGGGGGGGGGGGGGATAGGTGACGTCGTTTTGTAAGTGGGGAATGAATTTTTGAGTTCCTAATTCCAAAGTCTATAGAGTAAGGACGTTAACAATAGAAACATCAAATAAGTTACAATCAAGTAAAACTAGTTCAATTCTCACCTTCGTATATAAACTACAGCGCTTGGTGGTTGAATGAGTCACTAACATCGGGTCTGCTGTAAATCAAATGTATTAATGCTATAAAATTATAATCAAATCTTTTTTTTAAAATACATCTGCTTCCTATGGAATTCTATGATCTAAAATATCAATGATAAAAAATCCTTTTATCATTTGTTTGAATTTAGTATGATTTGATAACAAATCACCCAAGCCAATATTTGATAGATCTATGTATATATATGTAATAGGTTCTAGGAGCCCTAATCTGTCACTACTACCGACAACAAAGGTCGAAGCTGCCTCTGCGGACAATTTATAGGGATATTTTCATTTCCTGTGTGTTGTAGATATCAAGGAACTTGAGCTGCACAATCTGCAAGTTAAACAATAACAATAATAATAATAATAAATAATTTGTGCAAATCTTACTACCTATTCGGGCTATCCGCATATTCAGTTGTATTCACATTTGTATGGAGGAAAGTGTAAATGTTGATTTTTTTTAATTTAAAAAAAACACCAACCTCAGTGCACCCGCCGGGATTGACCCCTGTCCCGTCACACTAGACGAGATTGCCTATAGTCCACGTGCCGGTAGTACTAATACTATGTGTGTTCCTATGTTAAACTACATCCGAGCCGAGGGTCGTGTTTGACAGAGAAGGGGCTGTAGCAACCTGGGGAGGAAGTTAAAAGGCGGCACTAAGCGCCCTTTTAAAAGCCGAAGCGTTACTGGGAGCGTCAACCCTAGTGTCTCGACCAATAGAGAGCTGAGTTTAATATGAGAGGACAGAAGCAAAGAAAGTCCATCGAATTCTTCCTCTCCCCCTTTGCCATAACTAGTATTGATCACAATCCGCCACTGTCTGAGCTGTCACGTGACTGTCTCACACGGGGATCAACCCCTAAGCACACACGAAGGAGGGGGAAAGGGGAGTAGAAGGAAGAATAGTATCTTCAGCACTTCAAATATCCTTTATCCTAATCTGGAAGAGTTTTTGTTCGCCAGACAATGACCAGCTAGGTGTTCGTCTTCTTGGACTAAAAAATTCGCATAAAGTCTGCGGTGAATATATTTAGTGGAATCGTCATTGACACAACCTTATCAGACCATTTGGTGCTCCGCGTCTTACTACCCATCCCCACTAACAGGGGTAGGGATGAGGGAACTTCTGATTTGCAGGAAGCGCTCAGTATATGCGTGGAGGGAGAGGGGGAAACTATTTAGGAAAAGTGGTTTCAGTACATCCGACTGGAATTCTAACCTCCATTTTCCCATCACCGGCAAGACAGTTTATTGCGAGAGCGACAGGTTGGTGTAATCTATGGCCCACCAATTATAACGGATTTTTAAATAAATTATAGAAAAGGCATAGACTCGATCTACAATATAGAAAAAAATTACGGCACAAAAATAGAATGTCGTATCATTAACTATATTGGTTTAATCATAATATTTCATATTAATTATATTATATTGATCCTGAGCAATTAAAAAATTAAAAGTGTTATTTGTTGTTATTACCATTACTTTTTCTTTCTGCTTGCGGCTCGCTGTTTTCTGGATTGTGCAGGCAGAGACTACCACTATATACTATTATAGTAGTCTCCTTGTGTAGGTCAGCCCGTCAGTCTATACCGCATATTCACACTATTAGGGTAGGGATGGGAAAGATATAATAATAGGAAATGAACCCGACATTTATATTGAAGTAGAGTTGATAACCATTAAGTAAAAAACAAAAAACATCAGTACACCCAACCGAGATTCGAACCTCGACCTCCTCGTCACCTTCAATCCAATCAAGCGTGAGTGACGCGTCAGATCATGAGACCACCCACTAAAGCGGGATATTTAACGTTCACTGTCTGACCAACTGATTTTATCAGCACAAGACTTACACCCTAACTTAACAACCCGAACCAACGGGCTCACAAACAAAGATATCGATCTCCTCATGTCTGTTTTACCGGAGACGAGAGATCGGAGTTTGAATCTCGGCTGGTTGTATGTATGTACTAAGGCATCTTTTTATAAATCGTTTCTCAGTTCCCCTCCACACAAATGAGGATAGCCCGGAAGGACAGTAATATGCGGAGCACTGATAACGGGGGGTTGAAGGATCAGCACGAAAACTTAATACTAGTACAGGCCTACGCCAAGTCCAAGGAAGTCGATTCACCACGATTAAAGGTAACATTCAGATTGCGGCAATAAAATTGCTTAGCCGTGCCTGTAGTATAACCCAGGATCCTTAGCTCAGTGCCATACGCTCTGCCGACCAAGACGGCGTGCTCTTATAATAAATAAGAAGGCCTCACTGATAATAAATGGGATATTCATTACATTTGTATATGTACAGCCTTCAGCCGTGGCGAGGATCGTTTGGGTGCGTTTCGGACGGCAAACCAAACCTTTCGGACTTTGGTTAGTATCAGTCAGATTGAAAGTTTAGTCTCAAATGTTACCAGTGATTCTAAAAAAAAAAACTAAATCACGGTTAGTGCGCGAATACACCTCCTCTTTTTCAATGCTTTGGTAAAAAAAAACACTGGTAGTAAAAAAGCCTATATATATTCTGCGACATGCAGCGGAAGTGGAGAACTTTCATTATTCCAGCCACCTCCCGAAAGCCAAGGGCAAACGCCGGGTAACTCTTTCCGTGGCAGGATCAAATTAAAAGTGAAGTTTGTAGTCATAGTAAAGGCCTTCCCCCCCCCCCCACCACCCACTCTCTCCACACACACACACACACACACACACACACACACACACACACACACATACACACGTGACATAAGACGAGGTGCGCGTACGCGCGACGCGACGATAAGTAAAGGTTTGATCGGTGTATCATGTACGATTGCCGATTAACCAATGTTTGAGTCTACAAGCTTTACGCGCTTACATATTTTTAATTTCCCCGTTGTGACCTGGTGGTCTAGGGGTCCGGGGTTCAATCCTCAGTCCCGGCACAGATTCTTCTGATTGTCAAACCCTTCCTTCACCTCTGACAAGACGTGTATTAATCACAACTTGTGAATGTGTGGAATGCCAGGCCTCCACCATGGTTCGGATCCCACGTTAAACTGTAGGTCCTCCATTTCATCTCACAATCACCCTACCATTTCACATCAGCGTAAGTGCGCATTGCCCGAACGGTAGTAAGACGCGGTGCTAATAATAATAATAATAATGATGATAATAATAATAATATATTATTATTATTAATAATAATATTAATAATAATAATTATTATATTATTATTATTCCCCGTGCACCACGTACTAGGCCCAATGCCCATCCGGGCTATTCGCACAGTCACACTATTGTGGATAAAGATGATGAAGGTAGAACCCATAGAAAGTGTACATGGATTTACGTAAAGAAAGGGCAGAAAACCATTTAGGAAAATAAAACCTAAATACGTTCACCTGATTGGGATTCTAGGTACAACCTACCTTTCACCTGCAATCCAGTCTATTGCAATAGTGGCGCCATTATAGAGGAAAATTATATAAAGTCTGTTCATCGTAGGAATTGTTTTCTGAAAGGCCTTTTTCCCTATCTGAAATCTATTTATAGTAGGATATTGGTAGGAAAAAAGCCTTTCAGAGAGTAATTCATACCGTGAATGGAGTATACCTAAGTTGTCCTGCAATTACAATAGTTTTTAAATAGCACCTTAAACGACATGCGAGAGAGAGAGAGAGACTTTTTGTAATAATCAATGAATTAATAACGAGTTCACACATGGGTTGTTAACAACTTATAAGAGATGTGGTGGACGAGGGTAGTTCCGAGGACATAAATCCACATTCACATGAAGATAAAATGGAAAAACAACAGTAATGAGTGACATTTGGAAAATCACTACCAGGTAACATCCAGCCGTGATTCGAAACCTGACCTCCTCGTCAAAGGTGACTAAATTCAATGTGAGTCTAACGCCTTAGATCACTCGACCAAAGCTGCAGGTAATAAAATATGACAGTACAAGGAAATCTCATATCGTTATTATTCTAAATGTCCTAGTCTGAATTACCATTAACAGCAAGATCAGGGTTCTAATCCTTGCAAGGTGTATTGAAGGTATTTTTTTCCTAAATGGTTTACCTCTCTCGCTCACGCAAATGCAACCACATTTCCTCCAAAATTCTATCTTCATCTTTAATCAATTCATGTAATTAAATATTATTAGTCTGGACGGGTAGTAGGACAAGGTGCACACTCATTAGAGCGAGTCTGCCGACTGCTTTAAGTTTAACAGGGTTCGATTTTCGGCAGAGTCTGATACAAAAATTAAGTAATTCAGAAATAATAACTTATCAATGGCACAATTTTTGAGGTTTATTTATTTTATTAAATCGTGAGAGGTTTGGTGGTTGTGTTTGACCTAGAGCTAATTGAAGTCTGATTGCCGTTGGAGAAACCTTTAAGAACATTTTGAAAAAATATTATATAGAGTAAAGTGACAAATTTTTTATTTTTATCATCAGAGAGCCATCAATTTATTATTGGTGGAAGTTGAAGAAAGTAGTTGCCATTTAAATGGCTCCTAATACATACAATTCAAACTCCAAATTTAATAGGAAGAACCTTGTATGGCAGGTGAAAAAGTTTATAGATCTACTTTCACCCAGTCATACGTCAGGTCTTGACACTTGCGGCGCTCACTTTTGATAGATATTATTAATACCTATAAAATAACATTAATAAATAAAATAAGTTATCAAAAGTTGGACACAAAAAAGTATGTCTGTGTTTTTAAAAGTGTATTCATGTCAAAACTATACTGTTTACCTTGTATTCATGTTTTAGTTGGAGAGGATCGTTAACCAAAGTCCTCCCACCACTTGATATTGAATACAATTATAACACGGTACCTTTTAATGCAGTAGTACATTTGAATACATTTCCGATTCCATTAATTTATTTCGAAAATCGGGGACAAAATAAGTCCGGTCATAAAGTTATATTTCAGGGTCGAATAGTCACCTTAATGTAGAGTAACTAAAATCTACAACGTTTACTCAGCTGTAAAAACCTTCAATCCCAATCCAAAGTGGCAATAGCTCCGACGGATGGTTATGGAATATTAAAACATTAAGGTAAAGTTAGTGATTTTATCTATCCTAGATGGCAATCCTACTAGGTAATACGCTACCCTTCTAAGAAAAATTATTATATCAGCCTACGACTTACAAACTAACTATTGAACACACAAAACCCAGTCCCGTACTTCTACAGTCAATATAATTATCGTTAAATAGAAAGCCCTAATATAAACAATGTTACACTTCAATCGTTCCGGGAATCTAGCCCGATACCGCTACCGAATAGATACACGCGCTACCGACTGTTCCGGGAATCTAGCCCGATTACCGCTACCGAATAGATACACGCGCTACCGACTGTTCCGGGAATCTAGCCGATACCACACCGAATGGATACACGCGCTACCGAATGTTCCGGGAATCTAGCCCGATACCACTACCGAATAGATACACGCGCTACCGACTGTTCCGGGAATCTAGCCCGATACCACTACCGAATGGATACACGCGCTACCGACTGTTCCGGGAATCTAGCCCGATACCACTACCGAATGGATACACGCGCTACCGACTGTTCCGGGAATCTAGCCCGATACCACTACCGAATAGATACACGCGCTACCGACTGTTCCGGGAATCTAGCCCGATACCACTACCGAATAGATGCACGCGCTACCGACTGTTCCGGGAATCTAGCCCGATACCACTACCGAATAGATACACGCGCTATCGACTGTTCCGGGAATCTAGCCCGATACCACTACCAATAGATACACGCGCTACCGACTGTTCCGGGAATCTAGCCCGATACCACTACCGAATAGATACACGCGCTATCGACTGTTCCGGGAATCTAGCCCGATACCGCTACCGAATGGATACACGCGCTACCGACTGTTCCGGGAATCTAGCCCGATACCGCTACCGAATAGATACACGCGCTATCGACTGTTCCGGGAATCTAGCCCGATACCGCTACCGAATAGATACACGCGCTACCGACTGTTCCGGGAATCTAGCCCGATACCGCTACCGAATAGATACACGCGCTACCGACTGTTCCGGGAATCTAGCCCGATACCGCTACCGAATAGATACACGCGCTACCGACTAAGCTAAGTTGTAGGAAGACAATTGAAATATATAAAAATAATATCATGGGCCTTCAGCGGTGCTAAAGCTTACATCCAAACAGCGGTTTATCGAAAGAAAACTATTAAAAGTATTTGAAATTAAATTTTTTTAAATTTAGCTTCTATAACGTTAAGATTAAAGTTTCCAAAACAATAACAAAAAAGTGTTATCAACAAGAAGAGCTAGGCACACTGTCGGATCAAAATAAAAAGAAACGCAGTCGGTAGGATTCGAACCTACGCTCCCAGAGGGAATCTGATTTCTAGTCAGACGCCTTAACCACTCGGCCACGACTGCAACCATAAAGATTGTACAGCTTTGACTATATTTATTAGGTCAAAGACCATATTTTTTTTAAAGACTACATCATATAGAAATACCAAAGAGTACTAGTTTAGCTTTTATTTTATATGCTAAATTGGTGGCCATACCTTTTTACGTTTTACCTTCCTACCGTGGTATCTGTTTTGGGGTTGTACTAATTTTTTAATGAGTATATTTATTATTTCCTTTTCTTTTTAATGTTTAACACGATGTTTTATGTAAAAACTAAAGCTCATACAAGCATTTAATAAACATTCTACTTGACGTTAAATAAAATGGAAAAAATAATTACTACATTAAATGTTAAAATAAAATCATGTACTATATTTAATATTTAGCACCGCGTCTTACTACCCGTTCGGGTTATACGCTTAAGTACTAATTACACTAATGGATTAGGAATTGGGAGGGTTGAATTTAGAGGAAGCGAAACCCGCATTTGCGTGGAGGAAGAGTGGAAAACCATTTAGGGAAAACCACCCCAAGTTCACCCGACCTATATTCGAACCTCGATCTCCCCGTCCTCGGCGGTCGAGCTCAACACGACTAGCGCGTTAGCCAACTACGCCACCAAGGCGGGTATGTACTATATTAAATAAATTAGTTTTCCTGTAGTAATGCCCCCTTACCCCTCTCTTTTCCTCCCTACTCTGATGGGAACCCTACACGATCAGTCAGTCTCCGGACACTGAAACCACCCGGGCAGAACCCGGACGCCCGAAAACAAAAAAAATGACATGTCCGGGGTGAACCCGGATGGATGACAACCCTACACAAGACAGAATGAAATACTGACGAGCGCGTGTCAGTGTCTGTTAGTTTCTACCATCACTTGCAAGACTGATGGACTGATAATGGGGTGATCAGAAAATTCGGATCACGTCAGTCCGACCATCAGTACTGCCCCTACACGATCATTATTACTATCAGTATATTTTTTTAAACTGACAGTCTGATTGTGTAGGGTTTCCAATAAAGATTCCCTGCATCAATCATTGGTTCAACACAGGGACAATCACTTGATATAGCATGCGTTGTCTAACAGTATTTATTATAAGTCTGTTACTATCATTATACCTACCAAGGAGGTTATATATAACAAGTAACAACCCATTTGGATAAACCAAGCCAATACATTTAAATAGTTCTAGGTTTACTAGTTTGAATTTGACAAAGAAAAGTGTACAATTTATTTATAGCCTTCCACCTTGTTTCAGCCTCCAGTTACAAAATTTTGCTCCTCCAGTGTACAGAAGCTTAGAGTTCTCGTCTTACAGGAGACACGTGACCTACAGATGTAATGACATCCACCCCTGACGTCACGTTAAAACAACAATACAGATGGAGGCAAACGCTTCAACGAGCGCTAGGAAAATGTTAGCATTTTGTTGTGGACAACCAGACAAGTAGAGCGTTTTACATTAATGTACGGTTATAAACTAAATTATAAATATCAGTGACGGGTCGAGGCTAGCCACCATTTGTTAAAAAATCAAATTGAAGTGTGAACTATTTGACTTGGGGAAATAATATTTACACTTTGAAAGGTTTCCTACCAAGCTAGCCATCATAAAGCGGCACAGGCCACACCCCGTGGGGGGAGACTTTATTTAAGTCATTCTATTATACTAATAAAATATCAAAATGTTATAAATGTTGGCAGAAAAAATAATTCAAAAGGGTCCTGATAATCACTTAGCAGAATCCTACTGTACATAGAAGGTCCGCAAAGGGGATGAACTTAAATTATATATGGCTCTTTTTTTTTAATTATTTTTGACCCCTCCACCCCTTCTCACCACCTTATGAGACCTTAAGATTTTCCGTCCCTCCTCTCCCCCCTATCTTACTTAATTTTTTACGATTTGATAGATTATATTATTTTAATTATTTTTAGTCATAAGGATCGGTATTAAAGCGAGTGATATTAAATTTTAGAATACTTTAATTGCAGTAAAATCAGGTGTAATACTGAAATATAAGTGAAATTTTATGATTAATTTATTTTTTATCTTTTGACAATTTATTTTATTTCCATTTTGTCTCGTCATAAACAGTGATAAAAAAAACCTTATGTAGAATGGATTTTGACCCTCTCCCCTCCCTCGTAGAAAATATTGAATTCTGAACTACAACTCCCCCTCACCCCCCACACAAATATAAATATGTGAGAAATCCGCTTCAGTGGTCAAATGGTTCAAGGAGTCACTCTGCATGTGACTGGACTGACGAGGACGGGGAGATCACAGGGCTCGAATCCCAGTCGAATGTATTGGGGTGTTTTTTACTTAATGGTTTCCCACCCATCATTCACGAAAATGCGACTACATTGCCTTTAAATTCTATCTTTCTCATCTCTAATATCCATAAATGTAATTAATAATATGACGTGCTTATCCCGAACGGGAATTTGATATGGCAGGGAAAAAAAAAACACGTGAGAAGTTCAAAAAAATACGACTACGTGTTCGGATTTCTACAATTTCAAGCCCTTTTTCCAGGACCCCCAATTCTAGGTTTTCCGGGACGTGTGGAAACTCCAAATTTACAATAGGTACTTCAGCGGATTACTTAAATTATGATACTTAAAATATAGATATAATTTTTCCCCCTTGAGCATCTTACCCTCAGACCGAGCCATACGCATTTTTAAATTACTAAATAGGGTATCAGATATAGGTAAGGTATAATTTTAGGGGAGGTGTACCCGCGTTTACGTGGAATGGGAGAAATAATTTAAGAAAAATCATTCTTACTACCCCCCAGCTGGGACTAAAACTTGGACCTCCCCGCGAACAGGAAATCAAGCTAGATGACCCAAACATTTATGTCACGTGCCCACCGATGCGGGTTATTCAATTTTGAAAACATTCCTCGTGAAAGGACCTCCACACGAAGCCTCAAATTGTCCTGATCAACGTGACCTTGGGATAGAAAGACCTTGAGAAGTTGTAACGACCGTCACAGTGCTAAGGTCCTACCATTGAAGTATGGGTATGCGGTAGCAGGAAGGAGGAGCAATCTTGAAACATTTAGTGTGGAGCGTGACATCGTCATGGCGACAAAGATTAGTTTTTGGTGTCAAACAGACTATACAGTCTAGGCCAGCAGTAGTGAACCACAATAAAACATGTATGCTCTGTATCGTATCATTTCTACAGGCGGGGATGCTCAATTTAATTTAAACGTGGACTAGATGACAGCTCTTTTCTACATTGAAGGACGATTTAATCATTTGTTTATATGTTTTGAAAGTGTGATTAGACTGGAAATATATATATATATCAATAAGCGGTGGGAATGTAGATATTGTCAAATCGCCATTACTTACCCGCCTTGGTGGCGTAGTAGGCTAACGCGCTAGTCGTGTTGAGCCCGACTGCCGAGGACGGGGAGATCGAGGTTCGAATCTAGGTCGGGTGAACTGGGGGTGGTTTTTCCTAAATGGTTTTCCACTCTCCCTCCACGCAAATGCGGGTTCACTTCCTCTATTAACCTTCCCAATTCCTAATCCATTAGCGTAATTAGTACTTAAGCGTATAACCCGAACAGGTAGTAAGACGCGGTGCTAAATAATAATATAAAAAAAATCTCCATTAAAAAGGACGTTAAAAAATACAAAAAGATACACTTCAAATTTCATAAAAATATCCTTTTATCACAGCTGGAAAAGTAGGTTGATCTACTCTCATGTATTCATACGTCAAGTTGTGTAATCGGCAGCTGTCACTTATGATAGAAAAATATCAAGAGAGCCACGTATATGTTTGTATTTTCTGAAAGGCTCTTCTATGAAAATTTGACTGTAGAGACAATGTTATCTTAACAGTTGTCAACAAAAGTGACAGCTGCAGAACACGTGACGCAGTATGAATACATGAACCGGCTACTTGCGAAGGAGATAGGAGGAATGCTACAATCAGGGTCTGCCTGTCTCATGCTGACAACCACCTTTGTTGATTTCGACCGACTCAGGTGTGATGTGGAAAAACAGGAAGGGAGGGGATAGGTGGGGAGGGGGGGAGGCCTGTCTGTATGTGCACACACATGTGCGAGCTCGGGAGGAAATGTTCGAGCGAATAAACTCCACGCATGAATAGGCGATGCCGTGAAAGAGAGTTAGTTGGTTGTACATTATCAACGAGAACCGCTTTTAACAGAGGCATCGGAACAGCCAGGACAGGATTTTTGTTTCTAAAACTAAACTTGCTATGTATTTTCAGCTAAACTATAAACTGATCTTTTGCACTACATCTTACTACCCGTTCGGGTTATAAGCAATAATTACACTAATGAGTTAAAGATGAGTAATATTAAATTTAAAGAAACAGTAGGAGCATTTGCGTGGAGAGAGAGTGAAAAGCCCCTTAGGAAAAAACATCCTCAGTACACCCAACTGGTATTCGAACCCCGATATACCCATCATCGGCAGTCTAGTCTTTTGCGAGAACATGCTGTCACAGAAGCGGGTAACTTAATATTCAAACCTAAAAACAATAGGACTATATTAAAAAAACACTTGTTTTTCAAGTTTGAAAATGCCGTTCCTCTCCTTTTGTTCTTATAGTACCTGACCTTGACCTATTTTGCTACTAATGTTTCATGCATTATTGTTAATTAATATATCTAATCTTACTCATAGTGTTAAAAAGATGTTCAATATTGTCCTTGCCATTGAATCATAAGATCTCGTGGTATTTAATGTACAAACACTTCCCAGGTAGTGTTTATCTAGGCCAGAGGTGGGCAACATATCTTCCAATGTAGCCACAGGTGTGGTGAATTAGATTGCAATTCGCCACACCATGTAAAAATTGAGAAATTAAGTCGCTCAATTTAACATTTAAAACAACACACACTGTTTGAACAAGTTTATTCAAGACATGTACACTTTAACTACTCAGCTACAACTGCCTAAGACGCAAATGATGAAAATAGTTCGGATGGAAAACGTAAGACAATTTAACAATCCTTTTGCCACAGGTGGCGATTGGCGAGAGGGTTGCTCACACCGGCTCTAGAATCCTCTTCAGACAACTCTTTCTCACGGTTAATATTGTTTTAGTTCCGGCGCTTCTAACTTTTACATAAAGACAGACATAACGCGGTGAAAAGATCTGCATCTGAATGTTTTCAAGTTACTGAGGTCCTTTTCACACTGGTACACCGGTGACCGTCACCAGTGACTGGTCTCAGCATACATAAGTTTGAATTGCAGCTTTTCACACTGGTACACTGCAGTGTCTGGCCCAGTCACATGTCACCGGGCGAGTCACCGCTTGAGACATGTCAGTTAAAATAGGACGCCGGTGACGAACACTGTGTTTTGTTCTGACGGTTGTATCCTGATTGAGAACAGGAAAAAATTCGTCCAAATTGCGAACACACCCAAAAAGGTTGTGGCCACCTAAATATCCAATGTCCAGATTGCGAACAGGGAAAAATTCGTCCAAATTGCGAACACACCCAAAAAGGTTGTGGCCACCTAAATATCCAATGTACAGATTGCGAACAGGGAAAAGAGCAACTCGCGGAGGGTGGTGACACGAGGGAAGGGGCTACTGCAGCACGCACCAGCTATCGGGGCTTTCCTCCTGACCAAGCTTAACCTTACCTGACATAGCCTAACCTGACCTGGAAATACTCGTGTATTTAATTTAGTTAATTTAAGATTGACGAGGTTGAAAGAACGTACGACTGCTAGGCCCCCATGGGCCGCCCCTATTACCAAGTTAGGGGCGAGATGGCATGTCCGCGATCTGGACTCCTCCTCATATATCAGAAATCTCAAGTTTGCAATCAGGACTGTTCAGAATTACGAGGCCACCGTTCTGACAACGAGCTGCAAGCAGTCTGTTGCCGATTCTACTTTTAGTACACCACTGTTTTTCTTGTTCAAGCCAAGAATTTAGATGTTACTAGTACTGAATATTTTATAGGTGATGTAGAAAGTCGTCTTGTTATTTGGGATACCTCAATTCATCGAGTAGTGAGTAGAACAAGTTTAAGTCCAACCGATCACGTAGCAGAGGATGTGCATGTAAGCGTTTTTTATTTTTCCTCCATCTACTGTTTAGAAGTAACAATGGTTTCTCATCGCTTGAGTCAATCTGTATAATAATAACAACAAAAGCTACCCAGTTGGTTGGCAGTTAAGTGTTTGACAACAGTGCCCCATCAGTCTTGGTCACTAGTGACCTTCACCGGTGTCACAGTGTTAATATACCCTAAGCTACTTACATTTGGTTAGTCGAGTGATCTATAGATGTAACTTTTGATGGTCTCAATACATATCAATGTTGACATAATACCCCTAAAAATAGTATAGAAACAAAGGTGGTGTTTAACTAAATCAGCGTTCATGTGTAGCCTACAGCGCTGACACAATTCAGTTCGACAGATGATTCAAAACTTTTACAGGCACAAAAAAAGAGACCTGTTTTAGAAGCAAACTAGTGACATCTTTCCCGGCTCTGTGTACTTGGTATACATTACCGGTGGATAATAGATTTAAACAACTATAGTGGATACACGTTAGTTTGAGGATTGTGTGTGGATCGTTGCAGTGTTTTTAAAGCTATCTTGAGTTGACATCAGTGCAACAAAGCCAAGGAGCGGTACGTACAAAGGCGTCGGTCTGTCTCGTCTAGTTTGGTTTGGTTTGGTTTGTCGATAACTGGGAATTTTTGGCTTCGAAATCCAGGCCAGGTGTTCTGAAAAGATTTGATCCCCAATGGTTTATCCCTTAACTTCCACGAAAATGAGGATACATTTTCACTCAAATTTATCTTCCTAACTTCTACCCGATTTGTGTGAATGTGCGTATAATTAGGAATGGTAATAAGGGATAAAATACGACGCAAAATCACAATTTAAAAAACACGCAGTTAAAATTCCCAATGGTTTGGTAGCTACAGTTTTTTCAAAATGAGATAATTATCCTAAGAAGTTGATAAAATCATGTTAAAAAGCACGGCTGTTTTAACATAACTGATAACCTTGAATTAAGAGCACCTTAAACTTAACGGATTAAAAAAAAAAGATTTCATCATTTAGTTGCATTCCTTTGTAAGGCCACGGGCAGTCTATTATATGATTGATTTAGCTGCGAGATGTGGTCAGATCATGTCAAAAGGTAATCCGTTTAATAATATTTAAATAATCAACTAGTTACAACGGGGGGAACGCAAGTTAAATGTTATGCTAATTTAGTCTGGTTCACGGTGACGTTGGAATTTAAAACACGGCCGAGAATGATGAGGGTGTTTTTTCATAAATTGTTTCCCAATCGGCATCCACATGAATGCGGGAACAAATTTAAAGTCGTAAATTAAATGCGAATAACCTGGTTGAATAGTAAAACACTGAACAAAAATAGGTTTTTTTAGCACTACGTCTTACTACCCGTTCGGGTTATAAGCCTAAGTACTAAATTACGCTAGTGGTTTTAAGGACTAGAACAGTTAAATTGAGAGGAGGAGTATCTGCGTTTGCGTGGAGAGAGTGTAAAACCATTTAGTAAACCCGACCGAGATTCAAACCTTGATGTCCTCGTCATTTGCAGTCCAGTATATTGCGAGAGTAGCGCGTTAGAGTTCGGCCAGACTGGCGAGCGAGTGGGCGAGCGAGTGAGCGAGCGACTGAGCGGCCAAACTGGCGAGCGCGTGATTAGCAGATAGCTCTCTATAGTTGTTGACGAGGAGGCAAAGGTTCGAATCTTGGCTCAGTGAACTGAGGGTGGTTTTTGACAAGTGATTTATTGTTGTGGTTTTCCCATCCTCTCTCCACGCTAATGGTAATTCTTATTTGTAGAGGCCTACTTTGATACTATTGAAATATTTTAACGTATCAGTTTTATATATATATATAATCGATAGGATTAGCACACTTGCTACTAACGGCCTAATTTAATTTGTAAGATCATAATATATAAATGTATATATATATTATAATATGTATAATATAATAAGTTTTTCCATCGTTCGATGAACCAACGTACAATAATATTGCCTAGCGCCTGTAAACTAGACTGTTCCGGCTCGAGCGCGCGCGCTCGCTCCAGTCTGGCCACCTCTTATTACAACCAATGTGTTCTATTTTATATTTTAGTCGCTCGCTCGCCCAGTCTGGCCGTATCCTTAGACCACGCGGCCACCAAAGCGGTTAAAAAATTAATTTTCTAAAGGCTTTTAACAAAAGCTATATCCCCTCCACCTACCCGCTTTACAAGATTAAGAAAGTTACAACACGCAGTATCTAAAGAGATGGCTGAGCAGCGTTTGAACGATTGTGACCACATTACGAGGCAGTAAAAACCTAACCCATTCTCAACTTATTTAAGGTAGATTGAAGGGCGGGGAAGTCAACAACGAGACTAGGAATGGGTTGCTAGGCAACGCCGTCTAGCGACCCTAGCAGGAAGCATCGTGCTACTGATTGCGGACCATTGTCATGCAAATGTGAGATATTTGAATGGGGTCGTCTGCGTGTGAGGCTGTGAACAGTCTAGCACCCCCCATTACAGCCCTTCTTCTGAAGCACAAGGTTACTTGTATGAAGTAGGGAGGAGAAGAAGTGGATGAGCGGAAGGAGGGGGGGGGGTCATATAAAAGTGCGATGTGGTAACAACTGTTACGGCTGGTGACATAGAGAGAGCGTTAGCTAACCTGTGGCACGAAACACATTTTGTTCTTAATGTTAACTACGCCTTTACCCGCCTCCGTGGCGTAGTTGGCTAACGCGCCAGTCGTGTTGAGCCAGACCACTTAGGACGGGGAGATCGAGGTTCGAATCTCGGTCGGGTGAACTGGGGGTGGTTTTTCCTAAATGGTTTTCCACTCTCCCTCCACGCAAATGCGGGTTCACTTCCTCTAAATTCAACCTTCCCAATTCTTAATCCATTAGTGTAATTAGTACTTAAGCGTATAACCGAACGGGTAGTAAGACGCGGTGATAAATAAACTACGCCTTACTGTTCGGGCTATTCTCATATTTAAACGCAATTACGTGGGGAATGGGTGTGTAAAAAACACTTGGTACGCCCAGTCGGGATTCGAACCTTAACCTACCCGTTACCGGCAATCCAATGTCATGAGAGGTAAACACCTTAGACCATGCGACCACAAATGCGGATAGCTCACACGTTTTCCGCGATGTACGATGTTGTTCGACCCTTAATAACAGTAATGACTATCAGCGGTTTAAATTATTCAATAGATAGATCGCAATACTTTCGTCGCGTAGGTTATACACATAAAATAAATTGAGAGTAACCAAAATTGATCAAGGCTCAAGTTGCAGAACACACGGTTTGGCGCGTGAATACATGAAAGTAGTAACGTTTTACACTGTTTGGTACGGTCCTGCTGTATATTTAGGCCGTTCGTAAACTGCTCTAATTAAAGAGCACAGGACAAAGAAAAGGGAATTTTAAATCAAATGTTTTTTGTATTAATTGTCTAGAGAAAAGATGGGAGAAAATATCGTACGGAAAACTGACTTGTAGTAAGCACAGAGTCAACGGCGGCCAGGAATAGAGCGAGTCTAACGCCCTAGACAGCTAGAAAATAGCTTTGAAGGTGTTTTTTTTTCAAACAGGCAGGTTTGATTGTAAAAAATTACACATTTCTAATTTGTATCTAGAGTTTTTAATATATTTTTTATTAATAGTACGTTAAACAACAACGTTATTAAGAACTTACATTTCAAGGCGTAGGGATTGGGTAAGTAACATGAATGAAATGCACCCTCATTAGCGTGGAGGGGATAAGGGAAAAAACTAGTTGAGTCGGGAGTCTTAACTTTTACCTCCACGCTAGCCTGACGCTTTAGGCCATGTGACCATCGGTGGTAAAGTTTTAAAGAAAAGGCCGCAAGCTGAAAATCACGTAAGGTGTTTTATAATGAGCCAAGGTCAATTAGTTTTAGTGAAGAGAAATTATATCATACAAACAAACGAACACAATATGCATGTGCTCCAAATTAAACAAGTACACACAACTGAAATGTTTGCCTATCCATTTCACGGCGACTGTAGGCCCTAGCTGTTACACAACATCGTGGAACGCAGACAAATAACTTGTCTAGTCTGGTTTGACGGTGACGAAGCAAGTCGGGGATTGAATTTCTGCCGAGTGAACCGAGATAGTATTTCCTAATTGCAAACCTATTTTCATGAATTTTTTAACTTCTCAACACAGATATTTCTTGCCCAAAATGAAAACAGCAGTGAAATTAGACTACCTCTCCTCTTTAAGTTAGAAAATCATTAATAATGCCTGGCAATAAAAAATGTAATTTCTTTGATTTGTTCATCTTTTAAAATGTCATTTTTGTATATAATCAAACTATAATATTAATGTAGGTTGGTCGCGTGTTTATAAGGATAGGGAGGAAGGAGGAATTTAAAGGAAATGTACCAGCATTTGCGTGGATATAGAATGATAAAACATCTAGGAACAAACACCTTCAGTACAGCCAGACCGGACTCGAACCCCAGCCTCCCCGTTACCAGCAATCCAGTATATTGCAAGAATAAAGCCTTAGACCATGTGTCCATCGATGTGGGGCCATAAAAAATATTCTTACAGGTGTATCGACCATACCGCCTCATAATAGACTATTCATGACCAGTAAACTTAACTCATGACGTTTTCGTGACCAAAATTCATTTGAAGACTTTTTTTTATTATTTCCTGCATACATCTTGTAAATGGTTCCCCACTGTTCCTACACGCGAATGCCGCTAGTCTTCCTATAACACTCAACTGTTCTACCTCATTAACGATATGCCCGGCAAAAGCCAATGAGGAATCAGAGTTGGCTCAGTGACCAGAGAACTCGATTAGTATACTGTTCTGTCCCTTCGTAAAGAGATACGTTTCGAAATACATCGGGATGTGGGTTTTAAACCTTAATGGTTTCTCTATTTCCTTTCAGATAGATTGCTGGTGCGTTTACTTAAAATTTACTCTTTCTTGTTCTGTGCCTAGGATTAGTGAAAGTTTGCGTATAACCTGAACAGGTAGTAAGATGCGGTGCTAAAAAATGAAAAATAAAAAACGTGTAAGTTGTGAATAGCCCAAACAAAAAGTAAGGAATGCAATACTACCGTTCAAATCCCTGTCGAGTGTTAGTAAAGGTGTTTTTATTTTTTGGATGGCTTCCTACTCTGGTTACACGTCCATGGCATTAATAATTTAGACCGGAAGTAAGACGCGGTGCACAACCCACGTGCGTGTGTGTGTTAAATTCCTGGCTGCTAAGTTAGAGATCCCGGCTGTAACCTAGGCATTTTTCCCAAAGAGGAATAGTAACAATTATTGTTCCTATGGTTGTCATGTGGTGCTCCGGCCTCAGAAGACGGTTACATATCCACCTCTGCCAGTAGAAGACCAGGAATGTCTGTCTAGCCGACAAACCCTGGTGACATTTGCTAGAAAGTTAGAAAGTGGAAAATTAAATACTTATGATTAAAAAAAAATTTTATAACTTGCAAAAAGCTCAATATGCCATATTTTTTGCTATACCCCAATTTTATTATGCATGGGTATATGTGAAAGCTTGAAAAGTAAATCTTATTTCACGTGTTCATATATGAAGTTACGCGATCTGCAGTTACTCGATTGATATTATCAACACCTATAAAATAATACTAATAATAAATGGACCTCAACACTAGTATGATATTATGTGAAACGAAATAATATAGGGCTACAATGTTGCAGAAACATTCCGCCAAAGAGCTTAAATGAAATAATACACACCATAATAGAAACATATTGAGAAAAAGTAGCATCTCTGTTCACTAAAGGGTATAACAATCAATTTCCCAGACCTCAATTTATAAAATATATTTGCCAATATTTCAGAAAATGGTGATTTTATAACCATATATAAAATAAGAGTTCATTTTTAATTTCTAATAGAACTTTGCAATGAAATGATAAGTTATTTCGTATCTCAAAACGTTGGGGAGATATGATCAAGATTGGAAATTTCCACTTAAGTAAATCACCCTCACAGTAATTTTCATGGCATAGTGAAAGATGCCATTTTGATTGTAATGTTAAACAATTCTTGGATACGAAATTAATCTAAATCGTTAAAGCAGATTTTGATTTTTTTTTCTTTCTTTCTACTCTTCAAACTCTCTTTAATTTTAGGTTTGGATTCCAAAAACCCATCTGAGGAACCATGAAACCCTAGACACTAGATATTAAGTTCAAGGCCGATCTCTAAAATGGTTTCGGTTCTAGTCCCAGTAATATACAGACGGCATTGCAAAAAATTCTTTTTCTGTTTCAGGGGGTCATGAAACGTTGACATCCATCAAAATCTTGTGTTCGATTTTTGCTGACAATCACAATACTTTTTTTTACCCAAGAGGTGCCAGAAAGTTAAAATGTAAAATGTTTCCAATATTGACCACAAAAAATATGTTTGTGATTTCTAAAAGCTGCTCCAAATGTCCATTAGTAAGTAAATCAAGGTAAATATCATAGCGAAACCACACAGAGTGAAACCAGTCACGTGCATGTGACGTGTGAGGGGAAGGGGGTGAGGGTGGGGATACACATATAACAGTGGTGAGCCAGTCTTTGATGACAGCTACCATCCCCCCTCCTTATTCCCCAGTTAACACACTGACCACACGCTCCAGCAGACTTTCAACGTGTCTACGGCAAGGATCGGTAACTAGCGGGATGAATCCGGCACACAGATGTTATTTTTAATTTAAATAGAATTAGTTCATAGCACATTTTTAAAAATCAAAATATTTAACATAAAAACATGATATTCGAATTTAATGAAAAATATGAAGATCTAAGGACACTGAAAAGGTGTCAGATGCCCGGTTCCGAATCACACACCCAACGAATCACTAAAGAAACCTGAAACATTTTATTATTTCTATTTTTCAATAAATTACCAACGAATTACGAGAGAAGCCAGAAACATTTTATTATTTCTTTTATTATTAACCCGCCTCAGTGGCGTAGTTGGCAAACGCGCTAGTCGTGTTGAGCTCGACCGCCGAGGACGGGGAGATCAAGGTTCGAATCTCGGTCGGGTGAACTGGGGTGGTTTTTCCTAGATGGTTTTCCACTCTCCCTCCACGCAAATGCGGGTTCACTTCCTCTAAATTCAACCCTCCCAATTCCTAATCCATTAGTGTAATTAGTACTTAAGCGTATAACCCGAACGGGTAGTAAGACGTGGTGGAAAATATTATTTTATTATTATTATTAAAATATTATTTTATTATTATATTATTATTTATTACTAAGGGGAGATTGACCACATGAAAACAAGAGAATGACAACTCTTATTTCCCAATAGTAACCAAGCAGTTCCCTCAGCAATGATATCCAGTGTAGTCTGATTAGATTTGCCAAATTGAATTTTACTACACTCGGCCTGTTTCGCCCATTTACACTAGCTGCTCTACCCCTGGTACCTGTTTTACAAAACTACAACTTTACAGTTGACAGTGAATGTATTACCAGTTGTAAATATGAAGGGTTTCATAAATAAAATAATTTGATTTGTAAGTGTGAGTGTTCTTGTAGAAAACAATTATAAGTCAGGTGTTTTATTTACAAGTGAAATATTAATACATCCATTTTAGTCTTCGTTGTTGCAGCAACTAAAAAGTATAAAAACCATTGAAAATAAGTTCGTCAACGTTATAAATACTTAGCACCACGTCTTACTACCCGTTCGGTTCATACATTTAAGTACTAATTACGATAATGGGTTAGGAATTGGGAGGGTTGAATATAGAGTAAGAGAACCCGGATTTGCGTGGAGGGAGAGTGGAAAACCATTTAAGAAAAACCAGCCCCAGTTAATCCAAGCGATATTCGAACCTTAATCACCCCATCCTCGGCAGTCTAGCTCAACACGAAACTAGCGCGTTAGCTAACTACACCACCGAGGCGGGTGTGAACGTTGTAATTAAATAACAAACTCTCAGCTATTCAAAAGATTAAGGGACTTTAATTTTTTTTAAATCCTTTTTTATAAAAGTTCAGAAATAAAATATATCTATGAAATAATGAAAATTATACAAATTTGCATTTTTTTGAGGTTCAACATTAATGTAGGCCACTGAGTGACTTTTTTTTTCCCCCGAATTAAGGTAAATTTTGGATTATTTTTGTAACAATAGTGACATATTTAGTTTGTCAATTTTCAATGCCATCATTAGGAGCCGTTCATACTTACGTAATTACAAAACCTCTGGTCAGAAATAGTTTGATGTTATGGACCAGAACAAGTTGATACTTTCATTGATCTTTCTCAGTCCCGCATATAGCTCTGATGAAAGTAGAAGAAGTAGGAACGATACTAGTAATAAGTCTAATAAGATTCAATAGGCTATACAGCCAGTCCCTGTGAAGAATGGAGTGAAGGTGTCGCTTGTAGGATCAGTTGGTGTTTGCATTTAGGTTGTAACGAAATTGATTTGGACCGCTCTCATATATTTAAAAAGTCATGGATGAAGGTAATTTTCTTTAAAGTATCGTATTTAGATTATCCTTTTAACACTTCATCCATGGAGAATCACGCGCTTTTGGAAGAATAGTCTCGAAGGATTGCACCATTAAAACTTATTTTTATTGTCAAAATTTAACTCCGTAATATTTACCAAACAAGCAAGAGAAGCCAGCTCCCTATATCCAATAGGAAGCTAGCCTTCAAAACACCTGTCGCAGAGACGCCCCTGATTGGTTAGTCTTGACACTGGTCACGAGAGGTCCAAGGGGCAAGGGGCACGTCCGCATATAAGCTGTGTGTGCGTTTGAAAATATAGAGTTCCGGTGAAATAAATAGAGTGTGTGTCGACGATAAAGAGAGAAGTAACACAAACAGACAATACATAGTTTACATTTCAAACAAAGAGTAAAGGAAGAATAAATCATTTAAATAAAGTGTGTGCAACATTAACAGTTGTATTTATTACACAAATATAATACCGTAATATAATAATTGGTGCTCGAACACGGAGCTACAAATACCAGTTATATCACAAACATTCCGTATCATCATAATTAACGCCCAATCGCGGGGTGAATAATTCCATATCAGAATAAGTGGCTCCCAATCGCGGGGAAGTTATATATGTGAATAATTCCATATTATCATAATTGGCGCCCAACGTGGGGCAATTATAAGTCCCAAAATTCAATATCATCATAATTGGCGCCCAACGCGGGGCCGTAATACCATAATTGGCGCTCAATCACGGAGCTATAAATACCAATTATATCTCAAAAATTCCATATCACCATAATTGGCGCCCAACGCGTGACCGTAATACCATAATTGGCGCTCGATCACGGAGCTATAAATAACCAATTATATATCAATAATCCATATCATAATAATTGGCGCCCAACGCGCGACCGTAATATCATAATTGGCGCTCGATCACGGAGCTATAAAAACAAATTATATCTCAATAATACCAAAACACTTTAATTGGCTCCCAATCGCGGGGCAATTATAAGTCCAAAAATTCAATATCATCATAAGGTGAACATGCACATTACATGTGCAATGGTGTTATTTAGCTCAGTGAGGAAAGCAACGTAAAACTACCTCACTCCTCATCTCCCTAGTACGACTCTTCGGTGCTGCCTAGGCTAGGCTTTACAGCTGACGGCGGAACTGTTGTGTCACTCACACAATAGTCTACAGACTGCCGATGACGGGGAGATCATAGTTCAATTCCAGTCGGGTGTACTGAGGGGTGTTTTTCCTAAATGGTTTCCCACTCTGTCTTCACGCATATGCCGGCAACCTTCCTCTAAATTCAACATTTGAAAAAATGTTGAGGATCCAACCCACCTTCGGGTTGAGTACTATGTTTCATCTATTTGAGGTATTTAAAGTGTACTTTCAGAACCGAATTATTATATTAGCGCACGACTTAAAAATTTTAATCTAGAACAGACACAACATCCCCCCCCAGCCGTCAATTTAAATTTCACCAATGATATATTTTTCAGACATGACGGGATTAGAGCCCAGGATCCTTAACTAAATAGAGAGGCATTCTATCAAATGAGCTATGACGTCAGACCTGAGTACTACACAAACACAATTAATAAGGTAGTTAAATGCTAATATAGTCTACGTGTTACTTAAAATGGATCAAAATCATTCATTAAAATTGCAGGTGGGCTGTAAATTATTTGACCTATGTATTAATACTTAGAGTAAGTAGACCATTCGACCACCGTAACGGTTAAGATAACAACCGAACCAACTATTTAATTGGTCAGTAAGACGCTGAGCAACGAAACAAAAAATATAACAAAAAATTGGGCCTAGCAAAATAATATTAGTTACTGTTTATTCACGGTAACGCTAGATTTTTTTAATGGTTGAAAAAATTACCAAAAACAGATTCATATCCAAACGCTTTGCATGTGCGTTTTGTCACTTTGACAAGTGATGTAAATAGACTCCACCTATCAACGTGACAACAGGGATTGGTGAGGTGGATGACGCTTTCAGTACAGTAACTTTTCAACTGTGAGAATTTAAGTAAAAATTACGGTACCTCCCTCTTTTCCCCACAAACTATGCATCATGCAATAACATATTTTACCTTAATCGCCGGGCACGCGGACTGATGCGTCAACATCGTTTGAGTTGGTTTGCCAGTGATGATCGAAGGTCAAAGTCTGAGTCCCGGCCAGCTGTATGGAAGGTTTTGTTCCTAAATGACTTCTTCCCCTTCCGCCATGCGAATGTATGTACATTTCCTCAAAGTTCCACCTTTCTCGACACTACTACCCCATTTGTGTAGTTAAATGCGGATAGCCCGGAGGGGTAGTTAGACGAAGTGCTAATAATAGTAAAAAATATGTGGAAATTAAAATTATGAGAATGGAGTGTAGCCACCTGCGTTCCATCCGCCCCCCCCCCCTTTATAATCGTGAGGGCTATCCTAATTTAATTACACTAATGGGTTAGGAATAGGGAAGATGGAACTCGTATATAATGTAGCCACATTTGCGTGGAATGAGTGGGAAGCCATGAGAACAGTATTTACAAATAGAACAAAATCTAATTTAGAAGGTCAACGAGCCTAAATTTACGGATTAGAACCAATTGTTTTCGAACATTTTATTTATCAATGTGTAAAAAAAAAAAGAGCAATACATAACACAGCTGGGAATGTTCGGTAGTTGATTTGTTTATTCATCTCACTTTTAAAATTGTTCTTTCTCGAGTTCCGTTTACTTTTGTCAGCTTTCAGGCGCAGTAACTCACCCCTTTCAACATGAAAAGAAAAAGAAGGGGGAGTGGGGGGAGTCTGCCCCATTAAATTTAACACAGTCTCCAAGAATTCAAAATGTTTTTAAAATAAGGAAAAATAAACGGTGCCACTCCAAACAAACGTGGCATAACACAGAAACCAGAGCTAAGGTGTTAGGAGAGGGGGGGGGGGGGGGGGATGTGCGAAGAAACAATTTAAAAAAAAAAATCGAGAGCATGAAACTGTCTGGGCAATTGAATAACGACCAAGTGACGTCACACGTCTCAGACTCCCCCCTGTCGAGCGGAAACTAAGGGAAAATACGAACCATGGGATGACAGAGGGAAGGATGTTGAAGAGAAAGAAGAATAGGGTGGCAAGATGGCTTGCGTACAAGCGTTGGTAAAAACATAGGCTACACACAATTCAGTGTTCAATAACAGCTCGTTGTAGCACCGGGTCAATTTATATCCATAGCGAGGCACCCCAGCAACGGGTCAGTTTATATCCATAGCGAGGCACCCCAGCAACGGGTCAGTTTATATCCATAGCGAGGCACCCCAGCAACGGTTCAGTTTATATCCAGAGTGAAGCACCCCAGCAACGGGTCAGTTTATATCCATAGTGAAGCACACCAGCAAGGGTTCAGTTTATATCCATAGCGAGGCACCCCAGCAACGGGTCAGTTTATAGCCATAGTGACGCACACCAGCAACGGGTCAGTTTATATCCATAGTGAAGCACCCCAGCAACGGGTCAGTTTATATCCATAGTGAAGCACCCCAGCAACGGGTCAGTTTATATCCATAGCGAGGCACCCCAGCAACGGGTCAATTTATATCCATAGTGAAGCACCCCAGCAACGGGTCAGTTTATATCCATAGTGAAGCACCCAGCAACGGGTCAGTTTATATCCATAGCGAAGCACCCCAGCAACGGGTCAGTTTATATCCATAGTGAAGCACCCCAGCAACGGGTCAGTTTATATCCATAGTGAAGCACCCCAGCAACGGGTCAGTTTATATCCATAGTGAAGCACCCCAGCAACGGGTCAGTTTATATCCATAGTGAAGCACCCCAGCAACGGGTCAGTTTATATCCATAGTGAAGCACCCCAGCAACGGGTCAGTTTATATCCATAGTGAAGCACCCCAGCAACGGGTCAGTTTATATCCATAGTGAAGCACCCCAGCAACGGGATTTCTGGCCCAAACATTCAAAGAAAGCGTTAGTACGTTGTAACGGAAATAAAGTCGGATCACTTTAGGAAACTTTTTGAGAAAATTAAGAATACATTTAGAGTAGCCAACATTGGCCCTATATTTATCTTCCTGTTCCTCAACTGAGAATATCTGTTAAGGTGGGGTGCTAGTGAGCGCAAGTTTAGTGCATTAATTTTGCACTTTTTATAGCATAAACATTTTTTGGCCAAAATATATCAAATATTTCTTCTATAGAAACATAGAGTTTAGTTTTCTACACATGCTAGTCTCAACAGTTCTTGAATATCTGTTATGAACATAGCAGCATTTGGTGAGAAACTTTTTAAATAAAGAGAAAAGGTTGTCATTAAATTCCAGGACAGCTTTGACAGATATTCGAAAACGGTTGAGATTAGCATGTGCAGAAAACTAAACTCTATGATTTTATAGAAGAAATATTGGATTTTTTTTGGCCAAAATATGTTAACGCTATAAAAACTGCAAAATGAATGCACTAAGCTCGCGCCCACTAGCACCCCATCTTAAATGTGAATGGTGGAGAATAAATTAGCCAGCCCATAAAACACAAGATAGTAGGTTAAGTAACTATTTTTGCCGCCAGCAATAGTTATTCCTCTGGCAATTAGACTCTAGTAGCTTGATTTTAAAGGAATCCTAACGAAATAAAACCTTCGAATGAGGGACTCTCAATTGAATAAAATAATTACACTACTACCAACATCTACACATAGAATGTTTTACGTGTCTTATTAAACGTCTGAAAAATCCGCAAATTTACACAAATGGGATAGGGATGAAGAAGGTAGAATCTAAAGGATATGTACCAATATTCGCATGAAGGAAGTGGGAAATCGTTTAGGTAAAACACCCTCAACACTCCCAGCCGGGATTCAAACCCCGATTTCTCCTTCACCGGAAAACAAGACTAGAGCCCACGTGCCCACCAATGCAGGGAACTAGCTTTTAGGCACACAGGTGCAAACAGATAATGGAACGTATTTTTTTTTACAAAAACAACCAAGGTTTCGAAGTATCCAAGGATGAATCACGCGCGACCAAACTTCCGGTAGCACATCGTTGGGCCTGACGATCTCCTGGCGAGGAAGACTAAAAATGTTCCTACGCCATCTCTCCCCCCTTCATCAAAGGAGCGAACATCATGGGGTCGTCGCACCAGGTAGGGTGAGGGACACAGCTAGAACCTTCCCCACCCCTTTTTTCTTTCAGCAGACATCCTGTTCAATCCCCACCCACCCCCTCTCCCAGCTGCTACTGTCAAAGTAATCACAGTTGCGACCGCCCCATCGATCTGCATACACATACAACACACACGTATATATGAGAAATTGCCGAGATGGTAAATAGTATGGGGACATACACACAGGACCTGGAAGATTCATTTCCTGAGGGATAAAAAAAGGCAATAATAAAATAAGGTAAAAATAAAAAGAATGAGTGAAAGGTAAAAAGTGAGTCGGGTAAATATATCAGGGGAGTTATAAGGCTGTATCCAAGAACGAGGGTGAGTAAAGGTGAAGGGTGAGTGAGAAATGAGTGGCGTTGATTTGAAATATAATAAGGTTCGTTCATACAGACGACCCAATAGCAATCAAATCAACGCCACTCACTTCTCACTCACCCTTCACTCGTACTCATTCTCGGTCTTGGATACAGCCTATAAGAGATGGGGAGGAATAAAATCAAAGAGAGAAACAGAATCAGAGGGAAAATAAAGCCAGGGGGAAAAATAGAGTCGGGGGAAATTAGAGTCAGGGGGGAAAATAGAGTCGGGGAAAATAGAATCAGGAGAAAACAGAGTCGGGGGAAATAGAATCGGGGAAAATAGAGTCAGGGGAAATTAGTCGGGGGAAAATAGATCAGGGAAAATGAGTCGGGGAAAAATAGACTCGGATAAATAAATAGGGGAAAACAGAGATCGGGGAAAATAGAGTCGGTGAAAATAGAGTCGGGGAAAATAGAGTCGGGGAAAATAGAATCAGGGGAAAATAGAGTCGGGGAAAATAGAATCAGGGGAAAATAGAGTCGGGGAAAATTAGAGTCGGGGAAAATAGAATCAGGGGAAAATAGAGTCGGGGAAAATAGAATCGGGGGAAAATAGAGTCGGGGGAAATTAGAGTTAGGGCGGAAATTGAGTCGGGGGAAAATAGGAGTCAGGGCGAAATTAGTTTCGTGGGGGAAAAGTCATGAAAAATTGAGTCAGGAGTAAAAAAGTAACTTAATAAAAAAATAGGGAGAAAACGAATAAGAGAAAGTATTGAGAGGATAAGGTAAAACATGAAAACGAAAGTAAGGGAAAACCTGAAAATGGATGTGCCGGAGAAAAATAGGGCTAAATATGGTAGCGGAAAATAAGGAGTGTGTGTATCGTGGGTAAATACTCTCTCTCAGAGCCAGTGGTCAGGATCGAACACCAGCCTCCTGACTCTGTGACGAGAATATTAGTGCACACCTAGCTCTTATGGCTAAATGTATACAGCACTCGTGGTTGTATCATCACACGACTTACAAGCCGACAAATCAAGACAGCAACACACTAACATAGCAACAGGTGTTTGTATCGTCTGGCTACAAAGACAAACACATATAATTCGTGGGTTTTTTTCCCCGCCGCGTCTTAATAAACTTCCGGGTAGTCTGCTTTCAACTGTCCTAATAAGCTAGGTATGAAATAGGTAGAATTTAGAGTAAATGTATCAACATTCGTGTGAAGGTTGGGGGGGGGGGACAATTTAGCGAGAAACATCCTCGGTACACCCGTTCGGGATTCGAGCCCCGGTTCACCGATAAGCCTTCCTCATCCTTAACACATTAGAGTTATTAATACATTTGCGTCTTAATCAAACGGGTTGTAATACAGGCTCCTCAAAAGACAAAATTTATTTATTTAAACCGGTCCCGGCACAGATTTATCTGAATGCCAAACCCTTCCTTCACCTCTGACAAGACGTGTTTTAATCACAACTTGTGAATGTGAGGAATGCCAGCCTCCACCGTGGTTCGGATTCCACGTTAAACTGTAGGTCCTCCATTTCATCTCGCAATCACCCTACCATTACACATTAGCGTAAGTGCATATAACCCGAACGGGTAGTAAGACGCGGTGCAATAATAATAATAATAATAAATAATAAATATAATAAATAATAATAATATAATAATAATATAATATTTATTAAAATATCTACTAATGGGGGGTACTTGAGACAAGTATTTACACATGAGGGAGTGCGTAGCCGATAAATAAGGGTTGAAGTCCACTTCTTTAAATAGGTAATAAAAACAAACAAATGAATGGTAGCAAATATTGACAAAGGGTCACATTTTATTTTAGGGTTTCTGAACTTGACGCCATCTGTCAAAAGTGACAGCTGCAGCTAACATGTGAACACAGGAAAGCAGAGTGAGTAACTTTTCAGACTCACATAATGTTCATTCTTATGGCGAACCGAGTATATAACTAGCTTATGCTTGGTTTTAGAGCTACGTACCTCAGTGCCTGTTTGGACTGTTCGCGAATCGCAGTAACTAATCTAAGAATAAGGGTTGAAGCGGGTGAAATTTAAGGCAAACTACCAACATTCCCCCTGTATGGAGGAAACAACGCTAAACGAAAGAGTGTGTGTGTGTGTGTGTGTGTGTGTGTGTGTGTGTGTGGTGTGTGTGTGTGCGCGCGCGCGCGCCTGTACCCTTTCAAGACTGAATGCCTACCACCCGCGCCACAATAAGAAGACGTGCAAAAACAACACCAACGATGACTGTGGCGTGTTGTAATGAGTTTTTTTAAATTATCTATTATTATTATTATTTAGCGCCGCGTCTTACTTACCGTTCGGGTTATACGCTTAAGTACTAATTACGCTAATGAGTTAAGAATTGTGAAGGTTGAATTTAGAGGAAGTGAACCCGCATTTGCGTGGAGGGAAAGTGTAAAACAATTTAGGAACACCCCCCCCCCCAGTTCACCCGACCAAGACTAGAAACTCGTTTTCCTCGTCCTCAGCAGTCTAGCTCAACACGAAACTAGCGCGTTAGCCATCTACGCCACCTAGGCTGGTTTTAATTATCTACATTGTAAAACAATGAGATAGTGACAGAGTACAATTAAAGTCTACAAATTTTGATTTATAATTTGTATTTGATTAGTAAGTTTTTAACATAAAGGGTTATTAACAGCTTGATACAAAGGATACCCATGAGGACATAAAATACATGAGAGATAGAGAGAAAGAGGATAAAGGGGAGGAAATAAAAAGTGATAACATGAAGAAACCCGCTTCGGTGCCCACATGGTTTAAACCGTTACTCTTGCAGGAGACTAGACTAAGATGACTGAAGATCGAGGTTCGAATCTCGGTTGGGTGTATTGAGTTTTTTTTTTTCAAAATGGTTTTCAACTCTCCCTCCAAGTAAATACGGGTACACTCCTATAGATATAGCTTCCTCGTCTCTAAAACCACTAGTGTAATTAGTGCACTAAGCGTATAGCCCGAATGGATAGTAAGACGCCGCTCCAAAAAATAAGTCTACAGTATTTTTATTTTTTGAGTGAATTTTTAAAATTATGTTTCGTTACAAATTGAGCTTTTTTTTCTTTTAAGTTCCAATATTGGTTTTACTCACGAAAGTTTGGATTTTTGGACCGGGGGGAAAACCAAAAATCCTATTAGTATTGAGATTTTGTGGTCACTACGATAATTTATTTGTGAGCATATTGGTGTTCGCATGTCCTAGGGCGTCACTCTCAATAAACTCTATTCCGATAAGGGAGAGTTTGGGGTTTGAATACCACTCTATCCTCCATGCAAATGCTTGTACATTTCCAGTAAAATTACGTCATCATCCCTACCTCATTAGTATACCCTTATTAATATATACACATGCAATCCAAAATGCTACCGAGACGCGGTGACATTAATAGTAATAGTAGTAATAATAATGATGATGAACGCGAAATATGGCACCGGGCTCGTCCCTGCTATACCAGAGATAAGACAAATTTGGATGACAGCCAGGAAATTGTCATAAACGTCGACTCATCGCAACGTTTTATTCGTTTTATTTGCCACAAACTGTTGTGAATTGTTAGTCATAGCGGTGCACTGTTGGCCGTTTAGTCATGATTTATTAGTCATTAATGTTATCATCTCGTAATCGCAGCAGATTTTCAAGAATAAAATGTTGTTCATGAAAGATGATTGCGTGTTTTTTTTAAAATATACTCTAATATGTATTAGTTGCCATCTGTGTTGAGGCATTTAAGATGAGCCACACTATCCGCCGTTGCGAGTTCTACGTCATATCCGGCTTAGCAGACCATTGCGGGGCACCATGTGCGTACATTTTTACACTTCCGCTTCTTTACTTTACTAGCGGAAGTATCCCGATATTACGGACGGGTAGTAAGAAGCGGAGTACGTAAAAAAAAATTGTTCCAGCATTCTTTAATCCACTATTCAATGGCATGTCTAAGTTAGATCGATCGTACCACGATCTAAAACATTAGACTCACCTTGTACCAACGTGGAGGTTCGGTTGGGGGAGTAACGGGCGGTTCTTCATGGCTTTTTAGCACCGCGTCTTACTACCCGTTCGGGCTATACACTAATTACGCTAATAGATTTAGGGATGAGGAAGGTTATATTTATAGGAAGCGTACCCACATTTGCGTGGAGAGAGAGTGGGAAAACCATTTTGGAAAAAACAATCTTCAGTACACCCGACCAATAGTCGAACCTCGAACTCCCAGACATTGGTAGCCTAGTCTGCTGCGAGAGTGGCGCCTTAGACCATGCGGCCTCCGAAGCGGGTTTTGGCACCTTACTTTTGATATGAGGTAGAGAATTAAAACTTCAGGGGACAGGTAGAAAAAAACTCCAACTAACCAAATAAATATTGGAATTTAAAATTTCTTTGTTTGAGTTCGAAAAGGGGGCGGGGTCAAAAATTTACTAAACTACAACTACTTAACAATGTAGTAGAAAACTTTAATTCGGCAGGCAAGTAAAGAAAGATACCGTTGAAAATAACTGTAAACTTTGGCAACTTTAAAATGGGACTCCAGGAAATACAGGGGGAGTTTATAAAAAAAAATTGTAGGTGTGATTTAGATTTGACCGGAAGAGTCTCAAAATTTTAAATAGAGTCCCGTGAGATAAGGAAAGGAGGGGAAGAAGGAAGGTTATAAAAATCTCTTTTAGGTGGGGTAAAAGTTTTAAATTTGACAATAGGTAAAATGACCCCTTCCAGAAACCACATAAAAATGGAATGAATTGGATAAATGACTGGGGGAGGGTAGTCAACATTTCCAAAACTAATACAAAAAACTTATCTGTGTGTAGAAGTGAAATTTGGCAAGCGGGTGTAGGGACTATTCCAAGTAAATATAAAAAGACTGTCCATTTTAACATTCAAAATGTAACTCTGGTAACTCCGGAAGAAAGGGGGTGGAAGTGGAGGCATATAGTAGAAAAATCCTTTTATGGGATTTAGAAAATTAAATTTGCCAAGAATTTAGAGGGGACAATCCAAATAACCAAATTACTGTTAAATATTTTATTTCTTTAAGTGGGGACTGGTGAACTGGGATTTTTCCGAATTTCTGAAACTAAAAAATAAACTACTTAAACTTATCAGTGTGACATAAGATTTAAATTTGTCAGGTAAGTGTAAGGATGACCCCTTCCCCTCAAAATTTACAAAAAAACAACAAAAAAACTCTTTGGTACAGTAGAAAATCGAAATATTTTCATTAAATATAAAGGGACAAAGACAAATAACCAGAAGAGGTTGAACATTACAAATTTAAAATGAGGGTACATGGGAAATGGTCAAGGTTGGAAATTACCAAAAGTAAAATTATAAACCACTTATTGGTGTGCTAAAAAATTAAACTTGGCGATAATGTAAAGACCCCCCCCCCAAGCCAAAATTCTTAAAATTCGAAATTACAAAATGAGAGGGTGAGGGTGGAGATAGTGGAATGGGGAATGAGAATAAATTTTCAAACTTATTAAAATAAACATCTTTTGGTATGGTAGAAAATGGAAATTTCGCAGATGACTACAATAGTATGAAAGTTGACGCGGCTTACCCGTGCAAAGTACGGGTCAAACTGCAAGTTAATCACTAACTAAACCCACAAAAGTAGGCCTAGCATTTTTTTTTCTTCGAGATTTGGGATTTCTAAGTTTCTTTTGGAACACTTAAATTTGAAGTCAATGATTTTTAAATAATTAAAAAAAATTTTTTTTACATAAATTTGGTTTAGTATTTGAAAAATAATTAATTTTAACAAATTATCATCAAACATGGTTCTCACATAGTCTTTTCCCTCATTAATTAAATTTAATTTCCCTCATTAATTAAATTTCATAACATTTTAAAGACATTCGTTACATGCATTATATTCTCTTGGCCAATAATTATTGTAAGTTATTATGTGTTTATTCCGACGAGCCATAACGACTTAACCTAATGTTTCTACACCCTATAGGCTCGGATTTGGGGGAGGGTGACTTGGGGTGACCGACACCCTAGGGCCTTCACAAACTGTTGCAATATAACATAAAATTATATTTTGGCTCTCTAGATTTCAGTTATCTTAAGATCTTTAAAAAAAAACTTACTATGTCAATTTTGATTTATTTCTGACAAAATAATAGCATGTGCGAAAAACAAATATTTCAGATTGTGATTTTCAAAACATAAGCAACACCCCTAAATCGTAACAAATCTAGCGGTTCCCATATGGAATTATAAATTTAATTTATTGTAATTAAAATATTTCCAAATTTGACTAATTTTTTTCAACAATGAGCTTTCAACAGTTCATTTTGTAAAGAAAAAAATGATCATATGCAAAGAGTCGAAAAGCAAATGATTTCTAATATATATAAAATGGGAATGCACGTTGGATTAATTCTTTCCAATCTCAAAATGGAATGCGTTTCCTGAAACCTGTTTGGATACAAACCCTATTTAGAACTGAACATGTGTGACATTTTGCAACGCCCACAGAGACTCATGAGAACAAAGTAGTATATTACCTGTATGATGTGTGGTTACATTATGTAGGTTTGGGTATGGTTTAGCCACTAAACACATTAAAGCCATTGTATATACTACTGTGCGTCTTTTTCTGTCCAGGGTAGAGGATGGTTAAAAAATGTAGCCCAACATTTTCCAATCACCCTCACACAAATAGCTATTATAAAGCCACCACCTGCTTGAAGGTGAATATCCTCACACTATGATATTTCTGATGGAAACTTCAGCTCCAAAGCTTTAAAACGACTAAAACAATGATCAAAAATGATCTTATGTGGCACTTAAAATTGACTTGATTGGTTGAGGAAGGCTAGATATATGTTTCTAACCATTTACTTTGATAACAAAACTGCGACAGTTCATATTAAGATTCGTCGAAAATAAGTTAATTTCACCTTTTCATTAATTGTTTTAGTCAGTAAACTTATGATAAAGTTTTTTTATTATGTTGGTACCTTTAACCTCCAATGTGGTATGAACCATAATATGAAATAACAAACCACATCTTAAATGACGCGGGGTTTCTGCACGACTCCAACATGGCTCAACGATACAGTAAGCAGCCCTTTAGTTATTTATTAAATTTAATCTTAATATATATATATCAATATTGTTTATCTCTTGATTAACAAATAACTTTTATTATTTATTATACATATTTTGAGTTAACCCTAATCTATTTCTGGAAGTAAAAAAATCACACGATACAATTTTTCTAAATATTTATATTTATGAAGAATTTCTTTTTTTTTATTCACGGCGTCTTAATACCTATTCAGGTTATACACATTTATGATAATTACTAAAAGGGGCTAGGAATAAGAAAGGAAACATTTTACAGGTAATCTACCAGCATTTGCGTGGAAGAAGAGTGGGAAATCATTTAGGAAAAACCCTTCTATATGGACCCGAATGGAATTCTAGCCCCAATCTCCTCGTCATCAGCAAGCCAGTCTAACACGAGAGTGACGGCTTTGCTCGTTTGGCTACCGAAGCGGGTAATATATATGTTAATAGCTTTCAAAACAATTTGTGAAAAAAACACGACGTATGTTCGGCTGCTAAGCCCGCTCCTTCCAAACAGTTGTTTTTACAGTTTCAAGTTATCAATGATTAGTGAATGGCTCTGTGATAGTAAAAATGTGGCTCGGAGCTCTCTTGTCTGCGAACATGAGTCATACTGCCCCAACACCACCTAGACTACACAGTCTAGGTGGTGTTGACTGCCCCTACTCAAGAGAGATATGGTAGTTTTGAACATTGAATTGTATAAAAGTGGCTCAAGTACTTTTTTTGTTGTCACACGACAGTATTTTAATTTCAGAGAGAAATAGATATTTCTTCTGAGACGTCGCCAACACTTGTGACTTGTGAGCCAGTTGTGAACAGTGCAGATATATTTCAACAGTTTAGGAGGGGAAGGGGTTCTTGGAGGGGGTCGCTTTTATAATATTTACTCATTTGAAACTCAATTCTGCCCATGACCAATTTATATCGTGCACGATTCCCCTTAATTAATAACAATTGTTTGCGGATAGCTCAAGCGGCTAGTAAAACACCGTGTAAAAATAATAAATAAGAGCATTGTTTGAAAAATGGGTCATAAGGACATAGAAAGCCATAATATAGTCTACCAGTTGCCTGGCCAATACCATCATTCCCTAATATATTTTTTTGTACTCATTAGAAACCAGTAGAATTGGAAAAAATTAACACATCCAAACAAGTACAACTTGACAAAAAATTATTTTAAAACGAAAAAAAAACTATTTCATTCATCGGAATTAAGCTGATGTCAAGTGAAGAATGAAAAAAAAAAAAAATCCATTCAATTCTCGGTGCTAGCGCTAAGAGGCCTTTGAGATGGGATTTTAAAAGCGCCGCCAACGTGAAGGGAAATTACATCACACTGCAGTATTTCGTGATCCTATCAAAACATGACTTTATTTGTTTGCATTAAGCTTCCAACCCTTTACATCAATTTCAAAAACCTTCGCTTGAAACGTCGTTGAACTTTTAGAAAGTTACATAACTTCAATAACACAAGATTTTTGGACATTTGCATCGCGTTCCTTAATAGATCACCCGGTATCAAACTGGGGCTGAGACGGACACACAAAAGATTTATTTTATTTATTATTATTTAGCACCGCGTCTTACTACCCGCTCGGATTATACGCTTAAGTACTAATTACGCTAATGGATTAGGAATTGGGAAAGTTGAATTTAGAGGAAGTGAACCCACATTTGCGTGGAGGGAGAGTGGAAAACAATTTAAGAAACCCCCCCCCCCCCAGTTCACCCGACCGAGATTCGAACCTCAATCTCCCCGTCCTCGGCAGTCGGGCTCAACACGACTAGCGACACACAAAAGAAAAATAATTGATTGATAAAAGGCTGTAAAAAAAACTCCACAAAAAAACAAGAAATATCGACAAACTGTTGAGAGAAGCAATTTCTTGTGTCCCCCTCTACCCCCCCTAGCCGAGGGTTAACCTCCCGGCATTCTTAAATCTTAACGCTACAATGGCGGCCAGAGTAATGGGAGCAAGATTGCCAATCAACTCGGCCATTATACGCGCTGCTGGTGAGAGGGGTGAAGCCCTAGACATGTCAAGTGACCTGTATTTCAACCCCCCCCCCCCTTAGTCATCTGATCGTTTCCAGGCTGAGTCACGGGGGACTCGTCTGGGTTCCTCGCTCACTAGAGTGTTTTGTTTTTAAAGAAACAGCTCATCCCAGTGGCGTGCTCGGAGATTTGAGGGATGGCTATATATAGTGTATCAGGAGCATTATTTCTGTTAATTGTTTCCAATTAATAATTCTAGGGGAACTTTCAACTCGTAAAACGGTACAGTTCCAAATTTTTAATATCAAGCTCTCTAGGCTTTTATTATAAATGCATGTGACACATCTTCAGGGCTTCTTCTCTATTAAGTTATAGTAATTGCACTTCACATGTTTTAAGTTATTAATAAAATTACTTACGATCTTGGAGGGGTAAATGCCCCTCTTGCCCTCCCTCTCCTCCGGCGACATAGATAAATCGATGGCTCATCCCATCCCCGTCAAAGAAGGGGTTGAAAGGCAAACTAAAGATCTAAGGACTGGGTTTAAACACAGGAGGAACTTAAGATAATTTAGTATCTGATAATTTCTTATGGATTTGTCTTTCAGTTAAGATACTTGGGTTGGATGTTTAGTATCAGGCGAGCTGTCCAAAGATGAGTTTGTAAATCATACGCCGAAGTAAATTAAATTAATTCTGTGTTTAGAAAATGTCAGAGTAGATTACTATCATTCGTCAAGTTGAATATATTTTTATAATTGTTGACTTTTGTGTTTATCTATGTTGGTGAAAGATTTTACATATGACCAATGTAGTTTTCCCAATTCCTCTACACGCTAATGCAGCTGCATTTCCTTTTGCTACCCTTCAAATTCCACTCCTTGGAAAGTCGTTAACAATTTATGTGTTGAACGTAATATTAAAAATAAATTTAAAACACCATCTCATCAGGCAAACAAGACAAGACTTGATTGATGTAATATTAAAACTAAAAGGTGTTAAATTAAAGTGTGGATGGGCCTTCCTTAGTGAGAACATCGATAGAAAAATGGACCAACTCTCCCCGACGGGAAGAGAACAGTTGCTATGCAAACATCTACTCGCCGCGAGATTTCCTTCTTTTGACCTCGAGAAAAATTGAAAGAGAGGGCTAGACCGATTGATCCCCTGTTTCCTGCTCTCATCCGAGAATACTCCCTCCCCTATCACCCAATTCCCTTTCATCCATAATTCAATATTCTGGCAAATGGTGGCCGCTCGAAGGGGTGTGGGAGGACGTGTGTTTGTGTGGACTGTACACCCCTTGTTGCAAATATTAGCTGTCCGCCATTGGATGGACCCGATAACATTAAGGTGCGTTGTTCAAGCTGCGACAGTTAACTGCGGCTGGAGCTGCAGCAGACCGTGGCGACACTAGCCGCATGGGGTGTTTTATAAGACTCGACTCCAGCCGCAGTCGATCTTGAGATGGATGAGAGTACAGGTGATCCGAGTGACGTCATCTTCTTAGGATATTTTGAGGGAGGAAGAATATGACGAAATAGTTTTAATGTGGTTTTACATCAGAAGGAAAATATAGGTGAACATAAGTAAGCACAACTTGCACGTCCTTTTACTTCGGATGTTTTAAATCGTATACGCATGGATGTTGGGATATTAGCTCACATAACACCACATCCTGAGAGTGGGTTACTAGAACCTACAGTTTTTGTTTTCTAAATATTTTAAAATAGAGTGTCACACAACATTCAATAACAAATACGAAATGTCGCAAAACTCTAGAACTGTGGCTGCCGTTCAAGCCGCCATCGCCTAGTGTCGCAGACCAAACACATAAACTGCGCATGCGCGAAGATTGCGATCCCAGCCGCAGTCGCAAATAAATGTCGCAGCTTGGACAACGAACTTTAAAGTTGCAGCCATTTAAAAGCTTAAGATATTTTAACGTGTATGAATCGTAATTTGTTCAAAGATAGTAATTTGTTCAAGTGTGATGCCGAGTGGAAAACAAAAACGGAATTATTAGAAATTGAAGACACCAATTTGATTTTTTTAAAAGTGTAGACACAAAATTAAATTATAAAAAAGAAGTGGTAAAATCAAATTATATTAAAAAGGGTCGGCGAAACAAATTAGATTAAAAAGAATGAAGAAATAAATTATATAAAAAAAAAAGAGTGAAGAAACTAACTTGATCACGCATGGCTTGCTAAAGCAATGGATACACCAAATATATTTTAAGAAAATGAAGAAAAATTATGTGTTAGTACTATTTTAAGCCGGTTAGTAGGCCTACCGGTTCTAACCTCAGAAAATAGAGGCCAATCAATTTATTTTAGAACCGCTTCGGTTGAATGATCTGAGGAATCACTCATAACAGACTAGGGTTCGAATCGCGGTCGGTTGTATTAAGGGTAGTTTTCCTTAAATAGTTTTTCAATTCTTCTCCAATTAAATGAGGATACACTTTCTATCAATTCAACCTTCCTCGTCCTCAGCACATTTAAGTAATTAGTTCATAAGCGTATAGCTTGAACGGGTATAAGTCGTGGCGCTATTTTTTTGTATGTATAATTCTATTTTAACTGATCCAATCTTAAAGCTTTTAGGCCTCATGGTCAACGCTGCGGGTCAAGGATACTAATAGTCTCCACCTGTGTGTTCAGCGTTGGTAAAAACGGTCGTTTGGACCCAGTTCTATCGGTTACACACACACACACAAACATGTCTGAACACATCGCGATAAATGTATTGTCAGCAATCATAACGATAGTTTATTAAAACGACGACCTCCATCGAGTTTGGAACCCGTGACCTCCAGACAGCCTGTCGCTCACGCCTATTACCACAAGGTCGAGTTATCCCCTTCAGTAGGTTCCAAGGCTGATAGACGCCACTGAATGGTGGCTAGCCTGTAACCAGCACCGCGAGATAGATTATGTCGGTACAAACACAACAGCCAAGCCCCCAGACCACGAACTTACTCAACGTGAATGGATCCAATTTAACATAGATACATTTGCGTCCATGCCAGAGATCTAACCAGGTCTCATTGGATATAGAGGCAGAACTTAACCGACCCAGCTAAGATGTCAGTGTGAGCGTTTCATTTTACCCCTGGCAACTGCAAAAAATCTTACCTCACACCTAAATAAGTGTAACAAACGTGTAATTTAAAAAAATCACTGTCACAATATAAGTAATGTATAAATGTGTACAAAGGTCTAAAATGTTTTAGTGCTAATAGAAAAAGTCTGTAGTATTTTTACTTGGGTATTATATACTATTCCGTTCAAACTTTTCCTTGCTGAACGGTGAAACAATCGTGGATAATTATTAATGCGTTAGCATATTAAAATGAAACCCTCCTTGCGGTTGCTTGGATTAGACTGGATTTAATATATATACATTACTCGATTAATTTTATTTACTATGGGTAAAAAAACTTAAAAAAAAAGGAATTGGTTCCCCTATTGCCCGGGACAGCTGTGTACCTCAACTAACACTCAAAAACTGGGCAGAGCTGCCTCGGGCCAAGCATGATAAAATAATTTAAAGGCACCTTCTCGAGGCTTGCTACTCCCACTTACCGATTCTCATTGATCTCTATAATATAACTGGATGGACATCTGTGGCTGAAATTTTCGAGCTGTCTTCTGCATACCATTGTGTAAGAGAGAAAGAAACTTTTGGGTATCTCTTTCTCTCTTACACACATACAAGGCAATGTGGCAATTTGACATCGTTCATTAATTTGATTGAGTATATGAGATACATCAATGTGTGAATGGTTAAATTAAATAAATATGTTAGTTAAAGCTATGAAGAGCATATAAAAGTTCAAAACTGGTTCATTTTTTCTTTAAATAAGTTGATGTAGTCTAATATATACGATGATTTTTGAAGGAAGCTCGCTTGTAAGGCTTTATCTCGTACCAGAATCCTACCCTATAGTAGTATTTAGTTAATATAAAAGACCTTCCAGAAGGAAATTTCTACTTCCGTTCTAAATTGCCGTTTATCCTACCAAAATATTATATATATGATAGTATTCTGGTACGAAATAAGGCCTTACAGATTGGGATTATTACTAAAATCAGGGTTTAGTAAATACTGTACTTCCTACAAGCCAATAACCTAAATGATCATTTGAACGCAAGACTTCTACATAAAGTGTGTTAATATTTAGCACCGCGTCTTACTACCGTTCGGGTTATACGCCTAAGTACTAATTACGCTAATGGATTAGGAATGGGTAAGGTTGAATTTAAAGGAAGTGAACCCGCATTTGCGTGGAGGAGAGTGAAAACCATTTAGGAAAAACCACCCCCAGTTCACCCGACCGAGATTCGAACCTCGATCTCCCGTCCTCAGCGGTAGAGCTCAACACGACTGCGCGTTAGCCAACTACGCCACCGCGGCGGTCATAAAGTGTGTTATTCAAACAAATGTAATACAGTTTTTAGCTAACTTGTTTCATTATAGTTATCAAACTTTCAACATAATATAGTTTCTGAAAGATTTGAGCCAACCTTATAAAAAAAAATGACATTATAATAATACTTTCCACAAGCCTATAACCTATGTGATAGTTTGAATGTATGGCAACTATACAAAGTCTGTCATTCAAACAAATGTAATCAAGTTTTAAGATATCATATTCATTATATTTATCGACCTTTCAATATAATATGGTTTCAGAATCCAATATACAAGCTAATAACCAACTTTAAATATAAGTGTAGTCTTGGCAGACTGTAAACAACATTGATGATAATTACACATTTAAATAGGTTAGAGATTTTATTCGTATTTGTACAGTATTACCTGTAAAGCTGGATTGTATATCCTTTAATGTAAATGTTTCTTCAGTAAAGTGTGGTATAATACTTCATTATTTTCAAACAATAACACTTTTATTAATCAGAGACATGTTTTTGCATAAGAACATTTAAAGAAACCGTTAAATCTTTCCCCCCCTCAGTGTAGCAGACGATACACTTGAGCGTCACGCATTTGTCCTTGGAATGTGCATGTGTATGTCCATCCAGTTATATTATAGAGATCAATGCCGATTCTACACCAATAACAACCTTTGCTTGGCCCTTGGTGTAACAATTATCTGGCCGCTTGGGTCTGTCCTCTCTGGTGGGGTAGCGGGTCTTCGCCGCCGACATTCAGCGAAATAGATCCTATCTTAACTAAGCTATCAACAAAGTTGTGCCACTAATCGGTCCCCTTCCCTTTCTTGTGAGCCGCACCCACATTCGTCTCCAGCAATCACTTTACATACTGTGGATAGTTATTTTATTAGAAAATATATAAATATAGGAATTTAAACTTTTACTTTACTTTACAACAATTACTGTTTCCAGTCTGTGGCAGCTTTTATGATACTTATACTTAGCACCGCGTCTTACTAAACGTTCGGGTTATACGCTTAAGTACTAATTACGCTAATTAGTTAAGAATGGGGAAAGTTGAATATTGAGAAAGTGAACCCGCATTTGCGTGGAGAGGAGAGAGAGAGTGGAAAACAATTTAGAGAAAAAAAACCAGTTCACCCGAACGAGATTCGAACCTCGATCTACTCATCCTTGGGCGTCTAGCTCAACACGAAACCAGCGCGTTAGCTAACTACGCCACCCAGGCGGGTCAGCTTTTATTAATGCCATATGTTTTTCACTACCGGCTGGCTAGGCCTGCCGTAGTTTCATATGCCTTTAATCTATCTTAAGACTAGGAATAGCACAACATCCAGTCCCCGACCGTTAATTTATCAATGTGAAAGGTTTAAACCCATATTATCATAAATGATACTTTTCGGCCATGCCAGAAATCGAACCGAGACCCTTAACTCAGTAGGCAGCCACGCTGCCGAATGAGCTAAGGTGTCGGCCTAGTGAATTCAAACTATCAATAATAAACTTAGTAAAACACGCACTAGAAAATTTTAGTTTTAAACCACTTGCTTTTTTTTTTTGCACGATGAAAGAATTATTGGTGAGGTCATGTATGAGTTAGGACGTAGGAGATATTTGAGTCAGTAGTTATTTACAACATTAAGGTATTGGTTTCAATATTTACGATTATCTTCTCTGCAGGGGAGGGCGATCACCCCCTGACAGCGCTTGGTGGTTGAATGTTCCACTAACGTCGGGTATAATAATAATAATAAGCTATGCACCGTGACTTAAGTTGGAGTCAAAATAACGGTCTGTGGCATCTCATCCCACCTTTGTATTCCTCCCTGGGATAAAACAAACGACACGCCTGCACCGGCTCCAAGTCCGTAAATTACGATACTTTGATGTTGGCAAGAAGCCTTCAAGAAGGGCTTTCTTATCAAAATCATTGTATACTGTACCTCCAGAGAGAGCCGTGGTCTCGGGAAGTACTAGTTTGTTGACATCTGGCTCGGTACCTCCAGAGAGAGCCGTGGTCTCGGGAAGTACTAGGTTGTTGACATCTGGCTCGGTACCTCCAGAGAGAGCCGTGGTCTCGGGAAGTACTAGGTTGTTGACATCTGGCTCGGTACCTCCAGAGATAGCCGTGGTCTCGGGAAGTACTAGGTTGTTGACATCTGGCTCGGTACCTCCAGAGATAGCGTGGTCTCGGGAAGTACTAGGTTGTTGACATCTGGCTCGGTACTTCCAGAGATAGCCGTGGTCTCGGAAGTACTAGGTTGTTGACATCTGGCTCGGTACCTCCAGAGATAGCCGTGGTCTCGGAAGTACTAGGTTGATGACATCTGGCTCGGTACCTCCAGAGATAGCCGTGGTCTCGGAAGTACTAGGTTGTTGACATCTGGCTCGGTACCTCCAGAGATAGCCGTGGTCTCGGAAGTACTAGGTTGATGACATCTGGCTCGGTACCTCCAGAGATAGCCGTGGTCTCGGAAGTACTAGGTTGATGACATCTGGCTCGGTACCTCCAGAGATAGCCGTGGTCTCGGAAGTACTAGGTTGATGACATCTGGCTCGGTACCTCCAGAGAGAGCCGTGGTCTCGGGAAGTACTAGGTTGTTGACATCTGGCTCGGTACCTCCAGAGATAGCCGTGGTCTCGGAAGTACTAGGTTGATGACATCTGGCTCGGTACCTCCAGAGATAGCCGTGGTCTCGGAAGTACTAGGTTGATGACATCTGGCTCGGTACCTCCAGAGATAGCCGTGGTCTCGGAAGTACTAGGTTGATGACATCTGGCTCGGTACCTCCAGAGATAGCCGTGGTCTCGGGAAGTACTAGGTTGTTGACATCTGGCTCGGTACCTCCAGAGAGAGCCGTGGTCTCGGGAAGTACTAGGTTGATGACATCTGGCTCGGTACCTCCAGAGAACCGTGGTCTCGGGAAGTACTAGGTTGTTGACATCTGGCTCGGTACCTCCAGAGATAGCCGTGGTCTCGGGAAGTACTAGGTTGTTGACATCTGGCTCGGTACTTTGCTCATTGAGCAAACAGTATAGTAAACTGACTTTAGGAACGTGGCAGAATGCTAGGAGTTTGCTCTACTTCTGTCGCGAGTCAGCACGGCATTACACTACCACCGGGATTGGCCCATTATAAGACAATCCAACAACCACCGTCGCTTCCAAATATCAGAGAATCACTCTCGCTGATAAGAAGAGAAAAAGAAAGAAACTTGCTCTGCCACTGTCTCTCGGCCGGCCGGTATTCGAGAGAGCCAACTACGCTTGGCTCTGATATGCTGGAGTCAATCACTATAAGTTCTCAGTAATGTTCCAGGGACAGTTGACGAAAAAATTTAAAATAATTTGGTTCATCCTTCCGCTCAGATAGTTGTCAAACTACCACAGGAAGACAGTTTGAAAATATTTAGATCTAGTCTCGTGTAGTCTCATAAGTCAAGCCATATATTCTGTAGCAGTGCTTTTTGACAGTTTGTGTCAATGTTGATAGCTGAACAGTTATTGTGAGTGTTTTTTTTTTGTCAATGTTGGCTACCCTACATTTATTTTTATATACTAAGGCGATCTGACTAGTTGTGTCCCGATATAAAATCTTGTGTAAACAAAATAGTTTGAAAAAAAAATTTCAACGCGTCTTCGTACCATTTCGGGGTCCACGCATATAATAACACCAGTGAGGAAGTGGTGTGTGGACGACGATATACATTCAGAGGGAATTTACCTGGATTTGCGTGGAGGGAGAGTAAAAAACCACCCACAGAAAATCCAGCCGGGATTCAAAAAGTGTTAATTACATGCACACTAAGCTGGGGAGAATAGTTATCAGTGAATTTCATATGATGTGAGGCCTGCAGTTCTGCAAAGACCTATTGGAAATATTTATTTTGGCAAATGTAAAATCTTGTCGATATTCTTTAGTTTATTCATAATCTAGATCACAAAGCGTATAAATGTCCATATCCATGTAGACACGCCCATATTTTACGTATACGTGGCCATATAGATACATTGTTTCAACAGTTTCAAGCAGGTATTAGTTTTTAGAGCGTGAGGAAAAAATGTTCAGAAGAGTTGGTTCAACACGAAAATAAAAAAAATTAAAAAATTAAGAGTAACCAACAGTTACAAAAAAAAAAACACTATATCTAACAGTTGTAAAAATTCACACAATCTGTAAAAAGCGAGCGACAAAACCAGATGTCGGCGTATGGATACATCAAAGTAGAGGTAATACTGTTTAGTACAGTCATATATGGTCCTTCCTGTAAAGACACGAAATAAGGCGATATGGTTAGATTAAATAATTTCTTCTCAACTTAACGCATATTTAGTTTATTCTTAAAAGTACCAGTTGAAACTTTTTATCTTAATTGGTTCCAATTAATAATGCGGCATTACAGGGACTGATGTTTAAAGGACGTCATTAATATTAATTAGTTTGTGGTGACAAGTATTGGTACACCGCCATTATGGATAGAAGTGATTGATGGCGGAGACATACAAACACATACACTCATTTTGAAAAAATCTAGAGCCCTTTAAACCTATTGTATACAACATTTAAGACTATGCAAGACAAATTAAGCAAATCCTGATCCCCTTACTTAATCTATGGCATTAGTAACTCCAAAGTGCATTGCCGCACTTAACAAAATTATGCCACCTATTCCTACTTTGAGCTAATTCTATCCAGTCCACCTCGTTACACCCTATCTCTTTCAGGTCCATTCCATCTGCGTCTAGGTCTTCCCAATGGTTTCTTCCCATGATTTACCAGTCAGTACCCTGAACAATGTTCTAGATTCTTTCATTCGCAATGCATGTCCTACCCCCTGTAATCTACGAGATTTTACCACCCCAACAATGTCCCGATCCTAATCCCCCTTCCAGTTTTAAAGACGACGACAAGGACAGTATGTGTAGCAGTAGTGTTGATGGGGATGTATTGGGGGTGGGGTCTAAGGGAGTGTTATCCCATTACTTTTTTTTACAAAAGTGGGGGGCGGTTCCTGTAAGACACACATCAATTTTATTACATTCATTAGAACTTGTAGATATTTACAAATTATTGTATTTGAAAAATAAAAATAAGTAATTATAGATGTTTTATATCGTTCCCTGACATTATATGAGAACTGGCCTTGTGGTGTAGTGGTGTAGGGGTCCTGGGTTCGATTCCAGGCTGATACCGGATGATTTCTTCTCGAAAGGAGAATAATTCCCATGGTACCAGGGTTTGTATATTTAGTCTTAAGTTTTAGGTTAAGATATTAATAGGCTACAGCCCGTCATCTTCCCTATAATCATCCCCTCATCGTATCGAGACATGGACACATCCTCCACGAAAAGGATGTTCAGTAGTACATTCGGGCGTCCCTGGGAAACGGGTACATTAGTACATTAGTACTGACTAATCTTTCCACCAACTGAACTACTAATGATGTAGCCTAGACACCCCATTATTACTATTATTATTATTCTATGAGAGAAGTGGAGTAAGCTATGGTGATATTTGATAAGCGCATCGTTCGGGGTTTAACATAAAAGCATCCCTTAAGGCGGGATGTAGGGGACGCGAGAAAAGGTTGATGTTTTTGCAGTTTTTATATCAAAACATTTTTTTGCTAAAATAAATAAAATATGTCACTCTCCAGTAGATTAATTTTCTTTACATGGTGACCTCAACAGTTCTTGAATTTCGGTCAAGAGTTTCCTGGAACTTAATAAGAACTTTTTCTTTTTATTTAAAAAGTTTGTCAACTAATGCTACTAAGCTCATGACAGACATTCAACAACTGTTGATATAAGCCATGTGAAGAAAATTAACTCTATGTTTCTACTGGAGAAATATTTGATTTTGGCAACAAAACAAAAAAATGCTAAGAAAACTGCAAAAACACTGCCCTTTTCTTGAGTACCCTACACTCCCACCTTAAATATAACCACTCTTATTAAAAAAAAAATGGTATCCCCTAAAGAATCCCCTTGCTTCCAACTCTTTGGGGGACCTAGCCTCCCAAACCATGTTATCAACACGGTTCTCTTACTAATTGATGAGTACATCCACCACTGGTTGTGGCTATACTCACTTAGGTGGTCATTCGAGCTAAGACGCCAGCTTCAAGGTTGGGGTTTGAATCCCAGTCAGGTATAATGAAGTTTTTTATCTGTTAAACGCTTTTCCACGCTCCCTTCAAGCAAGTGAAGATACATCCACTAAATAAATTATATCTTCCCCATCCCTGGCCCATTAATTTAAATATACGAACAGCCAGAACGTGGGGTCAGGGGCAGGGGGATGGTACACAGTTGCATACGCAAAGCACGAGTCTAATTTTTGTTACACTAGTAAACAAAACCTATTGTGTTATTGTTTATCAACTCACACCTGGACAGTTTCGATGTGGCTTACCTCCTCCCCTTTCATCCCAAGGACATCGTGGATATTAAAAAATTCTGCTTGCTCCAAATACGTAAGCAAGACCATAAACTTAAAGTAAACCAACATGAGAAGTTTTTTCAAAAAAAAAGTTTAATTCAATAACAGTTTATTGGTGCTTGTGCGCTAAACCTTACGATTCTATCGTCTGTTCTCTTGTGCCTGACTCGACTAAAAAACTCTCTCGTAACAAGTTGTTACATTTAAAAAAAGGCACACAATGACATAATATGTTACCTTTCACCATTAAGATTTCAAATGGGGGGGGGAAATAAGGAGGCTTCAGGGTGAACAAAGCTCGGGGATTAGTTTGATCGTGGGGTGGCGTAAAGAATTACACCGAAAAGTCTTGTGCAATTCCGACCGAGTTGCACAAAGAGACTTTTGGGAGTAAAACACAAAAAAAGTTTGGGAACTATGGGAAAAAAGTCACGAGGTGGAAACCATTCATAAAGCCATTCATGGAGTTAAAAACTTGAACGCTATTCCCAGGTGGCCAAGTGGTTAGAGGTTAATTTAGGGCCGCCCATAGGAATTGTGGGCCCCCCTACTAACATTTATCAGGGCCCCCTTCCACCCATATTTTAATGAATGTTAAAATCATATAATTTTAATACAGTACTAAAATTCTACAGTCCAGGATGAAGTGAAAATGTTAAAATCTATTGAAGAAAAATCCATATGCAGAGATAACTAACTACGACGGTGTATGTAGCCTAATTAATTGTTGTACTGTAGTATATTAACTGAAGCATCATATTCATAGAAGCTTTGTGAAGTAGGCTAATTTAGTCATAAACTAATTCTAATTCTTTTGATTTCGAAACAGACGACATATTGAATCGTCTAACTTTAGCAGACACGAGTTTGTTCTATGTCCTTACTAAGTTACCTTTGAAATCATTCACACGCATGGATACACTCTTGATTGTGAGTTTTTTTGACCTCAACGTGTTCACAAGTTTTAATTAATTTAATAATTTAATTTATTTTAGCACCGCGTCTTACTACCCGTTCGGTTATACGCTAAGTATAAATACACTAATGATTAGGATTGGAGGTTGAACTTAGAGGAAGTGAACGCATTTGCGTGGGAGAGTGGAAAACCATTTAGGAAAACACCTCATTCACCGACCGAGATTCGAACTCGATCCCCGTCTCGTGATCTGGCTTACACGATGGCGCGTTAGCCAACTACGCCACCAAGCGGGTTTGTTCACAAGTGTTTCTTGATCAACTTTAATTTACTGAACCCTCGTTCACTGGATGCTACACTAACAGGAAGAGTGATGGAAAAGTCTTAATGCAATAAACAACTCTGGGAAAATCTACGGAGTGTTTCTTGGTAGATGTTATTTAGAACGAGTAAGGGTAAGATTTTAGTGCTTACTTTTTCAACTAATTGTGGAAAGGTTACAGCAAAAATAGTTTCAAAATGTTCAATTTCAGTCAAGATATGTATTCTAAGATCTTATGGATAAATCTCAAGACAAGGTCTTCTACAGATTTCTTACTTTTCAAACTTATCCTAAGGGGGCGGCCAGACTGAGCGCGCGAGCGACTAAAATATAAAATAGAACACATTGGTTGTAATGAGAGGTGGCCAGACTGAAGCTCGCTCTACCCGGTACAGTCTAGTTTACAGGCGCTAGGCAATATTATTGTATGTTGTTTCATTGAGTGCTAGGAAAACTTCTCATCTTGACATTTTTATTAATATCGATAGGTTTAGTACACTTGCTACTAACGGCCTAATTTAATTGGTAAGATCATAAACCATACCTATATGTGTGTATATACAGTAAAACCTTGGATTGCGAGTAACTTGGTCTGCGAGTGTTTTGTAACACGAGCAAAAATTTTCAATAAATTTTAACTTGATAAACGAGCGATATCTTGCAATACGAGTAGTACTATGGTTACGCTTTGTCTGCCGAGCAGTGTCATTGGATAGGTTCTTTGTTAAAGTCGCACAAAAAGAAAAATATTTGAGTGAGCCAACAGATAGCAGTGATTCCGTTAGTGACAGGGAAAGTCGTCCTAAACAATAACCCACCTCCTCCTCCTCCTCTCTCTCGTCCACCTCACACTAGCCACCATTAAATTTAATAAATAAATTTGATTACAGTACAGTTACATTTAAATAAAAAAAATAAAAAAGGAGTTAATCATTTTTAGATTAAATATTTTTGGGTTGTGGAACGAATCATCTGAGTTTCCATTATTTCTTATGGGGGAGATTCGCTTTGATATACGAGTGCTTTGTATTACGAACACGTTTACGAAACGAATTATGCACGCAATCCAAGGTTTTAATGTATATATATAACTGATATGTTAAAATACTTCAATATTATCAAAGTAGGCCTTTACAAATAAGAATCACCATTAGCCTGGAGAGAGGATGAGAAAACCACAACAATAAATCACTTGTTAAAACCCCCCTCAGTTCACTGAGCCAAGATCGCGCAAGCGACTAGGTGGCCAAACGGTAACTTCTGTCACTTCATTACTGGTCTTGGGCTGGATATTCAAAATAGCTATATCTATTATTGATTCATCCTAACCTGAGACCTGAAGTAAACAAACATTTACATATCACTACGCGAAGGACCTACATGATTGTGGAATACTAGTGCAATATTTTAAGCAGGAGTGACCATGTATAGTCAGTACCATAGCAAAGTAATTCACTACCATTTTTTTTAATGCTTTTAAATTCCCTGTCTTAGGTTTAACAAAACTCAGGCCACACTCAGAGAATGCCATAAATACACTGGAAGCACTCAATACTCACAACCGTCACTTAACACTGCCGAGATGAACTGTCGACTGACCATTGCTGACTTGATGTTAACATGTACCTTGAGGTTCCTCAACACTCACAACCGTCACTTAACACTGTCGAGATGAACTGTCGACTGACCATTGCTGACTTGACGTTAACATGTGATAAGGACTGTACCATGGGGTCCATCAACGCTGAGTCAGGAGTTTGTTGGTATTCGAATAGCACCGGCAAAGCTTAAAGTATAATTGGTAAATCAAATTAAGTGATGATTTTAGTTATAATAATTTTCTAATGTTATTTTAAAACAAGTTTAATACAAAATATAGAAGGGACTATTTAGTGAAAGAATACCAGTGAAAGTCCGTTCAGTAGTAAATCAGAGCATATACTTCCGCGTGGTTTTATTTACATTAGGTATCAGCTTAGGCTGAATCAATAATAATTGTAACTATTACATAAAACACATATTTTATTTAAACATTTCTTCCTCTGTCTTTTCAAGTAGAGAGTCTTAAGGATCTTCCACTTCATCGAGAAAAAGTTTTTTATGGGTTTTTTTCACCCTAAAATCTTATTTGGATTTCAATTTCTCGGCTATTTTTTTTTTTGCTCCACTTAGGTGGGTTAGTCCATTTTCTCTTAGTTCTTCGATCTCTTCGAGTTTCTTTCTACTTCTAAAGAAATATCTTTTGATTGTAAAATCAGGTTTCTCTGATTAATTTTGTTCAAAATGTCTGCCCAGATGGTGGCCAAAACAATGGTCTCAAACTTTTTAAAGTGTATAAAAAGACAGTTCAATTCTTTCTTTTTTTCCCCATCACTTGAGAGGTTACAGTTGTCTCCGATGCATTGCAGAGCTGCAATTATTTTTGGCAGATTTTCAGCCAAAGGTTTCACAGCCTCAAGTCTTGAGCTCCATCTTGTGCCCGACCAGTATACGATTTCCAGTCTTCTCTTTCACAATTTTCCATCTAAAACGGTTGAAAACATAACTATTATTTCAATAATATGGGATTTAACAGAATATCTTTTTCATGTCTAAACATGTCCCTACATTAGGAAAAAATCTAAAAAAATACCCCCTCCCCCACTCTGTGTCAGGTTTTGAGGAGGTTATATTTTAGTTTTGATTTAAGACACATTTCCAACTGTTACAAAGTAAGGTAATTCTATAACAAAAACAGGTTAGAATAACTTGAAGAAGACAATGAGTGTAGCAAAATAACGCCAAGCGAGGGCAAATAGATATGGCTGTCGCAATAGTGTTTTCTTTGAAAAGGATTTGCTAGAGGTTTTCATGTAGATAGATACTCTTTGTTTAAATTGGCAAAAACATGTTTTATATATATATATATATATTTATTTATAAATATACTTTGATATAAAAATAAGAAAAACTTGATAAATGGTATGAAATAATGATTAACCTTGTTCCTCACACATTACTTTTTGAATTATAACCTCAATTAAATAACTTGAAAATATATATTATTATACCTCAACATGAGACGGTTATTCTAGGGTAGTTTGTAATTACTGTAATATTATGGTTGAGAGCATAATATTTAAGTAAGCCTGTATAAAGTTTATTTTAAACTATACAGAAACAACTAAAGCTTTATTTTACAAATTAATACTTGCCCAATATTTCACATCTGACAGTTTAGTTCATATCTCCCCGTTTTATTTTATCTGAGCTCAGTTCATCTCAATATTTTTTAGCACCTCGTCTTACTATCCGTTCGGTTAAACGTCTATGTACTAATTACACTAATGTGTTAGGGATGAGGACGGTTCAAATTAGAGGAAATGTACCCACATCTGCGTGGAGGGGGAGTGGAAAACAAAGTAGGAAAAGACTCTCAGTACACCCGATCGGGATAGAACCCCGATCTCCCCGTCCAGTATATTGTGATAGTGACGGGTCAGACCATGCCATGCGGCCAACGAAACAGGTTCCCCAAATTAAGGGGTAGTAGGGTGCCCGGTTTCTTGATCATGTACACCAAATTAAAAGTTAAACTGTCTTCCACAAACATTTCTATTGACAACTCTTGGGCCAGTCCGAAGGTCAGCATGACTCCCGTTAATGCCAGCCATAAATTACTCTTATCAAATTGGACAAAAAGCCAACCCGGCCGTCTGTCTCAATTAGTAGGGTTAAAACTATCTTACAACCGGAGAGGAGGACGCGAAATTTATACGAATTAAACGAGTAAGAAGTAATCCGAAGCCCAGGGAGTTCATTCAACTTGACCGTAAATAAAAACGACAGTAAAAGAGTCATCGTCTGACCGAGAAGGTGTAATTTCTTTAATCGTGACAAGTCGTAAAATGAAGTGTTGTGGCAGGAGGGGAGGAAGGGTGCGGGGTGCTTAAGCGTATTAATGACTTGAGAAGAGAGACTTGCAGTAATGTGTTATTGTTTCTATGCGTTTAAGGGGGCCATCTACTCGAAGGGAAATATCCTCACAGCCTAATAGTTATGGCAGTTCTATCTAAAGCATTAACTTCACTAAAACAATCCTAAATTAACTTAAAATGTTATGTTGTACCCTATTAAAAATGAAGCTATCAGAACTGCCAACTGTAGTTGAAAATGAGCTAATTTTGCTATTTCATGATTTATTTAAAAAGTATGGTTTTTAATATTATAGGGAGGGGCATGTTTATACCTTTAGGGCCTACTCTATTTTGGCGTGAGCCATATTTTGAAATGACAAACCACCCTTAAATAACGAGGGATTATTAGACGTCTGCATTGAGACTCAACGTACCCGATATGCCGGCCCCCTTAAATTGGGTCATGGATGTTTATGAAACCCATTCTCCCTGCAGTTGGCAACAATGGACGCCACACATTTTTTTACAACATTAAATATAATTACAGTCTCGAGATACTAAACTTTTTAATGTTGTTGGATTTTTTTCTAGCACCATGTTTTACTACCCAATCAGGTTACACTCTTATGTACTAATAACGTTCATGGTTTTGGGTATTAGGAAGGTTATATTTGTAGGAAGTGTACCAGCATTAACGTGTGAGAGTGGAAAACCATTTAGGAAAAACCACCCTCAGTATATCCGATCAAGATTCGAACCTCAATCTACCCGTCATCGGCAGTCTAGTCTACTGGGAGAGTAGCGCCTTAGACCATGTGGACATCGAAGCGGGTAATGATGTTAGTTTTTTTTATTAATTTGGAAGATTCACCGCATCAGTGGTAGTATAGTACAAGACGTGTGTTACACTCGCAAAAGACGGGATTGCCGGTGAGTGTGAAATCGGGGTTCGAACCCCGGACGGGTGTTCCGAGGGTGATTTTTCCTCGATGGTTTACCACACTTTCTCCGCGCAAATGCGGGTCTATTTCCTATACATTCTATCTTAATCATCAATCATCCTTACCCTATTAGAGTAAATAATATACGGATAGCCCGGGCGGGTAGTAAGACATGGAGCACATTAAAAAAAAAGTATGCAAGTCGTGCGCTAGAAAACGCCAAGTTTTGAAACTGCACTTACGGTAAGTACCGTAGAGTATATATATATATATAGGCTTACACAAAAAAAAAGGACAAGACAAAGGTTCGATTCTTGCCATCCAAGAATCCATCGTACATCACATGCTTTTTCATCACGCGACGTTTAAATTTTAATCTAGTCGATATTTTAATAAGGTCCACTCAAAGGTCGGTGCCTGAAGTTCAACTCACTCGATTAGAGAAAAGGAAATAAGACTTGTAGGTCACTTCATTACTTTCCATCCAATCAAGAGAGCTATTTCTGGGCTGATTCACTTATTTAAGTATTAACATTTCCTGACTTTAAATTTTCCAAACAAAAACCTCCTAGTACCTATTCTAAATGCAAAGCTATGAATATAAAAATTAACATTTTTTATCACCTTATTAAATTCTTAATAAAAGAATAGTAATTATCTTAATATAGAGAAATAATAATTATTAAAGACAAATTATATGCCAGTGTTCTTGGTAAAATACAAAGTTGGAGATAAAACTAATAGTTTACTGAGATATTAAATTATGCTCTCATACATCATAATACAAAAACAGTTTCCAAGATATCTCAAAATGTCAGTGACGCCCGAATTCCCTTACGCCCCCTTAGTACACCTGGCTCTGACCCGCCTCGGTGGCGTAGTTAGCTAACGCGCTGGTTTCGTGTTGAGCTAGACTGCCAAGGACGGGAAGATTGAGGTCCGAATCTCGCTCGGGTGAATTGGGGGTGGTTTTCCCTAAATGGTTTTCCACTTTCCCTCCACGCAAATGCGCGTTCACTTCCTCTAATTCAACCTTCCTAATTTCTAACCCATTAGCGTAATTAGTACTTAAGCGTATAACCCGAACGGGTAGTAAGACGCGGTGCTAAGTACTGTATTATTATTATTATTATTATTATTATTATTATTATTATTATTTATTATTATTATTATTATTACACCCTGCTCGTGTTCGAAACAAGACCTTGCCGTTACCGGCAAACCAGACTCGAAAAGCTTGACGTTTAGATCAAATATGAGGGCGGTATGCAAGAACGTTAGTGAATGCTTAGTGGACCGATAGTGTGGTCCCGAGCACTATCTGTCAAACAACCCCAACTGTCAAAAGGTGACAGCATCTGCGGAGCACATGGCTTCACGTATAGCTTTTTGAATAGTTAAGCTCAGGTTATTATGTCGATCCGACTATATTACTGAAGATAAGAGTATTCCAGTGGGAGATTTAAGTTTATGAAAGAAGCTAGAAAGAAGATCAAGAGATTATCCCAGTGATCAATGTGATGAAATAACTTCACCCATTGATGAGAACTTTTATTTACTTAGATTGCTGATAAAACAGTTTACACTTTGTTAAGCTGCAGTACCCATCTTTATTACTTTATTGGCGGTGGTAAGTTGTAGCGCTTATTCATTGCACGTTTCAGATAAGCTTCATTGTGATATTTATGTTGATATGCGAAAACTTGGGCCGTATGCAAGAACTTGACTAAGTGGGTATTTTATTGACATTAGCGTGGATTAAGTTCTTGCATACCGCCCTCATATTTTAGCTTATTCGAGTCTGGTTTGCCGGTAACGGCAAAATCTTGTTTCGAACACGAGCAGGGTGTATAATAATAATAATAATAATAATAAATAATAATTAATAATAATAATAATAATAATAATAATAATAATAATAATAATAATAATAATAATAATAATAATAATATAGTACTTAGCACCGCGTCTTACTACCCGTTCGGGTTATACAGCCAAGTACTAATTACGCTAATGGGTTAGAAATTGGGAAGGTTTAATGGGCCCTATTTGAACAATCATACGCAAAAACACTCACTACTTGAGTTTACTTGGATGACAGCTCTAAAAAGTTACTAAAGTCTGTTCAGCGTAGGAATTGTCTTCTGAAAGGCCTTTTACCTCACCTAAATCTATTATATAGTAGATATTGGTAGGATAAAAGACCTTTCAGAGAGTAATTCCTACCGTGAATGGAGTATAGAAATAGTCTCTAATGTATCCCTACACCAACAGTTGGCATCAGTCACTCTTGATAACCGTAATTCAAACAGATGGTAATGTATGAATGTGATTGCTAACCACAATAATTTAGGCCAATATTATGTATATTTATTTGAGCTCGGGCAGAAAGCTTATTTATTTGTTTTATTCCACTTTTTTTTTACTCACAGAACTTTCACAAAAGGTCTAACAAATATAGCTTCAAAATGGCGACCAATGAATTTAAACCATATGATTGATCATAACACAAACAAGTTCTTTATAGTGGTGCACCCACGCAATGGATGAAAATATTTTATTAGGTTAAATATTTCGGAATACAATAAAATGATTTATTATATATTAAAAAAATCACAACTATTTTCTCTTTTCCGAGTAAATACAATGCCTGTATTAATTAAAAGGTATTAATGTACCGGTATGCACTATTTTACACATTAAAGATAACATTCCAAAACAAAAATAAGTACTTATAATTATGTTTAAAATATCGTGAAAAAACTTAAGTTCACGTTATTATAAATGTAAATTATAACATGCAATTAAAAGACTTGTCATTTATAACAAAACAGTGATATTTTACAAGTGTTGGCAACCCAAAACCTAAAAATATGATTTTTCAACTGTCATTCTGGTAAAAAGTTATGGTGAATATAATATAATATAATGAATACCTCACACGGGAATGTATTCCTCTCCATACCTGACCGATGAGTGTTCTACTGAGGGCTGTGAGCAATAATTTACAGGTATAGTTTAAGCTAATGCTGCTTACCCTGGCAACATTTCACGACACGTCACTGTATGAAATGATATTGGTTTTTGTACTAAGAGTTATAAATCAATGCGCCATATAATAGCTTTACCCTCACGCCATCTTGATCGTATTCTCTTCCTATTTTTGTAAACAAAGGGCAGACAAAATATTTCCTATATTTAATAGTTTATTTTGACAGTGTTATCCACCCCAGCCAAGTTGAGGCCAAACTAGTGCCTCAAATGGGTTGAATTTTCCACAAGCATGCATGAGGCAGTACAGAAGAAATGTCCTTGACCCCGAGGCAACATTGTTGTTGATGGAAGCTTATTGTCAGAATTAAGATTATTTATCTGTATGACGTCACAAAATGTCATACAATATAAAATACTGTACCGTGTTTCTTTTTTGCGGCAGTGTGTTGACAACAAATATAATTTATAAATAAACTCCATGGCGTCAGCCTACAAGCGAGCTATACCGACCGAGCGGTCAGCGTATGTTGGCGAAGAGAGTGCCAACATTTGCAGATAGAGGGTGTCGTGTGGTCAGCACAACAAACCCTCCAACCGTTAATCTCTGTTTTCTAGACTAGAGCCGCTACTTCTTTATTCAAGTATCTCCTCGTTTGTCATACGATATATTAATAAAAATATTATATTAAATATATAATTTAGAGTACTTTTATTTTGATTCTGCATTACAAATGAAATAACTTTTCACTTCATCTGTGTAGGTTCTCCAGCTGGCGTGGGCCCCTGGTCTGTATGCAGCCCCTAAGGACACCGCCTTAGTCCGGCTCTGCTCGTTAACGGGGAAAGTAAACTTTGAAGCTATTTCGTATCAGGAATCTTCCTTTTTTATCACGCTAACTGCTTCGGTGGCCGAATGGTCTAAGCGCCATTCTAGTGTTAGACTGGACTGCTGATGACAGGGAGCTCAGGGTTCGAATCCCGGTCGGGTGTAAAAAGGTGTTTTTTTTCTCTTCAAAATGGTTGTACTATCTCCCTCCACGTGCGGATACATTTCCTTTAAATTCAACCTTCCTCATTAGAGTAATTAGTACGTACGCGGTGTTAAAGAAATGTTTTTTTAATTTATTATTTAGCACCGCGTCTTACTACCCGTTCGGGTTATACGCTTAAGTACTAATTACGCTAATGGATTAGGAATTGGGAAGATTGAATAGAGGAAGTGAACCCGCATTTGCGTGGAGGGAGAGTGGAAAACCGTTTAGGAAAAACCACCCCCAGTTCACCCGACCGAGATTCGAACCTCGATCTCCCCGTTCTCGGCAGTCGGGCTCAACACGACTAGCGCGTTAGTACGCCACCGAGGCGGGTAAAGAAATAAGCGTAATCATGTTAGTGTATTACGAATGTCTGGGATTCCCTGACAAAGCAACTTGTTTCATTTCACCATTAATTCCAGTGTACTGTCAGTTGGCCACTCCGTTTTAACAAACAGCGTCACACAAAAAGAAAACCAGACTGGCATTAACTTATTGGCCAAGGCCGACTCAACCTCTTTTGACGCCACCCTCATGACATTCCAAAATAAACTGCAATGAAAAACATTTTAACACAATTTTGTTTTATCTCAAATAATTAATCTTTGAAATTTAAATTAAAAATAAAAATAATTCACTTACTCAAGATCAATCAATTTAAAAACTAAAATCGCCGAATCTTACTAAAGGTAGCCCACATTCTTTGAACGGCGTGTTTTTATAATAATGTACAAATGTAAATTTGTCATACGCAGTCTTTTCATAAAAAATACCATTTGGATTTTTTTTAAATATAAAATTCAAATTAAAAACTTACTACTAAAGTCTACATGCTCAGATAAGGAGCAAATTCGGAATATTAATTCTAATAACTATAGTGCAGAACTTTTTTATCCACCATGTTGGTAATACCTTTATCTCTGTACTACTTCATTTTGACTTTTTTATGACTTTTTTTTTTTTTGCTTTGCGTACTGCTGCTACCTGTGCGGCAGGAAAAAAATTTCATTCGTAAAATTTTGGGTTCCTTTTCCCAGTGATTCATTAACGGCCGTGGGGGAGGGGGGTAGATGGGTATTATGTCTGTCTCTATTTAAGTTAGAATATAATTCGTGTGCTGATATTATAATCACTCAGCTTAGAAAGTGAAATACATTTATGAAAATACTACCTGTTGGGACTATACAAATTTATTTAAAAAAATTAGCACCACGTCTTACTACCTGTTGGTTTATACGCTCACATTTAATTACACTGCCAAATGAATAGGATCCATCACTCTTATTCATTCAGGAATTTGTTCGTACCACTCTTAGCCCCGACATTTTTACTTAAATCTCTGATAACGTGGGTATTGCGATCACCTGCAGTGTGCTGGGTTTTGATATTCCATTACGATTTGAGTTGAGGATAGATAATCATCGGTAGTCTCACATTTTGGTGTGTTTTGTACATAGTTCGGATGCACTTTTATGAAGTCAGTAATTATGTAGTAGGCTGTAGAGGTGGATATTCAAGTCGAAAACGCGAGAATATTGAAGTAGGAAGAGGCGCGAAATTTCCAAGACAAGCATAAGGGAATGGGGAAATCATAAAAGTTTGAGAACTATTGTCCATGTTCAAATATTTCCCGCAGAAGAATCCCTTGACCTTATTGGCCAACGGTGGTTTGTCTTCGCCCCCCCCCCTCCCCCTTATAAAGCTTTTAGATTACAGCATACCTATTAATTTGTCTCAGAATAAACCACTGAAAAAACTGCTGATCAATTTGTTCACAAAATAATTTAAAATTTAATTTGTTGCTGAAGGTTAGCCTAATCACTTTCAGTACTGTAGAGGTAGGACTAATTAATTATTAATTATAAATGCAATTCTCATGTCAGGATGAACATCAAATAAAAAAAGATTTATGGGAAGCAATATATTATGTATCAACTCTAACAAACTTTTTCAACTCCATTTCTAGTTGTTGATAAAATTATTATTAATTACTATAACATGTGTGACCCTCTGTCTCTCTTTTTTAACTTCGCACTATTTAAGACTTAATTTATGTCCACACACCACAAAGTAATTAATATATATATAATATAATAATTTGGTAGTAAAGCTGTCAAAAAGTTTACATAATGGCACCAGAATCAAACACGAGAAATACTTGAGTTGCCGCATAAACAACATAATATAGGCCTATACAATATAATATGAAGACATATTTTTTAAATAATTAATTATAATTAATGTCATCCACTCTATAAAAAAAAGAATCGGCAGAAAAGTCCTACGTGCATATAAGAATTTGAATAAAAATAAAATCAAGTTGACTTTCATTGGAAAAACAAGGTGGGCCCTAAATTGATGAGAAAGGCCTATCGTTGAAAACTATTGTTCCAAAATAACAGTCCGACACGTATCAAAATCAATTATTGCGTATCCTCGGTGGTCTTGGGGTAAAGTGCTCGCCTTAAGAATCCTATAAACGTGGGTTCGAACCCAGCCGGTGTCGACGATTATTTCTTGAGCGATAAATCTGTAGTATAACTTCTTTTGTAGGGGAAGTAAGGCCACGGGTCCCATGTCGATTGTGGGATGTAATAGAACCCTGGAAGGTATGTGAAAATTAATTTCCCGAAAAATTAGCACCTTCTTTCACTCTCGCTCATACAAATTATCGTGTGTTGATTAAATGTCAGTTCAGAAAAAGCACGTCAATTTTTTTTTTTTTTTTTTTTGTAATTACATCATAGTGACATACCTGAGAGTGGATCCTTTGGCACCTGAACCTCGTCAATTCCTTTTCCTTCGTAAGAATACCTGACATTCGCACAGTTCATGTCTGTGTCAACAGAAACAACACTTTCTGTCCAGAAGAGTGCAGCTAAAACTAAAACTACTCTCGTCCATTTCATATTTTCTTTGTTGTCGTTTCTCGTTCGAAATTTGAAAGTATGGTTCATCCTGGCAGACGAACAGCCGCAACCGTTCGCAGTCATGCCGCCCGCCAGCGTTGAGATACACCTCCACAAAAATATAACCTATCCCACGATTTTAAATAAAACGTTCTTTCGTGGTCGTCGTTCAAATTAGGTTTGAATGAAGAAGCGCTCCAAAATAATCCGTTAACATTTGTACTTTTAGTATACCGGTAATAAAATACCGGAGAAGCAATAACAAAAAACTTAGATAAAGAATGAAAACATATCATAAGAACAACACCCAAGAAACTAATTTCACTCGACGATGCTGTCAACTCCAGACTAGATTTGCTCCGCCCGATTTGCTTCACGCACGCATCCTCTCTCTCTGCGCAGAGCTCACTGCGCATAAGTGGGAGGGACGGTATTTGAAGTAAACAAGCTATCGCTGTGTTATGTCTACACTACAAACATTTCACATTTCAATTATAAACAGAGTTAATCTTTCATTATCTTAAAAAAGGATCGCCTTATTCAAGCTGAACAGTCAATAGGTGCTTTAAAAACAAAGTTAAAAAGATTTGGTGCGAAAAATATTTTTATTTAAAATATAAAAATACATCAGTAGGCTTGTGGAAATAAAAAATTGTGGCATATTTCTTAAACAATAGTATTTAAATTAAAAAGCCTGGGTTATTTAATGTTTTTAATGTATATGCTAGCAAAAAGCAGGCTGCTTAAGAAGAAATGCACTCGCACAATACTGGAACGAAGATGGGAAAACCACCTTTTTGGCTTTGCATCTGTCTGTGATCATAGATAAGGGAGTAGTACTATGATTCGACACTTGACAAGCCGGACACAAGATAGGACATAGGCCATAGATAAGGAAGTGTGACGTATCATAAATATAATATAGATCAGTACCTCCCATGTATCGAACATGAACAGTTTTCAGCGCTAGAGGTAGCGGTGGTAGGGTGAATTACTAAATGTCGAAACCAACTCGTCGGCGTCAAATTTAAATAAAATGTAGGGATTATTTTATTTCCTGGGGAAAGCAATCTCAATTCCTGCTAGCCAGAATATAAAGCCTAACCTTTCTATGACAACCTAGTTCAAAACAAATTTGACTATTTGATCACAGATGCAGTTTTACTTTGTGGAAACCAAACTTATTTTTTGTGTACCTCCATTGTGTTGTATGACCACCAGTGCGGCGTATCTCAAGGTGGCCACTCAAACTATAGAATAATATTCCAGCATAAGTCCCGATTTTAATGGGGAAAGGGGTGACCTAGCGGTCTAGGGGTAAAGTGTCAGACTTCTATGCTGGAGATCCAGGGTTCAATCCTCAGTTCCGGCACAGATTTATCTGATTGCTAAACCCTTCCTACACCTCTGACAAGACTTGTTTTAATCACAACTTGTGAATGTGTGGAATGCCAGGCCTCCACCGTGGTTCGGATCCCACGTTAAATTGTAGGTCTCCCATTTCATCTCACAATCACCCTACCATTACACATTAGCTTAAGTGCCTATAACCCGAACGGATAGTAAGACGCGGTGCTAATAATAATAATAATAATAATAATAATAATAATAGTGGGTAAAAAAATCCTGATTAAAGACTCTAAAGGAATTATTCTGAGTGAAAATGTTTTGTAAGAGGTGAAAAGCAACCAAACTTTAATACTTGAGCCAAGGCCGTAGCCAGCCAATAATTTCGGGGGGGGGGGGGGGGGGGGGTTTGGTGGGCCCATCCCCCAATTGATGGAGGCTAGAAAAAATTCTAAATAAAAAACTGTTATAGAAGCTATCTGAAGTGTTTTTTATGGCAACACTACCCCCTAACTAGTGGAGGCTAGGACAAATTCTAATTATCAAACGGCTCTAGAAGTTCTCTAAAGTGGTTTTTTATGGTAACATAGCCCCCTAACTGTCGAAGGCTAGGACAAATTCCAGATATTAAACAGCTCTAGAAGTTCTCTAAAGTGTTTCTTTATGGCAACATAACCCCCTAACCGCTGAAAATAGGAACAATTCTAAATATTAAACACCTCTAGAAGCTATCTGAAATTTTTTTTATGACAACATAACACCATAATTGCCGAAGGCTAGAAAAAATTCTAAATAATAAACACCTCTAGAAGCTCTCTGAAATGCTTTTTATGGTAGCATAGCCCCCTAATTTGTACTTGTACCTTAATTTTGATATTGTTTGAACCATAAATAAAGCCATATATATTTTGTTCACAAAATTTCGGGGGGGGGGTTTGAACCCCGAAAAAAAAAAACCCTGACTATGGCCTTGACTTGAGCAATTATTGTTAGTATTTCTACTCAATGCATAGGATAGTATACTATTGGCGTCCTACACAATTCAGACCATCTACAACCTCAATTTTGTCTTAAAAACACTTTAAATTACTGCAAGAAGGATCTTTGTTCAGTAAATAAATCTTAGCCATTATTTGTTGGAAGACACCGGCCCCTCCCTAACTTCTTTAAAAAATCTTTTGTGCAGACATAAAATTACTCTACACCCCTGACTCCCTATTTATTAAGGTACAGTATGTATCAGAAAGTTATTATTCCACATGTGATGTGTGCACAGCCATGAGAAGAGATTAGCTAAGTTTGACAATATTATGTATACAAATGTGCTACACCCAGTGGCGGCAAAACCTTATTGTTGTAGGGAGTGGGGATTATAAAAGTTTTTTTTTTTAAAATGTTCCCCAAGTCAAAGATAGATCCGAGGACTTAAACGGGAAAATTTTTGAAAATTGAATGCTCATAGAAGCTATTTTGAAAGGTCCTCTCCTGAAACCATTTGAAGATTAGAATCCTCTTTAAGATATTTAGAGTGTTTCTACCCCCAACAATTTTTCAAAATTTGGATATCCTTATAAGCTATTTAGAGTGGTCCTTGCCTAGATTTTAAAAAAAAAATTTCGATGCCTTTATAAGCTATTTAGAGTGATACATCCCCAGCAAAATTTGTAAATTTGTACGCCCCTGCAAGGCTTTAAATTCATTACATATTCAACTTTTCCCATTTTTTTGTTGTTACTGATTCACACAATTCAAGCATAGTTCCAGCTTTTCCAGATCAGTAAACCCCACGGACTAACTGTCAAATGTCTTAAACAAAGGGAGTTGAGTGAGTGTGAAACCGCGAAGTGACTCACCCCAAGGCTTCAGTATTTCATAAACTACTGCCATTATCGCACTAATATTTTGACATAATAACTAGAAAATACAAAAAATATTATTAGGTACTTAAATTGCAGCTAGACAATGAAAATGTGCTGTACTATAAGGGAAGAGTGAAGTATCATATTTTCTGTTCTAGTGGTGGAAACATCTTGGACACACGATTTGTATTTTCTCAAACTGCTTTATTCTGCCTACCTCCCCTCAAACTCTACTCTAATGATTATTTGGTGACTTTAGAATTTATACACAGCTTAGTTTGTGCCCTAATGTGTGCAAAAAACAAACTACGTTCTACATACTCATCCTATTTGTGTAATTAAATGCGGATAATCGGACAGGTAGTAATAATCAACTGTTTACAGCCTGTAGCTGGGTCACTTTGGAAATATTCCTGCATATTCCTCTATCCTTCCACCACTCTTCCTCCTTTGATAGCTTCCATTATTCTCCTCTCACTTGCGCACTTTCTGTTATCTGCTCTTCCCATCTCTTTATTAGAATGCATTGCAGTCTCTTTCTTGCATACTTAATCTCCTTAATTTTCTTTTGCATCCTCTCCTTCTCCATATTCATTATATGGCCATACCATCTCAGTCTTGCTTCCTCTACTATCTCACGTTCACCCTGTACCCCACTCTTTCCCGGATAACTTCATTCCTAATGTTGTTTCTCATCGTGACAGTTAATATGCTTCTCACAAATTTCAATCCCATCGCCTCCACTTGACTAGTCTCTATTACATTCAATGTTTATGTTTTGTTGCATATGCGACCATGGGTATAAAGTATGCCCAGTACAACACTTCCTTACACTTCAAGGGCACTTATCCATAGCAGGTATCTTACACACCCATAGAACTCCCCCTCCCACCCTTCGCCTCAATCATGCTTCCAAGATATTTTTCACTTTGTACATTTCTCAGCTCTACTTCATCTAACTCGGCCTTATTTTATTCTTTGTCACTACCATCACTTAACACGGGTAGTAATATGTGTGCAAAAATAAATTAGTTTATATGTAAAAACCACTTGCATATAAGAACAAGCAAACATTACTCTTTCATATCGTATGAGTCACATTTGTGAGACGGAGAATTATAAACCAAATTATTTCGATTAAAATGTCATGTGTGTACACCGTTGCTTTTTACCCATCCAAGCTTAAATGAATATGTATAGTAGAGATGAGGATGATGTGGTTTAAAAGAAATCACCCTCAACATTATAGTTGATATTCAAACCCTGATATCCTCATTACCTGAAAACTAGACAAGATGAAGCTGACACCTTAGCTTGTGTGACCATCGATTCAACTTAAATGTTTATTACAAATGTGTTTTTCAGGTACTCGATAAATTTATGGGTTATTAGCACATGGAACCCCATTCTGATTTTATTGCATGTTAATTTTCCTAGCGATTTAGCCACCAGATATTCAAATATGTTATGGTGTTGAATCGATGACTAATATACAATCAAACATTCTGATTTCTTAACATTATAAATTAAAAAGATTAAAAAAAATTAATATGTAAAAACATTAGTTAGGCCCTATACATATGGCAGTATAAGTGCCATAAACTTATAAAACACTCATACCAACTGATTAATAACTGCAACATTTTTATCATGTTAATAATTTGAAGAAAAACTTAAGTATGAGCAAAAATCTCTTAATTATCAGCTATCCACTTTTATGTAAGTATTTATATAAAAAATTTAAGAGGGTGAAAGTGTGACAATATCAAAGACGAAAAAATAAATCACAATGAATAGATAAAACCAGTTCACACTCATCAATTTCACTGTGACTTTATCCACTAAAAGAAACTAAATATGTCACAATAATTGTGAATTTGATTCCAACCTCTTTTTTGTATTTTTACCAACCAACACATATCTTTATCAATTTTCAGGTTTAAAATACAGGACCTCAAAAAGCGAAGAGGTTTAATTTAAAGAGCTGTATATTATTATATTCACATCAAATGTCCATTTCCTGTAATAATTCCTTTTACATGTTCCTATCTAAGTGCCTTGTCTTGCTTAGCCACTTTCCTCTCTCTTTCCCTTTAGAGTTTTTTTTTTGTTTCCTCTTTTAAACTATTATTTAATTATTTGGTTTTAACACCAAGGTTAATATTAGCTTAATCTAAGAAATAGGATAGGGTAGGTTGTATTAGAATAAGTGCATCCACATTAGTGTAGAAAGAGGATGGAAAACCACCTTCAATACCTCCCTGCCATCAATCAATCAGGTCCAATGCAAGAGAGATGCCTTAATCTGTGTAAGAATTGATGTGATCCTTTATTAAAAATAAAATTAGGAATAATAATCAACGCATTCAACATAACTTTTATTTAAATGTTAATAAAATATACAATGCAGTTATATAAACATTCATAAAAAAATATGGAAATGTTACAACGTACATAACATTGATAATTTATGCCCTTTTTTCTTTCATAAGCACCAACATTGATTGTAAAAAAACAACTTTTAAAATTCCTTTAACCCTTTTAGTGCCACGAGCCTGATTTGCTCCACCAACCACCATTAAAAGTGCCAAAACCAATGAGGTCGGCTCTCCAGATTTGAGCTAGTTCTTGCTTTATCTGATAGATAATGTAGTAGTGTTATATATCACTGGAAAGAGAACATTTCCCTTTATTATTTTATATAAGGTTGGCAACAAAAATCAACCGTGAATAGTTGTTATGGAACTGGGAGTTTAGTACATTTACAATTACACGGTCATGTACTCAATGTGCTAAGTGCAACACCAGCTTGCATACGGGTTGCATGGAATACATAAGTGTGGCTCACAGTCATACTGATGTAAACAGTTTTCAAATGTACGGGTTAAAATGTTCTGAGTTTAGAAAAATATACGATTTAGATTTTCATGTTATGTCATGTGAATGAAAAGATTTCTTTACCAATGTAAATAAATAGGCGTAAGTAATGACTATACATTTAGATAATGTTTTTAAAAAATATGAAATTATTAATTATAAAAGGTTTTTTTAAAAACATATTCATTATGTGTAGGCCTAAATATTTATTCATAAGGTAAGACATAATGGCCCAAAAATATCTGATGTAGGATATCAAATAAACATTTCTGTAATTACTATTTATAATCATATATAAATTAGCCAAAACTTTATTTTCCTGTATAAAACTAAATGCACTACAGCAAAATAATATTGAAATGTTTATATAATATTTTTTAAATATGTTAATTAGCATTAGTTTTGAAAAAAATAATAAAAACATTATTTTAATTAAATTGTAATAATGTATTATTATTAAAGAATAGTACATACAGATTAAAATGATAGAAAAATCAAAATAATCGCTTCATTATAAAGGTTTGGCGAATTTTCTTGCAAACTCTTACGAAAATTAGGAAATAGCTGTGGCATTCTTCGCACACAAAACCTAACAGACCTCTGGTACTCTTTGTGTGCGAATTCTGGAATAGGCGTGGAACTAAAAGGGTTAATACACAATGTACAAGATTTAATGCACTTAAGTAACAACACTCAAGGATTTTTTAAGTGTATATATATAAAACAAAAATAATCAAGTTAAAATTATTTGTCATTAGCACTTAGAATAATTGAAAATAGAGTTCACATTACAAACAAATTTATGAACTATAGATTTAATCATCTTGCATTTACAGTTTATTAATATCACTCATTTAAACAAAATATATTTTAAGCTATGATACTAAGAAAGTAATAACTAGAGACATGCAAAAGGTGAGGTTATTTTTAGGGGAAAAGTGGTGTTATTTTTCTCAAAAAGCAATAATATTATAAGCTGAAAGTGATATTATTTACATAAATATGAGTCGAATTAGTATTAGTTAAAAAAACTAGGATAAAAATGTCTAAATTTGTTGTTCATATTGTGTATTTAACTATTTAGTAACATATTCGGAGAAAAATTGAATATAAATACACACATAACATTTCATGCTTGGTAACATCAAACTCAATATATCAATATCATTACCTTCGAGTCTTACGAATAGCAATATCGAAATAATCAATTATAAATATAGGTTTAGGCCAAATAATAACACCAAAACATGTTGTCATAGAAGACTAAACTACTAACAAAAATGGAGAAGGGAATATAAATTAAGAAGATATAATTTTGCCAAACATGATCGCCTGTAGCAAGGTCCATATATATTAATGTCCTTGCTTGGAACTAGCATGAAATCTTTTAAAGGCTGTAAACAAAGAATCGATCTATTAAAATTAAGGTATCGTAATGTGTAAAAGTAAAAATCATAAAATTTAATGCTAACCTCATATATATAAAAAAAAGCTTAAATATCATGAAAACATTCATATTTCTGGTGATCCATTTTATACCTATAAAATAAGTAAAAGTGGATACTATTTGTATAAACGGCAGCCCTGGTACAGTGCTATCACCAGTGTTACCGGGTTGAAAATTATATTTCATGATGTGGTATTTGCCAAATCACAAAGAAATTGTGTTTATTTAGAAAAAAAGCTTAACTTGGTGTTATTCGTGTGAAAACAGTAGAATTCATGTAAAAATTCGTTTTATCGCAAATGCGAATTTTGCATGTCCCTAGTAATAATTGCATGAAAGTTATTGTGCATTGTAATGAAAAATGACAAAACAGAAAAAGTAAACCACTTATGTTCGCCATGTTTTCAAAGATTCGGACTATAGATTTGTAAAATAGTGGATTCAACCAATCTCTAAAATTAACGTATTTTGTTCCCTTCCTATTCCTAATATTCATTGAAACTTTGTATGTTTTTTTTAATGTTTAAACATATGTTCTTATACAGCCCCGTCTATCCACTCCTCTTACCCCCCAAACATATATTTTGCTGAAAGAGTGATATTTTCAAAGGGCTCATTCACTTTAATAGTTCAAAATAAAGGGGGGAAAAGGCACAACTGTTTAAACCAGTGGTTCTCAAAGGGGGTGTTGCAAAGATATAAGAAAACTCTTTAATAAACCCAAAGTATTGCACCAAAAAAAAAACTTGTTTTAAATAAGATATTGATTAAGTGTTTCTATACTAAATTTTTAAATCACATGTGTTTTTATTTTAGATAAATGTTTTTCTAAAGGTTTTTTTCACTTCTTTACATAAGAACACAAGTGTACCACATATGAAGGTACCTATTAAGATTGAAAAACATAGTATAAACTATTATTTTGGTCCAAACATGTATGTTATGTTTAATTAGTCCAGTATAGTTAATGTATTGTAAATAAAATCCAGAGTTGTCATAGTCAAGTGTATTCCAATTTGGAAGGTTTTTAGTGTTCTTGTTATATGGGAGCAGATGAAATATAGGCGATTTAGAGTAAACTTGGGAAATATGAACCAATTGCTAATGTAAAGTAAATATGATAAATATGGCATTACTAATAGCACAACTTAATATAGAGAAAAATTAAATTAGATTTTAAGAATGCGCTTCAGCAGAGGAGCTCCGTTTTCCAAACAGATTTGATTGGAAATGTATTTGAAATGGAGAAGGGACACTGCATTCCCAATCCTATGGTGTTCGAGATATTTTAGATTTATGAATATCATAAAAAAGTTCTGAATACAATTGTGAAGACTTGACTTCAGATAACAAGTTTAAGCAAATGGTAAAAGAAATTATATTATGTAGTTGAGAGGGTGACAAAAAAGGACAAAATTGTATTAATATAAAATATAATTTATTTACTATAAAATAGTGTTCACTTTGTTGTTTGACACAAAAAACATGACAAACAAATTCTCATTTGTTGTGACACCAAGTCTTAAACAACTTTTTTTTAAATTGAATTTTAAATATTTTCACTTTAACTAAAATTGTACATTTTTAAAGATTCAAATTTGGATTCGAGATTCTAGAGAAAATTTAAGATTAAGATTCGAGAAATATAGTATTGGACCTATCTCTATTTGAAATATATTATATAAAAAAAACTAAAATTAGTATAGCATGCATGAAATAGCATCAAGTAATGTAATTATGTAGTTAATGTTATACTAATTCCTGAGGAAAATGCCATGAAGGCATCGAAATAATTAAGTGTTTGTAAATATGTGTTAGTGTTTTTACTTTATTGCTCTTTTCTTTAGTTCTATTTATTAATTACAATATACATTATTATAATAGTATACTGTTTATAAAATGGTGTTAAAATATATCCCTGACTTTAAAGTAAGAAGTTATTACAGAGACCAATTGTTTCGATAGGATATTCACTATTCCCCTCGTATGAATGTCTAGTTATACTAAATTTCAGCTCCATACATAACTATTCTACCTTAACAATGGTATGAAAAAACCATAAAGTGGCAAGTTTGATCCCTTATAGCTCGTGAACTGTAATGATTTTAAATCATTGACTCAATATAGTTTATAATTATACACCTGTTAAAATTGTACAATAAAATTTGATGATCGAATGAGTCTTAAGTTCTTCCCTGGTGTTGATGGGTGTGGCATACACAAGTGATTTGACGTGACCTCACATGTAAGAAGTCGCTTGTGTATGCCACACCTATTGACACCATTAGGATACGATGCGCAACACCAGCCAGCTTTGAAGGCGTTCGTCGCAACACGCACAGCACTACTCAGCATACTTGGCCAACGGTGGGCGACTGTTTGAACAGTTACTGTACACTTTAAAATCTTATGAGCACATGTGTAGCTCGTAGCAATAAATGCCCATGTCACTGTATTAAAGGTTATTGCCTCATTATACCAGTTGCCTACCTGCCCCTGCACATTTCCGTCACCATTTTCACTGTGAAGGGATCTACTATAGACAAAAGTTAATTATAAAAAAATATTAGATTTAGATCATCTACCTTCCTAAAGCGTTGTATCATTTGTTCATGTCTACCCTGTATAAATGATTTTCAAAATCATACAAACACTACAAACTTTAAATGAAACCTCCACTCCACTCTTTTAAAATAAGTGAACTTCAGACTACTCCAAAAGATCATTCTACTTCTATTATTGTCATTTGTTCTTTGCCCTGCCATTTATTTTATATTTGTTTTTTCTCCTAACCAAAGAACAACGTGAAAATGAGCTATTCAAATCCAAGGAATTAATTAATTGTACTACTTGTCGATATGTATTTACAAAGTGACATACCACGTGAGAGATGTGCTGCAGTTTGGCAACACTGCTTTCTTTCCCTTTACATTACAAGAAACATCAGACACAAGCTATTTTACGGCAACTGTAATCCTCTCTGGTGAGCCAGCATACCTGACTTGGGACTTTGCTCACTGCCATCCTTTCATTGGATGCATTCCTTAATGAAAGTAAAGGTTGCATGAAAATTAGTAACACATAATTTACAAGTATTTTCCCCAATAAGAAATAAAAAAATACAACAATATATTAAGCAAAATATGTAGTTTTATGTAATATCTCCAAAAATATGAATAATTCAGTAAAATATGTAAACATATTTTTTTTAAAAAAGCTGAAGATATGGTCCAAAACAACCAGATTCGCCGACATATCACTTTGCACATTTGTAAATGACAAGATTAAAATATGTAATTACATAAAAATCTGGGCTCTACTTATTAAAGAAACTTAACTTGAGTTTAAAAAAATAACACACTAAATATAAAACATGTTGGAAAATAAAGACATTTTCAAGTCATGGGTGAGCCATTATTTTTGAACACAAGTGTGTTGAGGCTTGCACTATTACAATACCAAAAAACTGCTCTAGTGAAAATATATATATATCAATATCAGTTCAAGCACAGCTAAAACAATAAAATAAGCTGAATATGAGTTCTGTATATAAAATAAGTGTGTGCCAAGCCTCGAAACAAATATAAACTTCATCTTTGCTTGGAAAAAATTCCGGCTTTGACAATTCACCAATAAAAATATTGAAAGCTAAAATACTCGACATTCAATTAATGCCATTCTGAGCTGTTATATACATTACAAATTAATATGCATATGGGAAAAAATCTGAAGTGATTGAATTGTAAGTTATGACCTTAAAATTAGTAAGAGTAAGACGGTGGTCATGTCTATCAACAAGCAGAAAACACCAGTCAATATTACACTAGAGGGTACACGCCTGAAAGAAGTGGAGCAGTTCCTGTACCTCAGCAGTGTTGTAATGTTGGACACCAGAAGCCACAAATCGTACCACCAAGTAAGAAAGCTGATCTGGGAGAAGGAAGTTTCCTTGAGTTCCAAACATACACTCTTACTAATATAATTTATCTCCTTAGCCATACACAACCTTGAGAGCTGTGTGATGCTGCCTATGGAGGAATCGCGCGTACAGGCAGCTGAAATGAAGTTTTTACCATCAATAATTTAGAAAACAAGACAAGAGAAACTGGAACGAAGATGTCAGAGCAAGATTAAATATAAAGGAGGCTATGTTAGAAAACATTTTGAAATTGCGTTTGAAGTGGTTTGGCCACGTAAAAAGAATGGAAACAGGACGGGTGGCAAAGAGATGGCTGGAAGAGAAGGTGACTAAAAGACTAAGAGGAAGACCCAAGAAACGGTGGATCGACCAAAGCATCAGTGGCGTGCCAATGAGAAACAAGAACTGGAGCAAAGTAGTTGAAAACCAAACATTCATGAACCATGTATAATGAAGAAGGTTCACTAACATTGTACCCAGCACATCTGGAACAGTTTATATATGATGACGATAGTAACGTTATTTATCAAAATAAATGGGTATATTAAAAACAATTAGGCAATAAAACATTTTAAGTAATTTTAGTGGATTAAGTTTATATAAAGTAGGGGTTTGTGAGTAGGCATTTTCCACTTCAAGTAGAGTTTGAATGAAAACATCAAGTTTTTTTAATTTGCGTGATAATTAGCTATATTTGTACTATTTAAATATTTCAAGCTTAATTTATTTACTAGTCCATTTATAAATCTTAATTACAAACAGTGATTTTTTTGAAGGAAATTTTTTTGTGAAAATAATTATAACCATCCAAATTTGGAATTTTGAATATATTTAATATAACTGCACAGTTTTTAATTGGAAAAAGAATAAATTAAGGGACTCTAGTTGCTATGAAATAATACAGTAAAATTGAATAAACCCAGAAATGTCGGGGGGAAAAAATGGAAATTTCGAGAACTCAAATTTTTCGGGTTTTATAAAAAATTTATTTAAGTCTTGTTTGAGAGGCTATTAAAACTTGACTCAAACTCGAGTTTTTAGGTACTGCACACACCCCTAAGATAAAGAACACCAATATAATATTTTTTTCTAGCAAAGACTGTTTGAACTTCGATTCAGCTTTGAGAATATTTCATATATTTGATTTGAGTTTGCTTCGAATTGAAAAAAGTGGACTTTGCACAACCCTAATATTTACTTTACATCCATTACTGTTTTTCAGCCAATGGTCCAGGTCAGTTTATTTACTCAAGCCATATATTTTCAGCTACCGGCTTGCTAGGCTTGTCATAGCTTCATATACCTTATAATCTAACTTAAGACTAGGAAGGGCACAACATCCAGTTCCCGGTCGTTAATTTATCACTCTGAAAGGGTAAACCCATATTTCCCCAACGATAAATTTTTGACCTTGCCGCGAATAGAACCCGGGAACCTTTACTCAGTAGACAGACATTCTATCAACTGAGCTAAGGTGTCGGATAACACCCCTAATAAAATATATACATTTTAGGGATTATTTGAGATTAGAGGAATTGGAAAAATCTACAGATTCAAGAAGTGAGAGAAGCTTTTTTTTTTGAGTTTAGTAGCTTAGACCAACAAAACTATAAGACAAACTGGGGTGTATTGAAGTGTCCACTTTCTCAGATCGAAGCAAACTTGAATAAAATGCATGAAATATTCTCAAAGCCAGATCAAAGTTTGAATGTTTTTTTGTTTTATTTTTGAAAAAATATAATATTGTTATTTATATTACTTCATGTACTAAAATTACGATGAAAATGTTTTATTGTACAAATTGTTTGTAATATTTAGGTTTAATATAATAAATCCAGATCTTATCACAACTTACAAATAAATTATTTCAGAGGTGTATAACCTGAATGGATCGTAAGCAGGAATCTGCGAAGCTTTGATAATATCAATATTGATTCAAATTTTAAATTAATTGATTCGATAACTCAAATAAAATCAAACTAGAAAAAATCACAAATATTTTAGGCTTTTGTAGATTCCACAATGTGCTTAAAATGTGTTAATAAAATTTTAGTAACATTCTTGTGAGGTAAAGTAAATACTTATTAACTAGATCTAATTTTATCAAAAATAAACCACATTTTTTCCCCTAAAAACAACTTTTATATACTTTTGTGTAGCCTATAATTGCACCCTTGGATGATACATAAAAAATGTGCTAACTCTATGAGTGAATATATACCGGCTTATATATAGAAATAGTTTATAATCACTGCTTAGCTTTGACGAGGTCAACTATTGTTGCATGAACATGTTGAATAACTTATGTTTATAGATGATTACTTATAGCACCGTGGACCAAAACTAATCTAACGTTGTTTTTTTAATAATATTTAACTCTTTTTTTTATTATTTAGCACCGCGTCTTACTACCCGTTCGGGTTATACGCTTAAGTACTAATTACGCTAATGGATTAGGAATTGGTAAGGTTTACTTTAGAGGAAGTGAACCCGCATTTGCGTGGAGGGAGAGTGGAAAACCATTTAGGAAAAACCACCCCCAGTTCACCCGACCGAGATTCGAACCTCGATCTCCCCGTCCTCGGCAGTCGGGCTTAACACAACTAGCGCGTTAGCCAACTACGCCACCAAGGCGGGTGTTTAACTCTTTTTATTTAACATAATAATATTAGCATATTTAACTAGGATATGACTCGATTCAATGATTATTATTCAAAATTCGGGAATAATATTGGCTTTGATTCAAGATTCGATTCAAACTCAAAAATCCTGATTTGCAGACGTTTAATAGTAAGATGCAGTGCTAAGAAAAGATTTTTTCCACATGAGTAATGATTTGTAATGCATACAACAGCTCAGAATGTCAGTATCTGACCATAAATTGTGTCAATATTTATATTGACAAATTGTCAAAGCCGGAAACTTTTTCGAAGTTTTGAAGCTTCACACACCCCTAGGACAAACCTAACAACTATGATCTAGGTCATTAATCTACCACTCAACTGAATGTGAATTCACATAAATAGCAAAAATTATTATGAATTATTCCATTTCTATTTTATATAGTAAATAAAGAATTAATGTTAACTCGAAGAAATAGAAAATAATACCAATGTGGAAAAGTTAACTTCTTAGTTCTTAAATGAAGAATCAGATTCGAGAAAGAGGCAAGAGGACCTATATTAAGTAAATTTTGTATAGGTTTTAAATATAACTATAGAATGGAATGTATAATAATTATTAGGGGCGCACAAAGGTTTCAGAGGGCCCCTGGCGTAATTTCATTTTGGTGGCCCACTTTCCCAACCAATAATTACTAAAAATTCTGTGCTTGATTTATTTTCACTATCCTAATATTTATGCAACACAAATGGGAAAATCTAAGCCATGCTCAGAGTATTGACTGGAAACACATTTGGAAGAGACCATTGGGAAGACCTAGACACAGATGGGAGGATAACATTAGAATCCATTTGAAAGAGATATGGTGTAATGAGGTGGACTGGGTAGAACTAGAACAAGATAGGGCTAGGGTGTAGTGAGGTGGAATGGGTAGAACTAGCTCAAGATAGGGATAGGTGGCATTCTTGAGTCTGTACTTTAATGAACTTTCGAGTTCCTATTGCTATAGAGTAAGTAAGTACATAAGTAATATTTAATCCTAATATCCTAATATTTAAACTGTTCACAAAAAAGAGGTATAAAAGTTGTCTTCTATTATTAAGTTACAATATTCTTATCTTTACCATGCTAACAACCATTAAAAATAGCCGGGTTAAAACAATTATTTAAAAAACAAACAAAACATAAACTTTTAAGTTTAATTCACATGTTTTGTGGTTGTGGCAAGACTTGAAAACTGGCCCTTCAAACTACAACCTGTTCCTTGTGTCTGGCCGACCCTGATAATTACAGTAAATTCAGTTGTATGAAAACCAAAAACTGGCATCAAGCTTTAGGTTTCTAAGTCTCAGTGTTGATCTCCTGGAAGATAGGTTCATAAGTGGGATAAACTGTTAAGTTCTAATTTTCAGTTTGGTCATGTTCTAATTCATTATTTGAAAGTTTAAATGCACTCTTTAATGCCATGAAAATAGAGATACCAGCTTGTGGCATTCCACACGCAGAATTATCAACATATAATATATACATCAAATACTACAAAAATACTTTATATAAAGTCACATAAAAAAAAAGACAGACTGAGCTGTTAGTAAAATGAGCACCGATTCTAGTTTGGATACAGTGTTAAAAACTGGGCCGTTTCTTAAAAAAAATTTATTGAAAGTTGTTGAATTGAGCGTCTGATTGGGATTTCAATTTTTCTTATTTTTTTATGAACCATTATTTGTAGAAAATAATTTGATGATTAGTTTAACATTGTATATCACTTTAATGATAGATATAAAAAAAAAATTTTTTGTATCAATCGTACTAAACAGGCTCCACACAGCTAATAGAAATACAGAATGAACCTGACATGATATCACATCACAGTCCAGTAACCAAAGGAATTAAAATATGTAAAGTGAGTTTACTATATTACAAAAATAAACAAGACACTAAAAAAAATCTCTTACTCCAATGTCCTATTTTATAAAGGCACAGTACTTTTATGTAATACCTGGTTCAAGAGTAAATATGAATCTAATTTTCAGGCTAGCCTGGTATAATACAAGCTTCTATAAGAATTTAAAGGTTGGAACCATTATTTTCACTTGTTGTGTAAAGGCAGTTTTATTACCAAGAGATGGTATCTAAACTAGGGCTGTGCAAGTATGGATTTTTTATTTCAAGTCGAGCTCGAGTCGCGTTTGAATGAAAAAAAAGTTTTTTTTTTTTAGTTCTGGCGGTATAAGAAATATTTCCAAGTTGAATTTCTGAAATATATCCACACATAAACCATAAATAAGTACAAATATAATTTTTTATAGAAATAAATTTCTTTTCTTTTTTTGCGAAAACATTTATAACCACATAAATTCAAACTTTTAAAATAAATTTAATGTATTAATTGTACAATTTTTTTATTAGGCAAAAGGAACTATTGAGAGACTATTTTCTATGAAATAATCTCTTAAAATTGAATACAATTAATCAAACTAAGGTTTTTGAGGAAAAGAATGAAAATTCCAAGTACTCAAATTTTTCGAGTTTAGTAAAAATCGTCAAGTTCGAGCAGCTACTAAAACTCAACTCAAACTCAAATTTTCGAGTACTTGCACAGCACTAATTTAAAGCAGTCTAATTTGAGACAAGAACCAACAAAAACCAAGCTGCAGTAGAGCCCGAATGTGTATTTATGAACACATCTGTTCACTCTTATTTACCTCAACACTGTTGGTTCATTCATGAACAGACAGCCTTCTTTCCCTCTAATGATGCACTACATATTGTAGGTGGGATAGCGTGGTACATACTGTGTGGAACCAAATGTGTACTGGGTGTCCCCTTTGTCCTTGATGTTTGACGAGCCAAAATAGCATTCGTCGTACGAGGGAGGAGCTGAAACAGTATAGTAATATAACATTAGGATAAGAAACACACAATAGTATTGCATAGGTATAAAATAAACACTAGCCTAGGTACTCCATTTTGAATTTGGGGGGTAAAGAATGTTTAAAACACTTGTAAATCGACCTCAATAACAGTTTACCACAGTATATAGTTTTTTCCAAATTCTAAATGAAAGCCAGTGTTTTTATTTTCTTTCCCCCTCTTATTTTGATAAAGAACTAAGAAAAGATTGTATTCAAAAATTTTCTTGGTTAATTCAAATCTTATATCAGCAGCCTCAGTGGCTGTGCTGTCTAAGGTGTCACTCTCGCAATGGACTGAATTGCCAAAGCTAGGAAGGCCAGGTTTCAAACCTCGGCCAGGTGTAATAAGGGTAGTTTTCCCTAAATGGTTTCCAACTCTCCCTCCATGCGTTTGCAGATACATTTACTCTAAGTCCTACCTTCCTCATCCCTATTTCATTAGTGTAATTAAATAAGGATATCCTAAACGAGTAGTAAGACGATGAGAAGAGTGGAGGGTGTTGCATGGGATGGATTATTCATGCTTAGATTGCCACTCTGGAAAGGAGTCAGGTAAATCTAGTCCTGGAATAATAATGTAACCAGGATATTCTTGTCGAGAGAACGCAATCAGGTCGGGCAGTCCCTTGATATGTCGTTGGAGGATGAGACTGTAATACAGGGCATAAATCGGTTGTAGTGGTTAAGCATGGTCCTCTCAAGTTTATGTTAACTGTTACATTTAACATGACAATTATTAATTGCTTATTAAAAAGTAGTAAAGATGAATAATGTAGTTTAGATTAAGTGCAGCTGCATTAATGCAAAGAAAAAGAAAGGGAAAATCTCAATAATAAATTATACATAGAAAACCTCAACCTATCCATCAATGGTGACCAATTATAATGCAAATCTAAAGACTTTGCATAGCTACCAATGAAAATATTTTAGGAGAAGCTAGCGTAGGTAGTTATTTGTATAAAAATAAGCGTCAGCAGAGTTCTAATAAGTATCCCTCCCCTGTTCTTGGAAGAATGTAGTGAGAAACGCTAGTAAGCAGTCCCTTCGCTATAAGACAAGACCACAACTCACGGAGTTCTGGGTAGGCGGGCGCAGTGGGCTCCAGTAGAGGAGCGGAAGGGGAGGGTTCCCAGTTCTCTTGGAATATGAGGGGCACAGTGCCTACAGTGATGGGGAGGTTAACATACATGTTCTTGTGGGGCCCGGCTACCGTCGCCTTCACCTGAGGACACACACACACACACACACACATATATATATATATTGATCAGTAGAGAGAAAAAGAGTATACCTTTTGTCAACAGTTCTCTTAACACTTACTTGGAGTGTGCCAAACTTCAAAAACAACCATTTTTATTTAATTGTGTGTCACCTTAAGATTTACACACCCCGACCTCCATGTAAACCTTTTCAGAGTCTTTGGTTACCTATGACAGGATATGAGGTCACAAATTTCTTCTCTGTTGCCTGGTGACCTTGGGTTCATTAATCATGGTGCATGGATATCTTGAAGGCTCGAGCGGTGAAAACCTTCTGGTATACTTTAGAATGTAAAAATGAATGAAGATGGTTTAGGTAGTGTGACATTTAATATAGAATTGGTTATGGGTAAAGTTTTATTATAAAATAATCAGGTGCAGAATAAATTGAAATAATAAAAGCTGCCAAGAACATGGACTATTGGAACGTGGAGTGAGAAATGAGTGTGTGGTAAAGAGACTGAACTGTTAAGAGGAAATGATTGAAATAAAAATTGATATCTTGTGTGTATGTAAAACAAGCATAAAGATGATGACCAGTGATGGTAGCCTGGAACTGTGGTCAGGTGTGGATGAACTGTTAAGGGAAAGTTAGGAGTAGATTTAATCCTAATCCAAATAGCTAAGCTGTTTGTAAGACTGTATCAGTTGGTGTCATCTAGACTTCTATGGGTACAAATGAAAATAGGCATTCATAGAATTAGGTTGGTTGCTGGCTATGCTCTGGTGGAGGGTGAAGACGAGACTGTGAGAGGAGTTTTGGAATGAGCTCAATGAAGTCTCGAATGCATGTGAACCAGATGAAAGAATGAACTTGTTAGGAGTTATTAATGGATGGGTGGGTACCCAAAGAGAGAAATCAGAGAAGTGTTAGGAAGGTATGGTGATGATAAGGTAAGCGAAAATGTTAGTAAGTTAGCGAGTCTGTGTTTAAAAACATCTTTATTTGTGTCAAATACATGGCAAAGGGGCGATTCGAGAATGATTATTTAATTTGTGGTGCATAGTGAGAGACTTAGAAGTTTGGTAAGGAATACTAGGAGTATGAGTGGAGTTGAATGTGGAACAGATTACTTCCTAGTGATCTCAGTAGGTGAATTACGTAGGCATTTTTGTGAGGAAGCAGCGCAAGAGTATTATGCAAGTAAGAGTGAAAGTGGAAAAACTGCAGGATAAAAGTGAGAGAGTAATATGAAAGATTGCCGGGTGAAAAAAATCAACATTACAAGCCCATGATTGGAATGTCAAAATAAATGCTTATGATTAAAAACGCTTGGAACAGAATAAAAGAGGACATAGTTGATTGAGTGAAAGATGTGTGTGGATCTGTGGTGGTGAGAAACCTCCAAATAAATGTGTGGTGGAATGAACAGGTGAAATAAGATGTGAGAGAAAAGAAAGAAATACACAAACAAATTATTCCCGCGAAGAGTGAAACAGAACGTAAGAAGTTGTGGAACATATACAAAGAGAAAAAGATTAATGCAAAGAAAGTATTAAATGAGAGTAAGGAACAACTAAGATTACAAGAAGGAGAAATAATGTGGATTGATTTTGAAGCAAATAAGAAGTTGTTCTAGAAATGGATAAAGAAAACAAAAAAAGGAGTGCGAGGAAAGACCTATGGCATTCAAAATGAACGTGGAGAGATGATTTGGGATGAAAATGGTATAAGAGAGTGATGGAAGAAATATTTTGAGCAATTGTAGGGGTCTATAGCAAAAAAAATAAATAAATAGAGGGAGTAGCAAAAAATTAGGAAAATCTGATGAGTGAAAGAATTAACGAGGCAGAGGTGTTAAAAGCTAGGAAAATGTTAAAGAATGGCAAAGCTGTGGGTGTAGATGGGTTCACAAGTGAAATGCTTAAGTGTGGGGACATAGTACTACTGTACTTGCCAGATTGTGTGAGTTGTTCAATGAGTGTGCTAGGATTTTGAATGATCCTAATGACTGGAAGAGTGCTTTCATTGTGCCTTTCTACAAAGCCAAAGGCAGTATGAGTGAATATAAGAATAATAGGGCAATTAGTTGGTTGGGTATTTCAGGCAAAGTTTTTGGAGAGTTTTAATTGAGAAGGTGCGTGAAAAAAACTGCAGACACGATTTGGGGTGGGCAATGTGGTTTCATGTCAGGTAGAGGTTGCATGGAGCAGATATTTCCATTGCAACAAATTATTGAGAAATGTATGGCAGTAAGAAAGAAAATATATTGTGCATTTAATGATCTGGAGAAAGTGTATGATCGTGTGAATAGGAGTATGTTATGGAATGTTCTTGAAGAGTATGATGTTGAGACAGGGTTAGTAAATGCAATTATGGCGTTAGGGTGGATGGAGCTTTGAACTAATGGTTTGACATTGAACAGAATACAAGGTTGAGTTATGTCTCCATGGTTGTTTAATGTATTCATGGATAAGTGTGTGAGGGATGCTTGTGAGGACGCAGTTGGTGTACAATTGGACAATGGGAATGTGAAAGTGCTGTTATATGCAGATGATTCCAGATTAATGTTTAAGAATGAAAGTGACTTAAAGAATGCATTATTATATAGTTTGAATGTGGTGACAGGCAGAATGGATCTTTGTATAAATGTCTCCAAAACTAAGGTTATGGTTTTTGATAGGGACGGATCAGGAAATGATTGTCAGCTCAGTGTAAATGTAAAACTGTTAGAACAAGGGAATATTTTTGTGTATCAGGGCAGAATGTTCTATAAAGGTGGAAGGATAGCTGGTGTAGTCGACAGACGGGAGAGTGCATCTCGGAGAGTAGATGGATGTGACCTATTAAAAAGAATGAAGTAGTATTGAAAGAGGCAAAAATGGCAGTAGATAAAAGTGTGTAAAGTGTTAACATCGACATTGTTTTTTTGGATGTGAAGCATGGGTTTGTCAGGGAAAACACAAGAGCAAGGCGAATGCTGTTGGAATGAGATATCTGAGAAATGGGTGTTAAAAAACTCGTATGGATTAAGTCAGTAATGAATGAGTGCTGGAGGAATATGGTTTGAAAGAGAATCTAATAGTAAAATATAAAATAAGTGTTTTATGTTGGTTTGAGCATGTTGAAAGGATGAGTGTGTATCGAGTGACGAAGCAAATATATGAAGGTAAAGCGTGTGGATCAAAAGGAACAGGTAGGCCATGTAAGACGTGGTTAAATTTTGTAGATGAATGTGTGAAAAAGAGAAACATTAAAATTTCAAGAATAAAAGAGCATGTATAACTCGGCTGTTGTTGAAGCAAAGGGAGTATATAAGGATACGGAAGTGTGGAGAAAGTTAGTGAGCATTTATTAAGTACGGTGTTGTTTTTTAACTGTATGCACAGTTTCTTGTCTACCCCATAAGGGAACAGCGTGATTAGGTTTACGTGTTAACCTGTGATTGTGCTGGTGGTCAGCATATCATCCCTAACAGTGCCTCAAGATTCAGTAAAATCACTCTATTTGAAGGTGATTGTGACCTGTTTCAATCAGGTTTTGATCCGTCAGCAGAACCCTGTTGATGTAACTTACCTAGCTAGATTAGCTAAACCATTTCAACTGTCCAGGCTTTGTTTATCATAACACTAGGATGCATCTCTGTGCTCAATGCATGTCAACACGATGAAATAAAGCAAGAACACAAAAGATATTGTTCAAATCAATATAAAATTTCAAATTAACAATGTAATAGAGCTCTAAAACTACTTTCAACCAGTATACTATTCATTATTTTCGTCCATTTTGAATTATCCTTGATTGAATTTGCATTGACATCACAAGGCAATGAAAATAAGAATAGCTAAGTAGATCACTAAATAATTGAATAATCATTATTTTTACTATTTTTACTTAGTCCCTTTTTTAAATTTTAATTTGGTTAAATTAAAAATTTAACATTGAAAATACATAATGTTTTCAAACTTAAGATATTTAAAACTTGAATTAATGCTTTAAACTACAAACTAGTATTAGTTACTAATTTAGTTATAGAATTATGTTGGTTAACTTGTCTAAAATAAGTATTGAACAACAATGCAATAAATATTGTACCAAATTTCATCATCATCATCATCACAAACAGCTTCCAGCCAATGGGTGGGTCTGTTTCTCTGTTGTTTGTCAAACTTACCACATTTAAATAAAACAAATATTTATTATTACCATGTTATTCCATATTGTCTTTTAGAAACATTATTTTAACCATCTTATTTTTAATTTTATGCATTATAGATCGAAAATGAAATAGATTTTGTAATAAGATAATTTCTAGTGCAAGTCTATATAAGGTGCATGCGCAAATGCCTATAGAGGAATAGAATTGGAACCAAAGAAGTGATCATGCATGGATAGTATTAAATTAAGGACTAATAAACAAAATATAAAACCTTTCAAATTGCTTATTTTGTGTGACGCTTATGCTTTCTGAGTAATTAAAGCTAAGGAAGCTTATTTTGAGGAAATATTAGCTCATTAAAACCTCAATTTTCTTAACTTTTTTTTGTAAATATTAGTGTAATTGTACTGTCTATAGATACATGAGTGTTGAAACCATTTTGGTTATTTTTCTATTATATTTTTATTTGAGACCTGTAGTTATTTTTAAATAGGCCTAATGTTTTTAAAGTGCTATTTATAATTTCAAAATCAATACTTCCAGTTATTAAATTATTTACTATTCATATAAATGGCTGAGAGAGAAGTTTGGAAAGATCGATAGGAATGGAAGAGGATGTGCCAGACGACCTGCAGATGTGGAAACGTCGAATGATGATGATGATAAATGAGTGTAATTCTTATTTTAACAACATGTGTTTTCATATACTTTTAAAAACTCACATTTTAAAGGTGTGGCATTTATATTTTATGTTTGTTTCGACTGGTGACATTTTGAATATACTATTTTACTTTTAAAATAAACAAGTATTTTAACATTTTAAAATTATGAATATACACAAATTTGACTCGAACTCTGGAGGTTTTTAAAGTACTCGACATGAGCTTGACTCAATGAAAAAACCCAAGCTTGCAGCTACCTAATTATCGGACCTCCACCAAAGTGAATTAAAAAAAAAACTATTTTAAATGACCAACTTTTGCATAAAAAATATTTGGACAGCTTTAATTACATTAATTTGCAATTTTTTAATTTTGTCCACCAAATTTCACTCTAGGCTATTTACATTTAACTAATAGAGTAGGGAGGATGAAAGTATAATTTAGAGGAAATGTACACACTTGTGTGGAGGGGTATTGACTAGCCATTTAGTAAACCAATCTCAATATACTTGGCTGGGATTCTAGACAAAACATTTATATCACTGGCAAAACAAATTAGGTAAGAATGACACCTTTATCCCCGTGGCCACCACTGCTAATGTGCTGTTTATATTTACCATGATTTATTCAAATGTTTACTTGTCTACACTTTCAAACACATAAAATATATAATAATTAAAGATATGGGTCGAATCCACTACTTTTCAAATCTGAATCATCATTTTAACTTAGAATATAAATCTTAGAAAAAATTATTAACATAAGAGGAAATGGGAAAATAACAATGTAGTAGAATGAGTAGCTAAATGCTAAATTTTTTTTGCTAAAATGCATTTATTATATTAGGCCCAATTATTTCAATATTTAAATAATCAAAACAAGACAGTCCACAATTTATGGTCTCATACCTCGATGATATATTGTAGCTTTATTATGTTGCAATTAGGCAGCAGTGAAGGTGGACTTGGGGGTATCTTCATGGTACCATCAAGTAGCTTTGAGGAATTGCACTCCACGGGCCCCAGATCCAGTTTAGCCACCGGCCGGCGCTCGTATCGAAAACTGGCATAGGGCTGTTGTGATTGGAAGGTTGACACCTACACCGTAAATAAATTGTTATTTTTTTTCTTATGTTGCTGGAATTTTTATTTCAGTTCATAAAAATAGATAAATGTTCGAATTTTAAAAATCTACTTTGATGAAATTCCTTTACATTATTAATTTTGATTTTGCATTTTGATATATTCAACTACTGATAATGGGGGGGGGAGGTGTGGCAGGGTTTTTCAGGAGTGAATTGATTAGTTAAATACTATGTAGTAAGAGGAAGAATGATCAAAATTTCTACTTTATTTAGGGACATAGCATGCTCAAGTCACTTTATTTTATACATACTATGTATTATAGAAGATTAATGTTAGGTGACAAAAGGATTAATATTTCATGAAAAAAAATTATATTTATATTTTATATATACATAATATTTACCTAAAGTAGTTGAAATGTTTAATAAAGTGAAAAAACAGATGTTAAATAATAATCAAAAACATTTATGAGGATCAATTACCCAAACAGTGTTTCGTTTAAACCTTTCCTAGATAACATTTTAGAAAACATTCTAAACAAGTTGAAAGTAAGGAGTGGATTTGAATTAGAAGTTAAGACTTAGATATATTGCACAAAAATATATAGAAAGAATTGATTAATAAATTTGTTAAGTTAATTGATGTAATAAAATAAAATTGCAGATCAAAATGTATAATTAGGTAAACTTATGGTAATAACATATTGTCAAATTATGAAAATTACACATGTAATAAATAATTCATCATCAATTTAGCAATATATAACGTGATGATAAGTCTAAAATACATGAAAAAGCTTTTAAAAAATGTTGTAAAACTTACAGATAACAAAATAGGTTGGACCAAACAATGTTCACATTCAAGTAAGTTAAGAATTCAAATTATAAAATTTGGGTTAAAAGGTTAACAAAATTAAAGAAGCATGAATACAAAATAATATTAAGAAGTCTTCATGCTTCTTTAATTTCGTTTTACAGTTTCCATGATTATGACACATATGTGTCGAAAGATGTCGGATTGAAGTATTCCAGCATCTTTTGAATGCTGGAAATGCATAAGGAGTAATGGGACAAGAAAAACAGATAAGACTTAGAATATTACAAAATTATCTACTTCAATTAAATCCGTCTCAAATTTATTAATCAATAAATTAAACTCTATACCTGTCAACTTTAATACCTATTTAAACTTTAAACATTGTTTCATTAAATATTGCATATCAATACTCAATCATTTCATTGTAACCTATTTGCAGATGTTAACCTTTTAACCCAAATTTTATAATTTGACTTCTTAACTTACTTGAATGTGAACATTGTTTGGTCCAACCTATTTTGTTATCTGTAAGTTTTACAACATTTTTTAAAAGCTTTTTCATGTATTTTAGACTTATCATCACGTTATATATTGCTAAATTGATGATGAATTATTTATTATATGTGTAATTTTCATAATTTGACAATATGTTATCGCCATAAGTTTACCTAATTATAAATTTTTATCTGCAATTTCAATTTATTACATCAATTAACTTAACAAATTTATTAATCAATTCTTTCTATATATTTTTGGGGTACCCGTCATTTGGCCTAAAGGCATTTGGCCTAAAGTGTAGGCTAAATGCCTTTAGGCCAAATGCCTTTAGGCCAAATGCCTTTAGGCCAAATGACTTTAGGTCAAATGCCTTTTAGGCCAAATGCCTTTAGGCCAAACGCCTTTAGGCCAAACGACTTTAGGCCAAATGACTTTTTGTAAAGTTAATTTTTAGACCATTTATTAAAATGTGTTTTGCTGTCTCCGGAAACATTCGTTATGATTTGTAGTGATGCTAATAGATGGCGAGGTGTGTAGTGTTTAGTTAACTAATATATACTACCGTTTCAAAATACGTAAGTCTTTTCTCAATTTACTACTTCCCAAGTTATAGCAGCACGTCCATTAACCTGTAGTACCATTTTTGTATATGTTGAACTTTTTACATTGCCAAGGTTTTATACTAGTTTTTGTACCATTTTGTACCAGAAATAAAAAGTTTTGTACACGTACCGTTTTCTATTAATTAGCACATACATGTGGTCACACCATTTTAATAATTTTGTTTTATTTTGAATTTTGAATATTTTTAAGTGCCAAAGTATATTTTATTAGTCTTTCTTAGTATATTTGTTTATTAATTTTGCTAAATGAATTAATCAATCTTTTTTTTTATAATCATATTAACTTACTGGAGTTTGCCCACGGCTTCGCTCACATTTAAGTTGGGTAAATTATCTTATTTCTAGCAAATCATCTAAACCAGGTTTTCTCAAACTCTATGCTCTTGAGCCTTACATGAACATTAAAAGTAATTGTTAAGACTCTCTTTCTTAGAATAAAATAACTTTTTTACGTTAAAATACAAAAATGAGACATTTATTATTTAATTTATTTCTTAATTTCCTGATAAGAGCTTTGTAGAAACTTTATTAAGAATAGTAAAGATTTGTAAAATATTAATTAATTTTATTGCTTCATAAGCCAAACAGAATATTAATTTTTTAGTCAATCATAATTTAGAAAGTCGAAGGAAGTGAAAAATTGGTTCACACCTCATTTGAAATCCCCTCACGCCTCGCAGTTTGAGAAACCCTGATCTAAACTACCAAAAAATACAATTTTAGACACGTGTGAGGCGAGAACTTTGTATGTTGATGAAGCCACAAATTAACTACTACCTATAAGAAGTAAAATCAATTATATATATATATATATATATATATATATATATTGATGCAAAGACTGTATATATATATATATATATATATATATATATATATATATATACAGTCTTTGCATCAATATTTGCTCGCTTACGCGGATACATTGTTCAAATGAACACCAAAATAAATAGTTTAAATTTACTAATTAAACTTGAATTAATTTAAAAGAATCACTCTAGTAAGCACCTCAGCTTATCAAATAAATTGTTTTTGTTAGTAATTGTTTCTATTGATTTTTGAAAATTTTCCCCTCTCCTCCCCAATCATAATTTCTCTATTCTCTAATATTCACACATAGGCCCTCTATGTGGATCATACCGGCCTGTAAAAATCATTGATCTCTATAATATAATTGGATAGACATACACATGCACATTCCAAGGACAAAAGCGTGACGCTCAAGTGTATCGTCTGCTACACAGAGGGGGGGGGGACAGATTTAACGGTTTCTTTAAATGTTCTTATGGGAAAACATGTCTATGATGAATAAAAGTGTTATTGTTTGAAAATAGTGAAGTATTATACCACACTTTCCTGAAGAAACATTTACATTAAAGGATATACAATCCAGTTTTACATGTAATACTGTACAGATATGAATAAAACCTTAGATATTCCCATTTCTATGTATTTATCATCAATGTTGTTTAGAGTCTGGCACGATTACACTTATATTTAAAGTTGATTATTAGCTTGTATATTGGTTTCAGAAACCATATTATATTGAAAGTTCTATAAATATAATGAACAAGGTATCTTAAAACTTGATTACATTTGTTTGAATGACAAAATTTGAATAGTTGCCATGCATTCAAACTATCACTTAGGTTATAGGCTTGTGGAAAGTATTATTATAATAATACCTGTTTTTTTAAGTTGGCTCATATCTTTCAGAAACCATATTATGTTGAAGTTAGCTAAAAACTGTATTACATTTGTTTGAATGACACACTTTGTGTAGAAGTCTTATGTTCAAATGATAATTTAGGTTATAGGCTTGTAGGAAGTACATTATCTACTAAACCCTGATTTTAGTAATAATCCCAATCTGTAAGGCTTTATTTCGTACCAAAATAATATCATATATATATAATATTTTGGTAGGATGAACGGCAATTTAGAACAGAAGCAGAAATTTCCTTCTGTAAGGTCTTTTATTCTAACTAAACACAACTATAGGGTAGGATTCTGGTACGAGATAAAGCCTTAAAAGTAAGCTTCCTTCAAAAATCATCTTACATATTAGGCTACATCAACTTATTTAAAGAAAAAAACTAACCAGTTTTGAACTTTTATATGCTCTTCAAAGCTTTAACTAACATATTTATTTAATTTAACCACTCACACATTGATGTTTCTCATATATTCAATCAGATTAATGAACTATGTCAAAATGACACATTGCCTTGTATGGGTAAAAGAAAGAGATACCCGAAAGTTTCTCTCTCTCCTACACAATGGTATGCAGACGACAGCTCGAAAATTTCAGCCACAGATGTCCATCCAGTTATACTATAGAGATCAATGGTAAAAATATCATTTACTAACTTGTCCTGCTTATACCCGGACCAAAATCTTTTACGAAAGTTTATCTTTATTGCTTCATAGGATGTATAGTCAGCCTCGTGACTATTCATCCACACTCCAGCTTCACCTACTAACTTTGAATTAAAAAATGCTATTTTTTGTGCTTCGGTGAGTTTACTATTTTCAAAAAGTCTATCCATCTTTTTCAAAAATTGTACAGCATGCACCCTATCATTATTTCCACTGAAGGTGGGTACATAGTCCATTAATTGATTCTGGATGCTTGTAGTAGGTAATACCAAGGCACCAGCAGTAATTAGCGTCCCTTTTTCCACTACTTCGTCATATTTTGACTTAGCTTGTTCTAATTGTTGTCGCATTTGTTCGACTGTTTGTAACGTCTTGTCCACAGTTTCAGTCAAGTTGTCCTTAAATTTGTCCAATTGCTGGTCAACTATATCCTGTAAGTAAACATCTGGTACTGTGTGTCCATCAAAGAAATCATTTTGGAATTTAAGGTTATCACTACATTTTTTTTTACAGTCGCAAATCGTTCTGTTAAATGGTGTACCTGTTCTAAAATTTCATTTTTATTTCTATCGCAACTTTCCTGAGTAGATTTTACTTTGGAATTTAAAGCGTCCTGTCTAAGCTTAAAGTTTCCCTTTGCATTTTTAAGTTTTTTTATCTGCTCATTCGTCTGTTTTTCTGACTTACTACAGTCTTCCCTAAGTAATTTTTTGTCAAAGTCGTTTTGTACTTCTTGAAATTTACCCTGAAATTCTTATTCTAACCTGTTGAATCGTTCATTTACACCCTTAAATATTTCATCAAACTTTGTATTTAATTTCTGATTATTTTCTTTGATTTCTTTTAACTCCTGGCTATTTTTTTTGTAGCTCTTGTCTAGTTTTTTGTAGCTCCTGGCTAGTTTTATCGAACCTTTCATTTATTTTCTGATTTAACTTTTAACTCTTTTCACTATTCTCTTTAATTTGCAGACTTAACTTTTCACTCTTTTCACTACCCTCTTTCATTTGCTGCACTAACTGCATTAATATTGCATTTAGGTCATTTGCTGATGTTTGTTGAGCTACACCTCCTACCTTTGAAACATTTTCCACCCCCTTAAGTCTTCTTCTTTATGAACTATTGGTTCAACTACTTTCTCATTTTGTTCACTTTGTTCCTGATCATATAGTTCTAAACAAGAATGTTCTTCTACCATTGGTTGGGAATATTGCGTTAGGGGAGGATTATCCTCACTGCTACTACTGTCTGCTTCCATATTTAATGAAGTTTTTCTGTTGATGACTTACGTGAGATTTTCCTTGCGTACCTCACCTGAAGTCTAGAAGCTTTGGACCTTATTCTGAATCTACCTGGTTTCGAACTCTTCCCTCTGAAGTCACCTGGTTTGGAGCTTCTTCCAAAATCACCTGGTTTGGAGCATCTTCTTCTTCTTAAGTAACTTTTTTTTTGTAATAAAGCACTTAAGTTGTTTGCGGCACTTTCACTGTTCTTTGAGCACTCACTTTCTCGGGTTGTGAACTGGATTTAATTTTATTATTTCAGTTTATCAGGCCCTCCATGTTGGGAAGCCATTATTGTAACGTATAAAAGTTAGCCTGATATATTAATGTTCGTTCGCCACCATTAGGGTGATATTTGATATAATGATTGAATTGGGTCCAAGTTTGCTATCCTGTATTATGGTAATCAAAAGGGGATAATGTCTTATTTTTATAAATTAAAAGTTCTGGTCTTTTATAGTTTTTTTATTTTAAGTAGATGAACAGTTTTTGCTAGATATTTCACAAGTTGTAAATATTAATTTAAAAACCCGACTATTGTATTATGTGTATGTTAATTCCCGGCACGTGAAATTTATCATATACCCAACCCACACGGCTCCTCGTCAGGATTGCAAGTGAAGAGATGCGTACTTTGAAGTAGGTATATCTAGTGACATCTCCTTCTCGAAACTTCCCAAAAGAAAGAAAGGTGTGGTCATCCAGGTGCGTCTCTGTCTACAAAACTGAGTTTGCCTTTCAAACAGAGACGTAGAAAGATATCGCCATACCTTGCATCTTAACACAAATAAATCTTACTACTCGCTAGTATTTATAATATCGTCATTTTGAATATAGATGTGAATAATAAATTATTTAGATGTATAATTCCATATCATTACAACATATATATACAAACACGTGTAGGGGAAGTAGGGGTAATACCGGGACGCTAAGGGGAAAAATTCATAAAAAATAGTTAAATTAATATTTTAATCTGAAATTTTGTACAGAGAAGGACAATAGTATTTATTACAATATTTGACTATACAAATGTCTGTGTTCAGGAAAATTTTTTATCTACCTCCACAAATATAGAACAATGGAAAAAAACGGTTCTGCCCCAGCTATGGGGTATAACCGGATACGACATGGGGTAAAACCGGATCTTATCATTTTTTGCTTCTTAGGCATGGGACACATACAAATTCGTCCAGCTCATTTTTATCCCATCCGGTACAGCTTTCATGCGCCCATTTTTGACATTCTAGACACCTAACCCATTCATCTGTCTTTTTGGTAGAAGAATAAGGTTCTTTACAGAGAAGACAAGGTGTTTCATTTTTATCCTCATCGGAAGAACTAGAATGTTGACTTTGTTCTTGCTTCAGATTGCGGGGTTTTGTCAACAATTTTCTTTTTACTTGTTTATTTGCAGGGCCTCTCTGCATTTCCCTCAGTTCATTCCTGTATGGGGAGCTTGTAATGATGGCTGTTTTGCCTCTTCTTCTGTTTGAAAAAGATCTTTCACAGTGTGGAATTGGAATTACATCTTGAGGTGAAACGCTAAAGTTATACGAAACTTTCTTTGGTGTTACTGCAAGACCTGATTGTCCAGGTTGAGGCTCACAAGATTGTCCAGGCTGAGGCTCACAAGAAGGTCCAGGTTGAGGCTCACAAGGTGGTCCAGGTTGAGACTCACAATCTGTTTCAGGATTTACACTCTCTTTTTCAGCAGTTCTTTCTGTTGTGTCTGCTGGAGCATATGCTTCTTCTCCGAACGTATTTGGATTTAGTGGATAAATCCCGGTCTTCTGAAACCCGGAAATCGCATTTTGCATGGTTGCTGCTCGAATGTAAGCCAACCCAAACAATTTGGCGATCTGATATTGCGTTACCACTCTCCCTGGATGATTAAGGAGCCATGTCTTCACTTCCTGTCCATAAAAAGTGCTTAGAGGAGCCATGAAGCTTACGTCTAACGGCTGAAGCTTGTGGGTACAATGTGGCGGAAAGCAAAGTATTATGATCCCATTGTCACGAGCAATGTCAATAACTGCCAAGTTTTTGACGTGTGTTGCATGTCCATCAAGCAACAGAAGAACTGGTTCGTCTTTCGAAGGTTTTGCGTTACTGATAAAGTGCTGCATCCATTCTAAAAATATTTCTGCTTGCATCCAGCCACTAGGGTGGCATATAGCAATTGTCCCTGGTGGTGCACCTTCGATAAGTTCTTCCTTCATTCTTATTCTTGGGAATATCAATAATGGTGGAATATAATGTCCGGCTGCCGAGAAACAAAGCTCCGCCGTTACCAATTGTCCTCGCTCTGCTGACGTCAGAGCACCAACCTGCCTCCTGCCTTTCTGGGCCAAAACTTTAGACTGTGTTTTAGGCACAGATGTTAGTCCCGTTTCATCAACGTTATAGATACGTCCTGGTTGGAATTTGTAGGTTTCAAAACAGCTGGCCAGAATTTCATAAAATTTTGAAACAGCGGTTTTATTAAACCCCATTGCCCGTGCAGCTGAAGTTGCTTCCGGTTTTCTGAGTGACAGATCAGGATGACGTTTCATAAAACAACTTAGCCAATCAGGTCCTGCAAGTTTCTCCTCGAGGTTGAAATTATGTTTGAGTCCATTTTTCTCAGCTAACTCGTAAGCAAGACGCCTTACATCTTTCGTTGTGAGACCAAACAAGCGGATCTCCATGAACTTTATATGCTGAACAAGTTCCCTTTCTTGGTTCTCGGTGAACACACATTTGAAGTTTCCCATCCCTAAAACCAAATATTTTAACATTAGTAAGCTAGGAGTACAATAAAGTAAATACTATAATTTATATAAATTATATTAAAAACTTGTCGGCCTAACCTTTTCTAGCTGCTACTTCTACTGAAGCTCCAATTTTGGCTTTTTTTACACGATCTTCAAGAGTCGACTGAGGTAAATCATAAGCAAAAGATGCCTTCTTATAGCTCATATTTCCTTGAATAACTTCATAAATTGCTTTCGCCATATTCTCCTCGGACCAATTTTGGCGATTACTTATACGAATATATTTTCGTGGCATGTTGAGTACTTAGCCTGAAAATAGTTTAAATTTTAGTATTGTTCATTACAATTATAACTTATATAATATACATAATATAGTTGTAAGCTTCACTAATTGAAACAAACGAAATAAAAATAATTAAATAAAACACTGTATGCTTGCAATAATTATTAATCATAACAAATTTATCACATTACACCAAAACATCAAAAATAAATTATTTCGTATAAAATAACTATCGCAACGACGCAACGAACATTTCTTTAACTTCAGGAACGTTCCTGTTCAGTTGAACAAGTTAGCTTATAACATTACATTAATGACCAAAGTAACAACTAATCACGGGGTGAAACCGGGTACCCGGCAGAACTGGCGGGGTAAAACCGGGTACCCGATTTTACCCCGCCGGTTCTGCCCCAAACGCTTAATTTGGTTTTAAACTCTCACAACAGGAAAATTCTAACCCAAAATTGAGAATAATAATATCTGGGTAAAGCGAAGAGAAGTATCTTTCTATTGTACTCACCACGAAATGCCAAAAATGATGTATTCTCTGTTTGTAGGTATAAAGTAAAAACCATAAAATAAGATGAAACTAAACAAAAAACACGAATATACTGTAACTTGAACAAAACTCGTCCTATCTTCACAAACCTTCTCTTTGTGACTGACACGGGTATACAGAAGACATTCCTACCACTCCCGTTAGATTCCCCCACCCCCCAGGCACAAATTCAAGGCCACCCGCTTCCACCCCGGTACCCGGTTCTACCCCTCCTTCCCCTATATATGGGCGCATTACAATTGGGCCACGTAAACAAGTTATGATCTCCGTTTGACGTCTACATATTTACTGGCAAAATTTATTTAATGCGTCACTATTATATATATTAATTATTAATATTGGCTTCCACTTTCATTTTGCCTTTCGAAATAAGTTGTCAAAAGTCCCCGAGAATGGTGTTTTCTTATTGTTTTTCGTTAACTTTATGACCGTGAGATATATTAACAAGGAAATAATATCGGAAATCTATACATAAAAAAAGTGATATAGTGTTTTGTGAACTGATCTAGTTGTATGTAGGATAGTGTCAATGTTTTTAGAAATATTGTAACTACCTTGCATCAGTTGTGCTATCTATATTCAGATGAAACAACTAACAGTACTTTTTACTTTCCGAAGATAGCCGAAGGTTTTAAATTTACATTTTAGGCCAAATGCCTTTAGGCCAAATGCCTTTTAGGCCAAATGCCTTTAGGCCAAACGCCTTTAGGCCAAACGCCTTTAGGCTAAACGCCTTTAGGCCAAACGCCTTTAGGCCAAACGCCTTTTAGGCCAAATGACTTTAGGCCAAATGACTTTTGGTTTCATTTTTAGGCCAAATGCCTTTAGGCCAAATGATTTTAGGCCAACTGCCGCGTCCCCTATTTTTGTACAATATATCTAAGTCTTAAATTCTAATTCTTTCCTAGATAACTATACAAAATTTAGGATAAATCTAGAAGTCAGGCACATTATTTGCACTGCCTATTTATACAATGCGGTCTTAAACCAACATACTTTCATATAATTTATATAATTTATTAATTTATCATCATGTTTATTTAGCTTGTTTACAGTGGCACCCATCAAAGTATTGCAATCACGAGACGCGTGAAATGAGTGGTGTGGGTAAAGGGAGAAAATATTTAGAGGAGAAAAAAGATAGGGAAGATGACGGTAGACCCTCTATAGCTTCTCAAAAGAGAGCCAACGAATCCCCTTTATTTTCTGAGCTTCCCTGGGGTTTAGTTCTGGACATAAACAACATTAGTTCTTTTAATTATCTCAGTTTTCCAGGTTTTACTGCTGGAATTCCCATTTTTTTTTCAGATTACTTAGATTTAGGTATAATTAGAGGAATAAAGTATGATTTTTAGTAAAATTTACTTGTGTAAGGTCATGTCAATGGTGTTTAAAACTGGATGATTTGGGTTTAATGCGGAATTATATGTCATTGTTATGCAGTCCAATGTTTCAGGTGTGGGGGAAGACATGTTTGAATCAGTGTTCTTAGTTCTTCAATTCACTTTTTCTTTCGTACAAAGGCAATTGCAATTAAATGTGACCTACTTCACTGGCCGCATGGTCTAAGGCATCATTCTTATGTTATACTAGATTGCCGATGATGGGTAGATCAGGGTTCAAATCCTGGTCGGGTGTACTAAGGATGGTTTTTCCATTCTCCCTCCACACAAATGCAGATACACTTCTTATAAATTTAACCTTCCTCATTCCTAACTCACTAGCGTAATTAATACATATGTGTATAACCTGAACAGGTAATAAGACATGGTGCTAAAAAAAGTTCCAAATTCACTACTTTACCAGTATTTTATTATTTATTTTTCTAAAAAACTCCCTGTTTTTCCTCTAATTTTTTCCAACCATCAAAATTTCATTGGTGGCAACCCTGTTTATATATTTTATTATTCGTTAAAAGTGATGCTTAATCAGAGTGAACATTGCTATCAATTCAATCTATCCAATTTTTTTAAATATATTTGACCGTCTGTACTACCCTCTTTTCCGACTAATGTGGACAGCCGACACAACATTATGATATTGGATACAAACTACAGCCTCACCTGCATCATGACACAATTAACATTGTTTATGTTTATCCTGGTGGGGTTCTCCATATCAATGGTAAGAGGTATGTCCTGACCAGAAACAAAGCCTGTGAAGGGTATTCTAGCTACCATGGTCATGGGCCCTGCATTGCAGCACAAACAGCACACTGACTTGGTCTTGGTTTGGGTTAGCGGGCTCTGCAAACATAAAATTATAGATTTGACAAATATGCATGGACAAAGACTTGAATAACTGACCTTTGACTAATGTTTCAATGATCTGTCAAGATAAACTGGGACTTGACCTTCAAACACATAGTATCTCTCTAAACTGCCCAACAATAGTTACAAAATAGAGATCTAGACCTTATAAAAACACAACATGTATTGTAAATACTGTATCACTTATACATATTGATAAAAGCATGTTTTGTAAAATGAATTTCGCCTTTTGATTTAAATATAATTTAATTCAAAATATAACTAAAGCTTTTAATGAATAGGTCTACATAATAAATATGTAGATTTTCTTAAAATCGACATAAATAATACTTAAAATGAGTGAAAGAAAAGATGTATATCCAATAGTTTTTTCCATAAAAGAGTATGAAATATAAATTATACTCTAAACTGAGTATTTACTAAAATGTTGCCAATGAATACCAAACTTATCTTATGGATGCCATCTCTTCCTTGTTCCAATCTTAATCTAAAGTTAGATTTTCACATTCTTACATAAAATGCTAAATATCAGTGTTTAATTTGCCTGTGGACGAAGCCTCACTTCATGAGCTATTATTTAGGCCCAATCTTACAATGTCACGTTATTCTATTCGTTAGGGCTTAACATAAGGTTAAGTGATAACAACCACTACTTTTGATTTTACAATGTTTGGTTAGCGCTAATGTCCACGTAAAAGTGCTCGTAAAGTTAACACGAGGTCTACCTTCCGGTTAGCAAACATAACGTCTACATTAACAACGTTAAAGATGCCGCCATATTGTTTTCAAGGCAACTATTATTATTAAAGTTAGGTTACATTTATTTGTTATTATGAAATGTGTGATTTATTGTTTGATTATGATGACTGTGAAAATGAGTTTCAAGTTCTAAGGAACCCAAGACTTTAAAGACCGAAGAGATACAGTAATTGGAATGAAAGAATTTCCTAAAATTTTTAACGAGGAAGAATCATTTAACGTTTTCGTTTGTACAGAAATAAAGTTTTAGAAATTCTTGAAGTGATTGGACACCCATTAGAATTGTTTATTTTAAATCATTTGTTTGTATTTATCTATTAATTTAATTAACAAAATTGCCTCTTCTTTGCTAAAAATTAAATTTCGTGTTTAGTATTTTCAACAAACGTTTTAGCAGACAAATAAATATGATAAAAGATACCAGATAACCTTAAACAGTCTTAATAAATTGGATTTGCTTTGATCGATTTGTTTTCATCACAGTTCCATAGAAGTTGTAATGACTTGCTTATATTCTCAATGGTCAAATTAAGCCAATCAAAAGCTTTGAAACAAATTTAGTGCTCCGAGAAAGTTAACGATAATAACTAATGGAAGGCACCTGTTCGTAATTTGACGAGCACATAAAAATAGTATTGTAAAACACAGCGCCAAGTTTAACCATCGGTTAGACTTTACGAACAGTTAAGTTACGAGGACTTTGACGAGACATTGTAAGATTGGCCCTTAATATTGTTTCGTAAATACATCTTTGAGAATCTAGTTTGTTGTAGGCCTACTTCTCTTTCAGGCTAAGAAATGTACCATGTCAACTGATATAACAAACAACGAAGTTCGCTTAATATCATGGTACAGCAGTATATTCAATAGAAACATAATCCCGACAGCTGGCTCATTAGGCAGACAAATGACAACCACAGGGGTGTGCTGATGTGTCTGTTCTAGAGCTAAGTTAGTTTGCAAGTTGCGTGCTAGTTTAGAAAGTGGGCATTAAATATATGTAATTATAAAAAGGAACAAATGATTTAGAGTTTACTATAAATGCATTTTCAACCGCTGGAATATTTAGTTTTAATACAATACTCGTTTACCCGTTCCCCCATCCTTTGGGCATTTGGTCAGGATGGCCTATTTAAAGGGGGAGGGAATGTCAGATAGGATTATGAACTATAGTACATGGTGTGGTGTTGTCAGTCATATTGGTGTAAGTTCTAACAGAGTAATTAGCGCAAGTCAGTCATTTTATCAAACAGTCCCTCATACTCGTTTACACAGGAGATCTAACTCTACCTAAAATTGGGGCAAGGATTGTACTCCAGACCTGCTGTGACAGCCCCCAGCTCCCACTGCTCTAGTTTCTTCCCTTCTTATAGTTTGAAAATGTCTTCCTTCCAACATTTTTGCTAAGTCAATAAAACTGCTGTGTAACTAATACACAAGTTCTGACTATGATTACATATGTATTATATTTTTGTAGACTGTTTGAGTTTGACTGAGGCTTTCAAAACAGATAGGGAATATATGTTTCTTAGGTAACATTAATATGATCTAAATATTACTAGGTACTTACATTAAAGAAGGTACAGGAATCAGACTAAGAAGAAAGGAACAAACACCAAATTACTTTTATAGTGAAAAGAGAAACCAAATTTACACTTTATACTGCTTCCAATGAACAAAATGGTAACGGTGTCTCGCTAAGAAAACCAGTCACTACCCATGTTGATGGTTACATGGCGACAAGGAGATTAAGGTTCGAATCATGGTTGGGTGTAATGAGGGTGGCTTTTCCTAAATGGTTTCCCTCTCATCCTCCCACAATAATGCTGGTATATTTCCTTTAAATTTTACCTTCCTCATCCCTACCCCATTAGTGTAAATCTGTGGATAGCTCAAATGGGTAGTATGATGCAGTGCATACTAAAAAAAAAGTCATTACCCCTTAATTCCTCAACTTAGGTTTCATTTTAAAGTAATTCTTAAGGAAGGTGTGAAATGGGCAATGCAACTTCATAAAATTGGCAATTACAAACAAACAGGAGTAAAAGGAAATTGATGGAACTAGAGATGTCACGATACCTGTTTTTCTAGATTCTGATGCCTTAAGTTCAACTTTAATTTTTCGATTCTCAATTCCGATTCTTAAACATTTCCTTTTTTTCATTATTTTTCGAAGCATTATTGTATCGAAAATCTAAAATGCCTGATAACCTACTCCGCCTCAATGCAAAACTTGGACTCGACCATTACAACACATGGTCGCTTGAAACTTTAATCTCACAATCTTATAGATATGTTTTATTAAACACACTAAAAGTCCAAAACTGAAAATCAATACCAAAAATTCAAATAAACTGGAAATTAATACAACAAATTGCAGATTTTATAACGGAAAGAACACATTTCACATGCTACAAAAATTTAAAGTCGCCCGCCATAAATCATCCTAAGTATGTTAGCTCGCTGGAAATTAGTGATGAAATTTTGGCAATGATGTATCGATATATTTAATATAGAATATAATATAGATTTATAGAATATATTGATGTATTTAATATATCAGACTACGTTCTAAATATATTGAACTAAAATAAATATAACATTTTGTTGGCTCTATTTTTATTAACTACGTCGATTTTTATTAAACTTGTCTTTTTCAAAGAGCTAAATAAAACATTACAAATTGAAAAGCGACAAGGAATATAATTACAAGAGAGCGGCCATTTTAATTTGGTCGAAATATCATAGCTTTCGATATACACGATGTGATATATCAATTAATGATAAATATATCAATATATATCACAGGAAATTGCCAGCCCTAGTCTGTGTATTTAATATTGATTGTTTGTTTAGAATTGATTCATGTATTGTGAAAGTCTCACTTAACTTTTACTTTAAAAAAAAAGTGTGTCAAAGTTGTTAGATTTTTACTTCTTGTTACTGTCATAATGTCAGTATTCGAGACTATTTATTTTTCATGTAGAACATCTCAAAATGTAAGGGTCGTATTATAATCGGGCCAATACACTATATTTACAATTTGCCGGCATTTAAGTGAAATGACAACGAAACTAATATGAAAGATAATCGATTATTACCTATTCTGAATGTTGTGGTTTTGTTTAGTTGCCAGTTTTATTGAGAGCTAAGAATCAAAGTAGCGAGAATCATAATATTAAGATTGATTCTCAATTTGTTCAATACCAGTAAGAATCAAGAGTATTGAGGTATCAAGGAATTGGGTTCGAGAACCATAGATGGAACATATTTTGGCCAAATAAATAGGAACAAGTAAATAGAACAATTGACATGGAGAAACAACACAGGAAATGTAACGAAAATTAAGTTAATGTATCCATACAAAACTGTAAATATGTCTGTACGTTCGATTCCGTTTGTTTCCAGTAATTACAAAAGTACTCATTAGATCAAGATGGGATTCCTTCTGTTGTACCGGTACTCATTATCTTTAAGAATAAAGGGTGAGCTATATATCACACTATCCCATCACCGAGCAAAGTAGTTTTGAAAAAACTACTGTTAGTATGGTTACATTTGCGTTTTAAATGTTTAACAATTCAAATATATTAACTTTTAATGTTGTATAATTCTTCTTTGTAAGTCTCCTTGGCTACAAGGAGTTTGGAGATATTTAAAAACCTTATATGAATCTCTTTGGTTACGAGTGTTTTAGAGGTATGTTGTCAGTTATTTTATACATTCACATTAGAATGTAGATAGTGTTTCTTTCATATATATAAAAAAACAACACTTAATTACCTGTAGTTTGATCTTTGAGTTGCAAAGATAATGTTAGGTTTATATTCATGCTTAACACTTAACTAATTATAAACAATTCTTAACGTGCAGTGCACAATTCATATTTAAAATACGATTTATAATTAAATGTAGTAACTTAAGTTATTGCATCAGTGCCTCCACATGAGAAAAACATTTTTAGTGTGTTTGCATTTGCGTCTTAAATTTAGATATTTTTTCAGATATTTTATGGTTTTTGGGTGTAGATTAAGTTTACTTTGTTTTGTTTCTTTGAAAGTAAAATTAAATAAATCCTTTTTTTGTTCATTGCAAAAATGCTTCCACATAAGAGAGCCATTGTTATCGTGCATGCATTTACATTTTAAATTTGGGTATTATTTTCAATGATTTTATGGTTTTGCTTGTAAATTATGTTTATTCAGGGTTTTTAATAGTAAATTTAAACTATTTCAAATTTAGTTGTTTTTGTTTATAATAAATTTAAACTATTTCAAATTAATTTTTTTTAGTTAGTTTATGGTTTTGCGTGTTCATTAGTTTTTTTTTAAATAGTAAATTTAAACAATTAATTTTTATGTTCATTGTAAGAGAGCCACTGTCAGTGTTCTTGCATTTGTGTCCTAAATTTAAGTGCTTTCAGTCATTTAATGCTGTTGCTTGTAAATTTGGTTTATTTAGTTTTGTTTCTGGGTATTAAATCAAAAGCACAATTTTTATTTGGTGTGAAAGGACGCTTACTATAGTGTTTCTTTCGATTTACTTTATTTTTATTTCTTAGATAGTAAATCTATACATACAAAATAACTAGAAGATTTGTTTGTGTATTAAAATTTTGTGGAGCTTTACTTTTTTCTGGGTAATATAAGCGAGAAGAATAACAAATAATCAATTTATAGAATGTTTGTCGGTCTGTTTGTTTGTTTGTTGCCAGTAAACTCAAAAAGTACTCATTATATTGAGACTGTTGTACTCCTTATTTTTCAGGGAAACATGGTAAGCTATATAGCAACTAACCTCTCTATCTCATAAGCGAGCGATGTAGGTTCGAAGAAACTGGGTGTAAGCAGTGAATATTCGTCGCGGCTGGTATTGAGGGTACAGAAGATGGCGAGTGATATAGCAGGAGTGTGGCGAGGGAGGGAATGGGGGTGAGTTCGTGTTTATTTGAGAATCTTCATTTGTACATAAAACATTGCTCTTGAATAAGTTTCATTCTTTTATAGCGTTTGAAGTTTTCAAATGTGTTGATAATATATTGTTAAATAATTAGTAAATGACTAAAGGGAACCTCTTTTCACTATATGAGATATTGGATTGAGAAAAAAAAAGCTTGATGAAATTAAGAATCAAATAGCCGAAACTGTTATTAATTTTAGAGAGGAATTCACCATCTAGATTCAGAATTTGATGAAATTAATTAAAGTATAGATTCTAACCCTGAGCTGGGGTAGCAGGTTCAGATCTGTGTGTGAGATGACTGTGAACACAGACTTGGCGTCCTGGTTGAACTTCCACGGCCGGTCCAAGGTCGCTCTCACCGTGTAGCGGATATAGCCGTACGAACCTTCAAACGATGAAGGAAGCTTCACTGGGAGAGCATAGCTGAATGGGTAAGTTACATCCCCCACAGGAAGAACATTTTCTTTAACTAAACAAAGAGAATGTGTTCCATCACAAGATAGAACAGAGCATTACTCTAAAACACAAACATTTATTTCAACATTAATGTTGTCTTTTTTATGTGAGTTTCCTCTAATACTAATAACAGCTAACAGAAACTTATGATTACTTTATGATGTGAAGGGTGTACCTCAATAAAATGCAGAAGCATTTTCCTGAGATATAATAAGAAAGCTCCATTATTGAAGAAAACCGTAGACTACCAGTGCACTCAATCAGGAATCAAATTTTAGACCCAGGATTAGAGCACAATTTATGTTGTGTTCCACCTGATGTTTAAGAACTCGTTTGGGCTGCATACATTTAGCTACACTAGGAAGGTAAGGATGAGAAAGGTAGAATTTAGAGGAAATTTACCCACATTTGTATGGGGTGAAAGTGGAAAATCATTTATGAAAAGCTGTCTGAAGGCTGGCTGGGATTCAAATCTTGACCTCTCAGTCACAGACAAGCCAGACTAGATGAGCTTGACATCTGAAGAGTACATGGTAGAAAGGGACAAGTCCAATTTTAACTCAAACTGAATGATACCTTTCTAATCCACTTTAGATTATGGTTAAAAGAATTCTCAGTCATATTCAAATTAATTTAAAAGAAACATTTTTGCTAGGGTCTTTATGGAGGTTCAGAGGCAGATCCAGAGAGGAGGTAAAAGGGCGGCGCAACCCCCTCTCAAGAATTTTTCTAGTTAGTATTAACAATAATAATTAAAAAATTAAACCAAATAAATCTATGTTATAGTCACTACTAGTTGTATATTGTCACTAAATAGGATTATTTCATTATTTCATGAGCTATTCGCTTCGCTTGTCCATCACTTTTAAAAATTGATTTTCATTTTTAATACATAATTTAACTAACAAAAATGAATAAAAAGCAATGAACTTATATGTCGGTTTTCTTAGTCTTCTCATTAATTTCTAAATTACTCTCAAATTTTGAAGAATCTTTCTGTCAGAATTTCCCAAGGGGGGAGGGGAGGGTAAGACTTTCCCGAGCCCTGTCTCGTGAGAGTGCCCCCCCTCATGAAAATCCTGCTCCCCCTCACAAAAATGCCAATAGATCCCCCCCTCGCCCAACTTTCACGAAAATTGTGTGTCCGGCCCTGTAGGGTTTGAGCTATAAAAGTTGTTGTCCTGTAAAATGTGTGTATTGTGACTTTCCCCAATTTTCCCCTGTACCCTCCATTTAGGGTGTATGACAACCTATGTAAGTGACTCGAAGTAAGCAAATAAAAGAAGGAATGGTTCTTGCAATTGCCACTCTATCCCTACATTGTAACAATGGTTAAATTAATCTAAGTTGCTTCTAAGTGATACACAAAGCTGAAATTGGGCACCATATTGCTTTAGTTTTTTTTTGTTTTGTTTTTTTCCGTATGGCACAGATGACCGGGAGGGACTTAGACATCCAAGGTTTGGTCACGTTATGTGTAGACTATTTGCCACTTTGGTGGCACAGAGCGTTGCCCAGGGTTCACCATAGGAGGCTGTATACATGTCATACCCGCAATGAGATGATGTGAAGCTATGAAGCTGCGGAGCTGGAGTGGGTCTTAACCTAACTTAAGCCTAATTAACCAAACGCTGGTGATCGTTAGAATCATTCACCTTAAGTGAAAAATACCCAAAGTACCAGCTGGGAATCACACCCAGAATCCCTAGGCTCATAACCAGGTAAACTGACCACCACATTACAGGGACGGTTGTGTTCTAGTCAATGGAAGGGGATAAGGGCTCATTGTTTAAATTAAGCTTCAAATAAGATGGGCCACCAAACAGTGCAAGAGAGTATAGGGGAGAAAGTAGGGATGTGAAAAATGTATCGATACTTTTATAATATCGATATTTTACTTTTGATACTAGTATTTTTTTACTCAATAATTTTTTCGATGTTTTTACTGATAGTAGTACTCAAACTCCGGTATCGGATCAGTATCGATACTAAACAACTTTTTGTGTTATTTTCACTCATTTTGGGATTAAATGTTTACTAAGGTGGACTGTGGAGGAAGAACAAACGACACTATTTCTCAATTCTCACTCATTTTCTGCAATTCTAGCATTCAATCTCTTCAAGCTCATCATAATTCATAGTTGTTCTTTCATCTTTATTTATGATTACAACCTGATGCCTGAAAGGGTGAAGGGGCAAGTAGCGATCACTCTACTACCCTTACTTTATAAATGAGCACTTTCATCACAAACTAAACCAAATAAGCATTTGTAAAGCTCAATGAACTCAGTTAATTCAAGGGTACCCCAAGCAGGTGAAGCATAAAAGTTTATGTGCATTTCGATACTGCCTCATACTGTTATCGATACTTTTCTTTCAATACTAGTACAGTATCATTATTTTTCTTCTGATACTTTTAATGAGTACAGTATCAATACTTTTCTTTCGATACTACATCCCTAGGAGTAAGGCGTGATTGTTTGCTTTGAGCTTCAAATAAGATGAGGCACCAAACAGTGCAAGTGAGTGGAGGGGAGTAAAGCGTGATTGTTTACTCTGAGCTTCAAGATGAGCCACCAAACAGTGCAAGTGAGTGGAGGGGAGTAAAGCGTGATTGTTTGCTTTGAGCTTCAAATAAGATGAGCCACCAAACAGTGCAAGTGAGTTGAGGGGTGTAAAGCGTGTAATATATCGACAATAGAGATAAAGTCAGAGCTTAATGCACTCAAGAGAGTATCTGCTTACTTATCTGATGGAGTCAAAATAATTAGGGGGAACTAGGCGAAAATTAATCAAAAGTTTGAGTAAGAGAATAGAATCTTTAAACCAGTAATTTTAAACCTAGTAATTAATAAGAAAGCTAAAGTTTAAAACAAGAAAAAGCAAGAGATATCCCCTTAAATTAGGATTGTCATGCATGTACAAAGCTTATAAATAAGCTTAACAATTTCTCAATTTGCTATAAATGTAATTTTACATTTACATATACTTTTACAATTTTAGCGAACTAAGTCACTTTCTTCAAAAATAAATAAGATGATAGCCATGCGAGTTAAATTATTTACTAATTTTAAATAAAAGCAAAATCAATTAAGGTTTACTGTACAATCAATGCACCCACATACTGTTGCTCGTCACCAAATAGATTGTGTTATTGAAGTACAGCTCTTGGCCAGTGTATTGGGTTGTATGCCGCTCATTGTTGTGATGGCGGGTCTCGGTCTCGTGCCATGATGCATGCGCTTCTCCCTTAAATGTTAAGTACAGAGCTGAAACATACATTTTAAACCTCCTGTCGTCAAGAGATTGACTAAATCCAAAATGTTTGATAGGTTACATAAGGATCATCTAGTAATTTTTGTTCCTTAATTTTTAAGGGTTTTCAATTTTGTAAGTAAAAGTTATATCCTAGGTCTGTATAGTATTTTATGATTAAAATTATCTCTTTAAAAAAAATTGAGGCAGAAAGAAACCTGAGGAAAAAGAGCATATCATACTGGTATCAATCAAAGGCAATTGTGTGTACATAGCTTAACAATCTAAAAGTTTTACAATAAAAATTTCTGATATAATATGTGTTCTATTCCCTGAAATTGTGTAGGCTACCTATAATAAGTGGTGCAAAGCAGATCCTGTAGAATCTTTGGTATTCACGCGACACCATCTTTAGGTTATATTTTTGTACAACTTTATGTGAAATAAGTTGTGTCATGTGTATCGGCTTTATAAATATATCATATTCCTTTGATTCTAAGGCACATTTTTCCCCATTTAAATGTCTCTAAAACTTATAATCGATGGTGCCTTAAAATCACAGTTATTTTTCAACCAATGCTCTCAATGACTGATAAAACAATAGCTTATATTATGGGATAATAAAGATAAAGACGGCTCAGAATAAACAGATTGATATTGATTCAGATACCGATCTCGATGGCTCAGAATAATCAGACTGATATTGATTCAGAAAAAAGTAATGAATAGCGATTAACATACCTACTGTTAAATAAGATACTTTTGTTGTTAGTAAATTGAATTCTCTAATAAAAATCTTTTTTTGATTTGAGGTATTTTAGCGTTTAATTTTTATTTATTTTTCTTAGAATCAAAGCAATTAAAGTGCATCTTACAATATCTGGCATCTTAAAAGCGAATTAATACAGTAATATTATTTGATTAACCATCTTAAGTGTGCAATAATAACAATAAACTTTAAATATGTTACATTGCATTGTAACAACGAACATATTTTTTAAATGCTCTAGCCTATATGAAGTGTAATATAAACCGAATGAAGGGTTGTAAAATAAATTCTAGGGGCCGAGGTTACTAAGGCAAAAAGTGAGATCTGGAGGAAACGGGGAAAACAACTGTTTATTTAATTATTTTGGAATTTGTTTGAGAAAAAGGAAGTAATGGGATTGTATTTTATTTAAAAAGTGGTCAATGGCATTATTCGACAGTCTAAAAAAGTTATTAGGAATAGATTAATAGTAGACCTGCACCAAAGCACGTCTTCTGCAGCTGTCACTTTTGACATTGAGATGTATAACTATAGTAACCATTTGTAAATAATACGATTCTAAATTTATCTTTTAGAATATAAAAAGTTCATGTGAATAATTGACTAGTTTTTTTAGACTGGAAAATGTTTAGGAAAGGGGGGTATGTAGTCTAGATTAGATAAGTGTGGGACTAATGAAAATATTAAAAAACTCTTGAGATATCTAACAAAAGGGTAGTTTATTTTTCTCATATTTTATTGATGAGGTTTTGGAATACTCACTGTTTATTTTCTTAGTCGAACTAAGATGAATAAAGACCTTCCCTGAAACTGTCTGACCACTAAAAAAGATTCCTAGTTCATTATCAAATAATATTTTAAATTCTTCTAGGCCCATTTTTAACAAGTATTTTGTAAATAGAAACATGAACACCTGGCGCCTGGCCAGTGTTGTCAACTAAAACTACCAAAATACCACTAGATCAGCGAAATGATCATATTTCTCACTAGACTATGGTCAGGTATTTTAAATAGTAAAAAAAAAAAAAAAAGAATAGAAAGCTGTAAAATGTTTTGATCATCGCTTCTAAACAGAATCCAATTTTCTGTAAAAAAAAATGCACGATTTAAACTTTTGATCACACAATAATTTACGCAGGATTTGCTGATAAAAATCTGAACAAATTATAAGTAACTTACCAATAGATCCTTATGTTTAGAAAATGGTTCTCATTCAAATAATTTGCATAGCGAGAGAAATAATTGAGATTATTTTAGTTTAAAATTATTTTTTAAAGCAAGGGCTATAACACGCTTCCTATTAGATTGAAACTTCTGTGGTTGCCAGGAAAGCTGACAAACATTTGTTTAGTAGAGTAGTTTCACGATTCTGTGTGACCTTGGGACGGCTAGATGCCCGTCAACAGAGGGCGTGCCAATTTTATCCCACTCCTAGCACCACGCCCAAATCATTTTTCGTCTAGAGTTCCACCTAGCACGTACGCTTACCTCTGTTTACGGATGGCATGTTATTGACATGGCTATCTAAAGGATTCCATTCAAGTATTACTATTTTATGTGTAGAATAATTATGGATATTGTGACTGATATATTTGGATTACGACCCGGCATTGTTACATTTTAGCAATACACAGCCTTCTGTTTGTTGAATTCAGCATCATGTCTGGCAGACCAAATTTTTTGAACAGTCCAGATTCTTTTTATTAAGGTATATATGTGAAAGTGTGACGTTGTCACATACATGAAACTTAGAAAGACTGTCTGGCTCACCTAGTCTGGTCCCTTTCGACTGGTCTGCATCACGACTCCGAAACCACGCGCACTCCGCAACACATCAAGTATCCAACTGACCGTCCGTGGCTCGAGATACAACACCGAGCTAGACTCGAACATGTGAACATCGAGATGCGCAGACCCATATGCGCCAACGATTGTGTTCTGGTGAAATAAGACCTATTCCCCGGCGCGTGATTTGAATAATTACGCGGCTAATGGAGACTGTTCTCGAAAAGTGAGCACGCCCCTTTCCCCTTGTCCCAACTGTCTTTCCCGCCGTATGTGAACACGTGATAGACTTTGTTTTGTATATAACGGCTGGACTGTGTAGTGATGTGACTCATTTCTCTGCGCTCAATTAGGTGAGGCACTTTGTCTTAGCTTTAGACTTAATTTACTTTTCGTCGTATCTAAATTATGTTTGGCTCTTCATGTTCTAAATGTATATGTTTCGGCTTTATTTATTTAAACGTAACTCAGAATTAAATTCTTTAGAGACTGCAGGATCTGCCTGTCAGCCATTATGGATAACTTGACGTTTAAACTCTGCTTCTTTTTGCAGACCTGCCTTGTCCGCCTCACGGACGGGTTTGGGGTTTATTACGCCGCCATCTTGGTGCGCTAGTTATCTTATTTAAAGTTAAACTTATTGAAATGTTTGGTTTGCTTGTCAAAGTTGTAAGGGTTTAGTCTTTTGTAATAAATGAGCTTGGTGTTCAACTCTGGGGCCACGAGCCCGCGCACTTAGCGCTTCGGCCAAGTTAATAGTTAGATTGATCTAATTTAAATGGTGTTTGTTAAAACTGATTAGGTTGATCTAAGTCATTGAATGTTTGTTAAATTTTCTCTTTTGCGCCTTGCAATGGCAGTTAATAATTATTCAGCATACTCATGTCAAATTTGTATCGGCATCGATGAGTTGTGTACACCTTTACTGTTTGTCTTTATTTTACCTTTTTAGTTAGGTTAGTCGCCTTCTGCGCTGGATCAATTTTATATGTATTTATTTATTATTGTCTTACTGTTTTCTCTCAAAGACTTGGGGTCTTGCCCCATTATTTATTATTTCTCTCAGTCCTTGTTGACCTTTCACTCGACTACTCTTAGCATGTCTCACTCTCATTTTTTCTACGAGTTGTATGTTTATGAATAAAAAAAACTCTCTTGTAACCAACCTACCTTTTATTTATAGTGTTATGATCCTATCAAATCAAAGGGGGGTTTACAAAAGCTTCACTGTACCCAATCAAAGAACAAGTATTAATGACTTTGTGTGAAGAAAGCCTATTTTACTTACGTTCACGAAAATATTAATGACCAAGACAAGTCTTGGGCTTCACACATAGTATGCAAGACCTGTGTGGAAAATTTGCGACAGTGGACAAAAGGTAAGCGAAATAAACTAGCATTTGTTATTCCAATGATTCGGCGAGAGGTGACAAATCATGTAGATTATACGTTTGCTATTTTCGCCTAGTCCAGAGTTTGTGTTACAATAAAAAAAAATGTATACACACCCAAGTCTTGAATCAGAAATCCGCCCAAGTGCTCATTCAGATTTTGTAATCAGGAAGAATTGAATCACTTAGTAAGAGATTTGGATCTTTCTAAATAGTTGTCAGAACTGCTAAATTCAATATTAAATGAAAAAATAAATAAATATTTGAACATGGTATGAAAATAACATTTTTTCGGAAAAGGGAATATGACCTTTTACAATACTTCAGAGTTGAAAGTGGTTTAGTTTATTATAATGATGTGTCAGGGTTGTTAAACGCAATTAACGTGACATTATTATTCAAATGAGTGACGCCTGTTTCTAGACAGTTTTAAAAGTAGTCTCAAGTGGGTTTTGCTCCATAATGGAATTTGTATGGGTCAATTCCCATTGGTCATTCAATCCATCTAAAGGAAAAATATGAAGATAATGAAAAAGTTTTAAAGTTACTAAAATATAGTGACCAATTAAATGGATCAAGTGTGTAGATATTAAAATAGTTAACTTCTTATTTGGCCAACATGGAGGATACACTAGATATCAATTTTTAGAGTGTATTTGGGATAATTGGGCTAGGGACAAACATTTAACTCAGAAGAACTGGCCAGTAAGAACATCTTTAAAAGTTGGAGGAAAAATGTCATAAACCAGCCTTGGGTAGCTAAAAAAAAAATCAAATTTCCTTCTTCTCACATAAAACTTGGTATCGATAAGCAGTATGTAAAAGCTTTCGATGTAGAAGGTAACTGCTGTACATTTGTGAAAACTTACCACGAATTAGTTATGAATAAATAAAACCTGGTGTTTTTAACAGGTCTGAAATTAGAATTCTAATGAAATATCTGCATTTCACTAGCTCTATAAATGAAATTAAGAAATATGCACGGAATTCATTTGCTACTGTTTTTAGTAATTTTCTTGGGAACAAAAAATCCGAAAATTACAAAGATATTGTCGAAACATTGCTAAAATATTTTCACCCCATTGGCTGCAACATAAGCATTAAACTTCATTTTATCAACAGCCATCTTAATGGATTTCCTAAGAATCTAGGTGATGTGAGTGATGAACAAAGTGAAAGGTTGCACCAAGATTTTAAAACAATGGAAGCACGATACCAAGGAAGGTGGGACACTTATATGATGTCCAATTACTGTTGGGAGTATTAAATGGGACTGTCAGAGTATGGAGTACTCAACGAAATCTTCCAAGCGAAAATTTCTTCCGTGAAAACGTGAATTATTTATTTACTGTAGGTTATTATGCTACTATATTTGTCTGCTATCAGATTATCTTTTAAAAATATTATAATACCTTTCTTAATAAATTTATTTACCTCATAAACTATTAATCTGAAGAACCCTATTTTTGCCCATTTTTGGATATTCAAAGTTTTTCAGAGAAAAAACTTGACATGATAGGCAAAACTAATATGATTTTTATTTCAGAACATAAAAATACGTTAAAACCAAGTATCAGATGTAAGTTAGCAAAACTTAAGTTGTGAAGTGTTAGATTTTCTTTCAATATCTCCTTTTAAGTTAAGTTAGTACTAAAGTCAAAAAGTTATAATCATAACAAAACAAAATCAAATTTTCAACTGCACTGAATTTATTACCCACCTCGGTGGCGCAGTTAGCTAACGCGCTAGTTTAATGTGGCGCTAGACTGCCGATAATGGGGAGATCAAGGTTCGAATCTCACTCAGGTGAACTGGGGGTGGTTTTTCCTAAATGCGGGTTCCAACGTACGTTAAATAGTATTTAATTGTAATATTTGAAAAATAACGATTGCATTTATCACAAAATATTCATGGCTTGGTGTGCCAAAAATCTAATATTTATTAGCAGTGCTCGAATTGGGAAATTTTAACAACCGGAATGGTATCAACTAACAACAAATAAAGGCTTATTCTATTTTACAGCATGAAACTATTTCATTGGTAGAACCCATTGATCTCTATAATATAACTGGATGGACATCTGTGGCTGAAATTTTCGAGCTGTCGTCTGCATACCATTGTGTAAGGGAGAAGGAAACTTTCGGATATCTCTTTCTCTCTTACACCCATACACGGAAAGGTGGCATTTTGACATCGTTCATTAATTTGATTGAATACATGAGATACATCAATGTGTGAATGGTTAAATTAAATAAATATGTTAGTTAAAGCTTTGAAGAGCATATAAAAGTTCAAAACTGGTTAGTTTTTTCTTTAAATAAGTTGATGTAGCCTAATATATACGATGATTTTTGAAGGAAGCTCGCTTGTAAGGCTTTATCTCGTACCAGAATACTACCCTATAGTTGTGTTTAGTTAGCATAAAATACCTTACAGAAGGAAATTTATACTTCCGTTTTAAATTGCCGTTTATCCTACCAAAATATGATATATATATGATAGTATTCTGGTACGAAATAAGGCCTTACGGATTGGGATTATTACTAAAATCAGGGTTTAGTAGATACTGTACTTCCTACAAGCCAATAACCTAAATTATCATTTGAACGTAAGACTTCTACACAAAGTATATCATTCAAACAAATGTAATACAGTTTTTAGCTAACTTGTTTCATTATAGTTATCGAAATTTCAACATAATATGGTTTCTGAAAGATATGAGCCAAATTAAAAAAAAAACGGGTATTATAATAATACTTTCCACAAGCCTATAACCTAAGTGATAGTTTGAATACATGGTAACTATACAAAGTTTGTCATTCAAACAAATGTAATCAAGTTTTAAGATACCTTGTTCATTATATTTATCGAACTTTCAATATAATATTGTTTATTAAACCAATATACAAGCTAATAACCAACTTTAAATATAAGTATAGTCGTGGCAGACTGTAAACAGCATTGATGACAACTACATAAAAACTGAAATATCTAAGGTTTTATTTGTATTTGTACAGTATTACCTGTAAAACTGGATTGTATATCCTTTAATGTAAATGTTTCTTCAGGATAGTGTGGTATAATACTTCACTATTTTCAAATAATAACACTTTTATTCATCAGAGACATGTTTTCGCATAAGAACATTTAAAGAACCCGTTAAATATGTCCCCCCCCTCAGTGTAGCAGACGATACACTTGAGCGTCACGCCTTTATCTTTGGAATGTGCATGTATATGTCCATCCAGTTATATTATAGAGATCAATGGTAGAACCTATTGCATTGTCTGTACCAGAGTCTAAGATATACGGGTCTGGCTACTCTTTTAGTTCCAGTGATCAGAACTTGAAGCCAAATGGCGTTAGTGTCGTTGTGGAATAGCGCACGCGCAATTTAAATATTGTAGAGAACAAAATGATAACATACAAATTACAATTTATCACTTGCTCATTGCTTGTTGTAATATAATTTAATTTTATTTGTAATACTGTATTATCAAGCTCATGCTAATTATTAATTTGATCATAAAACATGGTTATAAATTATTGCTTAAAAATGTATTGATGTATGATAGCACTAAGGCATCAATCAGTCTTACCATCTAGATAATGATTTAGGGTGATATGTCTGATCACTAGGCCTGAGTATTTCCTTTAATAAATGCATATAGTCGAATGCAAGAATGAAATAAACAAACGTGAAGAGTGAATGAGAAGTGGGATTTTTGAGTATTATTTATGGTTGAAAATGTGAGGGGTTAATAAGCAATCTTAGAGGGTACGCTCTTGCAGACGGCTCAATACCAAGGCAAATTAATGCCACTCCCCTTCATTTTTACTCATTTCATCCTTGTATACAGCCTATAAAGTTTCAAATCACAATGGTCCCAGGTTTGTTTCCCGCCTTCAAGTAGACATTTCTCAAATACTATCATTGACTTATGCATCAAGATAGTTATTAATAGTATTGCCCCTTAATATTAATATTATTTAATTAAATGACTGTAATAATATTACTTGCAGCAACCAATCCAAAGTAATTCGATTGGTACTACCAAGCTGTAGTACAGTCATTTTAAGAGAGTTAAAGACTTCAGTATGTGAGCAGTTTGCCCTCTATGAATAACTTATTACTTTAGTGGGAAGTATATTTGTAAAGTCTGATTGAATTGGAATAATTAACCTCCTAAAGCTTTAGCTCAGAACACTGGTGTTTACATTTATTTGGGATAGAAAGATGTTTCAGATTTAGATAAGGTCCCCAGTAGTTTGGTTAGTAAAGATTGTAATGAGATGAGTTTTAAGGCCGGGGTTTAAATTATTATTATTATTATTATTATTACTAAAATTAAATCTTTCAAACTATAGAATATTCCTAGCCTGGTGACGTATTTGAGTTTTACAAATGGATAAAATATTTTTAAAATATCAATACCTTTAGCAAAACCATGAACAATAGGAATAGGATAAGGGTTAGAAAATAGATACATTTTAAAAGAAAGAGTAACCATTTACTTTATTTAATGTCAATGTATTCAACAATTATAAATTATTTTGTTATTTATGTTATTGATTCAGGTTCATAATATAAAACATACAATATTTTGGTTATATACTTTACAAGATAGAATAATTTTTTCATATATTTAATGATATAATATGCTCCTGTGTCTTACTCCATATTAAATATCTCCATACATAGAAACATATATATGAGTATATTCCTGAGCCCAATAGTGTACAGATATATATTAATAAAATTTACTAAAAGAGGGTTATTAATGGCCAGCATACTAGAATTCGTCCACTTGCCTTTGATGAGTTTAATTATTGCAATTTATAGCCAACAACATATATATACCCGCCTCGGTGGCGTAGTTGGCTAACGCGCTAGTCGTGTTGAGCCCGACTGCCGAGGACGGGGAGATCGAGGTTCGAATCTCGGTCGGGTGAACTGGGAGTGGTTTTTCCTAAATGGTTTTCCACTCTCCCTCCACGCAAATGCGGGTTCACTTCCTATATTCAACCTTCCCAATTCCTAGTCCATTAGCGTAATTAGTACTTAAGCGTATAACCCGAACGGGTAGTAAGACGCGGTGCTATATAATAAAAACAACATATACTACAGTAAACAGTGAGGAAATGGATCTTGTTATTGTTTTTTAAAACTGAAGCCAAGCAATCATGACCTATTTATAGCTGGAAAAGGGTGAAAGAAATACCTATATCCTTGGGTTTTCTAGGATGAGTGTTTTGTTATTCAGGATAATATTCCAAACTTTTTTTTTCTTTTGCTTGTGTGGCTTAACATAATACATATGGTAAAATGATATTATATACCCCGTAAAACCCTTACTTCGCATTAGAAATGATCTAAATTATTAAACCACTATGAACATAATATTTTATTGTTGAATAAAACACAAAAATCAATGACAATTTTTTTTGTATAACTTAACAAAGACATGTGCCAACCTCACCTCCATTTCTAGACCATTGATTTATATTTGAAACAGGTTCAGCGGTCAACAATTAAAAATTATAGGTATTTGATAGGTCCAGTGGTATTTGTGTAATAAAGGGAAAAAAAAGTGTTTTTAACGTCCTTTATCCCAACTAAAAGAGGAATCAGAAGCCCTCCTCCAAAAATTGTTGGGCCGTATCCTTGAAGTTATAAGTATTGAGGAACCTTATAAGAATCCTGGAATATTTGTCTTGACACATAATATGGCCTACATATTGTCACATCCTTTTGATTAAGACTGTATCAAATTATTTAAATTGTTAATACTCCTTGTGAGCATGATGCTCTCCATACTCTCTAACTTGATGTTTATTGCCATCTACAAGCCAAGTCACTATTTTCACATAATAATTACATAGCCTATGTACATAATTAATACCTATTAATAATAAGCTGTAAAATGTTTCAAATTATATACATATTTAAATAATACATTTCAATATAAAGTATATTCTATTATTTGCATTTGCTGAACAAGAAGTTTCAATGCAATATCATAATATCTTACATAATCATATCAATTTTGACCATGAGAAGAATACTTGACACATTTTACTAATAATGCTATTTTGATTTCCTGTACATATAACAAGCATTGATTTATTGATATAAGCTATATTTATTCGTAGTAACTAATTTAACAATAAGCTTTCGAATGTTTAAATTTTTCATGCACTTTTATTATAAGCCATCTTCTAGGGTTTTCCAACCATATTCTTTGAGTGGTAAGTTTCTGTTTCAATTTCAAAATGTGCTCTTTTTGAAATAGACAACGGGGAAAAAAACGAAGAAGAATAGTATATTTACTATTAGTTTAGAATCCAAATAAAATAATTGAAATGGATTTTGAATATAATAATAAATATTTGCGGATCTATGCTCTAGTATCGCAACTAGTGTATTAACCACCTTGGTATTTGCACTCACATTGATTGATTGATACCTGTCCCCCTCCTGATGGTTATTTTAAGAATGTCCCTTTTTTCCCCCTTGAATACTGACATTGTAACATTGCATGTAATGGAACATGGTTAGTCATAAAATTATGTAAAAGGGAACACATTTAAGACAGTAATAAAGATTACTAAAACAATCTATAGGCCTACATGAAATAATGTGATAGACATTGTCACTTTTTGTAAATATAAGTACATTTAAAATAACACTAATAGTATAATTAAATTATATCACTGTTACCTGAAAAAAATATTTCTAATTTGTTAAAACTTTGGTGACGATGGACTCAAACTCGCCAAAGCCATATTCACAAACTCGGGGAGTGACCATGGTGTATGTATATATTATATATTGTATGCTACATATTTAAAACTATTAAAAGCATGTTATGATTGGAAATTCAGAAACAAATAGTCGAGAAATGCTTGTTATAAATTGTTTGCTAAGTTATTAGCTTCTCGTCTGCTGTCAAAGAATGAAAAGCTCAGAAAATATCAAACAATAGTTATATCATTTGTTCTCTATAGTTGTTGAAACATGTCTCCTACCTTACAAGACACACATTAATTTAGGGTGTTCGAAAACAAAGCGCATAGGAAGATATTTAGTCCAAAAAGGGTTGAAGATAGTGGGGAGTGGAAGAGATTATATAATGATGAATTGCATACCCTGTACTCATGACAAAACATTGTTAGTATCGTAGGGGTTTCCCCCTTTCACAACACTACATTAACGCCTGGAGTCTGGGTGTTGTGTCTGATCTAGGTTTAAGTTAGCTTATAAGTCATATGCTGATATAATCAGTCGGTTCAAAATGTGTACTCAAAATATTTGAGAGAAAGGAAAATATCCCAGATATATAGGGGTGTCAGTGAAGTAAATACTCGAGGCAGTATTTATTAAATTTTCTAAATATTTTTAGCTCTCCATTCATGTAAATCACTCCATTTGAGTTTGTATATGAATGTTCAGGAAGAGTAGCAAAACACAGTGCCAAAAAAAACTTTTTCTTACAATTTTTAAGAGTTTGAAAACAAACATTAACTCTTTACTACTTTCCTTGATTTTTTTTTAAATGTCTATTTTTCTTTTCTTGGTTTGAAAAGTTTTGCCAAGTGTATTGTCTCATTCTCATGAGTATGTAATATCGTACGGTGTACACCATTATTTCCTCTTTGTGTAGTAAACATGAAAAAGAAAGCTGCCCATTATTTAACCCACAATCCAGTGTATCTTCAAAACATGTAATTGAATGAGAGTTCTTACTAAAAGCTGTTTCTATTGAATTTATTATATGATAAAAGCGAATGTTAGGATGGATCAGTTTACCTCTGGTTTTCAAATTGACCAAATGGCCTGCTAGTTCATGACACAATCCCTCCTGAGTTTTTGGATCAACTAAAGCAGAACGACATATTTCACAGTTAACTTTTTTTAGTAACTGCCTACATAAATATCCAGTTACATAGTAAACAATGCAGTCTACAATGGGAACTTCGGAATAGTTGTATTCTTCATTAATTATGTCACAGTCCCAGTCATCTTGAAGAACCAACCCATTCATAATAATATAGAATATAGTTTATAGGCTTATAATTGAATTTAAAAAGGAAATATCCACTATGCACAGTAAATATAATACAAGTTAATATTATTTTATTGCAATCAAAGCATAAAATCCATAAGTTTTATTCTATTATTTTTAGTGAAGTTACCTTTAGTACCTCTGAAGACACGTACATCAAGTTGGCCCGTCACTTTCTCCAAATGAATTAAAATTTCTACAGTCCTTTGTGCTACGTTTGTGCTCATATGTGCCCGAAGCACAGCGTTTGTGCTATTTAATTACTCAAATTATAACGATTTTAATGTGGCGGGCCAACTTGATTTCAAGCTGGCCCGCCACATTTTTTAAAACCTCATATTTTGATTTTGATTACGCCAGTTTTTTGTGCTCCATTTGTGCTAATATGTGCCCGAAATTCAGCTTTTGTGCTATTAAATTACGCGCGTGGCAACGATTTTAATGTGGCGGGCCAACTTAAACATCAAGCTGGCCCGCCACATTTTCGAAATCAAAATTTTCTTATGCCATTCGTTAGTGCTGCGTTTGTGCTCATATGTGCCTGAAATTCAGCTTTTGTGCTATTAAATTACACCCGTGGCAACGATTTTAATGTGGCGGGCCAGCTTGATGTTCAAGTTGGCCCGCCACATTTTCGAAATCAAAATTTTCTTATGCCATTCGTTAGTGTTGCGTTTGTGGTCATATGTGCCTGAAATTCAGCTTTTGTGCTTTTAAATTACACCCGTGGCAACGATTTTAATGTGGCGGGCCATCTTGGTGTTCAAGTTGGCCCGCCACATTTTCGAAATCGAAACTTTCTTATGCTATTCGTTAGTGGTGCGTTTGTGCTCATATGTGCCCGAAATTCCGCTTTTGTGCTATTAAATCACGCCCGTGGCAATGTTTTTAGTGTGGCGGGCCAGCTTGATGTTCAAGTTGGCCCGCTACATTTTCGAAATCAAAATTTTCTTATGCCATTCGTTAGTGGTGCATTTGTGCTCATATGTGCCCGAAATTCAGCTTTTGTGCCATCAAATTATGCTTGTTACAACAATTTTAATTCTGCTGTCCACTGTTGTGAGTCGAAGTCAGGCGGGGCGGATTGCTTGGTTGGATACCGAGGGGAAGATAGATTTTGCGTCCAATAGAGCGAAGCGGGAAAGCTAACACTGCACAACTGGAGCACAATAATAATTTGACTCTGTAAGCCTACAATTGAACTTTTTTGTAGAATGAGATAGTCAACAAGCCAGGATCACAGTTTACTAAGATAATATTTCGTCTCGGTAAAATTGTATTGTATCTAAGACTTGGGCTGATGTATTTTGTCGTCACAGTATAAACAATCCTATAATGTACTGATGTAGGTTTTTAAGTTTAAAAATAACTTTCTAATTAATTTCTCTTGAACTAAGTTGTAAATTTAGTTTATACACCTAAGTGCGCCTTTATTGAACTTTTAGGAACCCACTTTATTCCACAGCATATTAAACATTGGAATCACATTTAATCTGGTTGCCACTTACACGGATGTTAGGACTCAAATTGTTTGAAGGTTCGAAGTTTATTTCTTTGGGTGCACTCAAGGCCCGGATTTTGATGTATTTTTATTCTTTACACATTATAAGTAATGCTCATACGTACATACATTATGTTCAAGAGCCCTTGGTTGAGAGCTCCATTGCTATTTTTTTTTCTTGTATTTTCTTGTGTCGGGTTATTATCAATTTTTATGCATTTAAGTTGAAGAAGTACATTTTTTATTTACTCTAAATTTTTGACCACCTCATTCTACAAAAAAGTTCAATTGTAGGCTTACACAATCAATTATTGTGCTCCAGTTGTGGAGTGTTAGCTTTCCCGCTTCGCTCCATTGGACGCAAAATCTATCTTCCCCTCGGTATCCAACCAAGCAATCCGCCCTGCCTGACTTCACCTCACAACAGTGGACAGCAGAATTAAAATTGTTGTAACAAGAATAATTTGATGGCACAAAAGCTGAATTTCGGGCACATATGAGCACAAATGCACCACTAACGAATGGCATAAGAAAATTTTGATTTCGAAAATGTGGCGGGCCAACTTGAACATCAAGCTGGCCCGCCACATTAAAATCGTCGCCACGGGTGTAGTTTAATAGTACAAAAGCTGAACTTTGGGTACATATTAGCACAAATGGAGCACAAAAAACTGGCGTAATCAAAATCAAGATATGATGTTTTAAAAAATGTGGTGGGCCAGCTTGAAATCAAGTTGGCCCACCACATTAAAATCGTTATAATTTGAGTAATTAAATAGCACAAACGCTGTGCTTCGGGCACATATGAGCACAAACGTAGCACAAAGGACTGTAGTAATTTCAATTCATTTGGAGAAAGTGGCGGGCCAACTTGATGTACGTATAAAAGTTTAAAGAATTATTTATACCAAAATGAAATTTTGTCCTTACATTTTCGTGATAACGAAGCCTTGCTCCTCATTCCTCTAGTAAAGCCCAAGAGTGGAGTCCAAGAGTGAAGACCAAGAGTCTTGCCGGCACTATATATGCAGAAACCCAGAGAACATTGGACAATAGGAAAAAGGTGGGGGAAAACATATGGGTAACAACAGGGAGGGGATGCACGTGGCAATAGTAACGTAGAGAACACTCTCCAACCAACAGGACTCTTCGAGAACATTTCTCTTTACTGATTAAGTTCTTTGGAGTGTGTGGTAATGGCTCGCTCTAGTGGGTGCGGTTTGAGCCTTGCCGGCCGCGGTCAGTCTATAACGTGCTGTTACAAAGTTCCCTAGTGCTGGTGGGATGCTCCACGGCTCGTAACTCAGGGCGCCGGGACGGTGAAATAGGGTGACTATCCACTTGTAGCCAAATGATACAAATCATCCTGTTCAGTGGTTAAATAATTGACTATAATTCCTAAAATTATTAAAGAAGGGTAAAGAACTTCAGTTTTTCAAACCATAAAATATTACAGTTTGTCAACCTCACAACAATATTTTGTTTATTAAAGAATCATAACATTATTTTTACATATTATAGAAGATAATTTTTTTATCCTATTATTACTTTATTTAAAGAAATATTTCTGTCATAATTAATAATTATTATTTTATCCTCACAATTCAAGTGAGAGTTTAACATTTTTATGTATTGCTCAACAATACTTCTATTAATTTTATAACATAGGAGGCATGCCCTACTAGGTAGGGTTTATTTAAGGATTTCGTTTAAAACAATAATATCAATCACTCTTTAAATTTAATTGTGTCATTTTTTTATTTATTACATCAATGTACATTGTTTTTGTTTTTTGAACTTGCATCCCATGTATAGATATTCTCAGTAGATTGGATGTCCAGGGCAAGAATAATAATCTGCTTCAGAAAGTCTTCGGTTGTAAGTGTCCAACTTGAGTTAAAACTTCAGGTAAAGTCCTGGGGACTTGAGAGAAAGGGTTTTCGTCTTACCGCTGAGCAGTTGATGGGGATAAATTTATTTAATAATAAAAATCTATCTACCTTACAAAATAAAAGTGGTTGATATTTGGCGCCCAACATTGTAAGTTAAAATAAATTCATTCGTATTTACAGAATAATAATAATGATTAAAATAAATATTTTATTTTTCACCACACGGGTTATAAAACGAAAAGTACTTGTATAAGATCAAAAATTATGTAATTTTACAACTATTAAATGGCTTATGAATTAAAATCTAATTTTATTTAAAATATTGCAATTACTTCATTGCATACAATTAATATGCATGTCAAGCTAGAATAAATTTAATCCCTATAATCCCCTTAAAATAAGTATGTAAAATGGATAAGAAGTAAGTTTGACTACTTATAACTCGAGAACTGTAATGATTTTAAATCATTGAATCAATATTTATAGCTTACATTTAGACACTTATTAAAATATTTCAATAAAAATTTGGTAGTCGAATGACCTTAACAAATGCACCGAAATACATTGCAGGTGAAAGTAATAACAGAGCAATCCAAGAGACAGACAATATTTCTCCCCAGGATTGAACTCATTTCCACAGATAGCAATACTCTATTCATCTTGAAACGAAAGCAGTTTCCCGTTCGATTAGCCTTCGCAATGATTATCAACTAGTCCCAAGGCCAGATCTTAAAATAAACTCGTCATCTATCTATCTCGATGCGTGTTCATCCATGGTCAGCTGTATATTGCATTCAGCCGTGTTTCTTCAGCTCCATATTTAAACATCCAAATAGAACCTACTACGGGTCACGGGCAAATACCTGGACACGAGGGATTCTTTACAAGACATATTGTTTACAATAAAGTTTGTCTTTAAGATTCGGATGGACACCTACTATATAAGAACGATAAAGTTGTGCCCGCCATTGCTTAAAAAATATGCATAGTAACAACATGCGGTTTTTTGCATTGCATTAAACTTGTAAATTTAAAATGAACTATATTAATAAAAAAAGTTACAAGTTACTATTTACTTTTTTGCAATAAGACGTAATTTCAATTAAATTTAAATGAAATAAAACATGAAATACAAGAATATAGTTTTGAATTTATTATATTATTATAGAGAATAAGATAATGTTCTGTCATACACGACATATATTTATAGTACAATAACGGGTACAAAATTTGTTATTTTCAAATTAAATCATGTCTAAACTGTTGAAAAAGTTCAGCAGCTTCCTGGTAGAGTGCTCTGTCTTCGGAAGCACCTCTCCCTCTCTCCTCCCCAAACCCCCTTTTGGCATTCTCTTTATTACCATCTTTTTTTCCCCATGTAAACCCCGCTACTCCCCCTTCCATCGAACTATTTCTATCCTGTTCAGTCAGGTAAAACCCTTGACTGGACACTAATTGTCTGCCACCTCCAAACCTGAGCTATTGAGAATGTTCCCTATGATGTATTTGTATGATCTAAGTTAAAAGTTTTTATAGAGTAAACTTGATTATGTTTACCTTATAAATATTTTGCATAAACAGTGTTTCCTTGATTAGATAAAACCTATTTGTATAACGTTGGTTTTGTAAGAAGAGAGAGGTGAAAAGGATTTCTCTAAATAGTTTTATTCATGTTTTATAGACGAACAAGAACTTTTCCCACTTATAGCAGACTTAATTTTGAAGGTATTAAGATTCAGTGGCGCATCCAGGAGTTTACTTAGGGGAGGGTGGGTATGTATGTCATAGCTATTATTTATATCCCCTGAAAATATTCATTAAATTATTTTAGTTTAATACATCTTTTATTTTAGAGAAATTACACACACACGCGTATATACAGGTTGTTAAAAAAAGGGGTTCAGAAATTATGGATCTTGTTGTACACATTAACATGTGTGGAATGATTTTAATGATGTTACATGACCTCTAGTTGTGCCAATACGTCGGTAAACTCAAATAATAATTATAATACAAATAAAAGTGTCTTGGAAACTATAGGTCCACAAACCTACTCACATAGAGGTAAAGGTAATTTTGTATTTTAGTAATAAAAAATAAATGGTACGGTGCACCACACAGACTTCCTTTTGCTTTTATCTTGAAATATACATTTACTAAAAACTCGTTAGGATTTGTGAAATGAAATAATATACACTGTTACTTACTCTATGCAAGAGTGGCTCAAGGGCCGTACGAACCGGGCGGCTAACTTCTAACCTAACGTAGCCTGGGCGTGATATGAAAATAGTCCCCAAACCTAACAACTCCAAACATAACGTAGACAAGGGGTGATAGTGGAGTTGCTAAGCTTAACAATCATTCAATTTTTTATACTAACATGAAATTTTACATATTTCTTTAAATTTGTGGTTAGTAAAATAGAATCTAATGTCACTCTTAAAAAGATATTTTATATTTTCCAGCTTGAAATAATGGCGCCATTAAACTTTTTTTTTTTTGCAATTATAACACAAACCATTCATAATGTCAAAGTGTTTGTTAAACTTATAATAAAAAATAGAGGATGACATTGTCTACAAAACAGGTTCTTATAGTTTTATTTGTAATCCTTACAGTTGTTGTACAATCTCGAAGTGAAACGTTTAGCGTATGTTTAACATTTGTGGAGTTTCCCTTTCACATTTTTTCCTATCACACCCAGGCTACGTTAGGTTTTGAGTTGTTAGGTTTGTGGATTATTTTCCTATCACGCCCAAGTCACGTTATTATTTTATCATGGACTATTTTCATATTTTCCGAGAGTACAATCACCATGAGAAATGTGATAGCTGGCAGCTAGCAGAAGATTTAAGAACTGTCAAAATAAAAACCAAATTAAAAATAAAATTGTTTTTGTGAAAGTTTTGACTGCCAAAAATGCCAATAAATCAACATAGTATTATGGCCATTGCAGATAATATGGTTTGGCAAATTGATACATGAGATTTGATCTGCTAACTTTTGCTAGCTGTTAGTTACCTACACTCCTATGGTGAATGGATTATATTATCCACCAGTTACGTAAATAGGTGCCAAAAAGCAATACCACGGGTGCGAAATTTACCTCAGGCCTCCCCTGACTCTATGGCTTTAGGAACAAGGAGCACTGTTACAGAAAAAATGAGGAAAAAAGAAACATCTTTGTCAACTAAAGAGCATAAGAATCAAATTTATTTTCAAAAACCTGTATTAAAAACAGTGGTGTAGTCGTAAATTTAGCAGTGCCGAAACGCAAGGTCGTAGCAACCCCAAAGTTGAAGTGGGGTTTTGGGACCCCCAACCGCCGTAGACGAAAGAATTGCACAAACATAATTGCCTCTAAAAGCTATTTGGAGCATCTTTTAATGATTACTAAAGCAGAAACTTACTTAACGCACTTCCCCTAAAACTCCTGGAATTCACATAGAGCACTGTTAATTTCATCAGAATTTATTGATTAATAGTATGAAAAAAGTTTTAACATAATATTGATATAAAATCAATTAGTTAACTTGAAATTGCAAAGTATAAAACTTTACTAAACATTAAAAAAAAATATTTTGCCACGAAAAGCAGTGCCAGAACGGCGTTCACCAGGGATCCCACTCCACTACACCCCTGATTAAAAAGTATATATATATATATATATATTTGTTTATAGATCAAAATTTATTGGTTTTATAAAAAAAAAGATTTTTTACATTTCATAGTATACTACAACTTTAAAATAATAAGATATTACGAGTCTCAAATAGTTACGGAGAAATGATGAAAATTTGAAAATCTGTCCTATGTAAAGTACCCTCAAAGTCATGTTCATGAGAAAATGAAAATGTCCATCTTGTTTATAATGATAAACTATGTTTAGATATAAAATTTAATCAAAACCATTAGAGTAAATTTCGATAAAATAGATTTATTCTCTTTTTGCCTTTCAATAAACTATCCTTAAATTTAGGGTTAGATATCTAATTTCAAAAACCCCTCGGGGCCGGGGGAGGGGGCCTTATTTAAACCTCAGATACAAAGTTGTAGCCCAAACGGTAAAATGGTTTCGGTTCTAGCTCAAACTAAGGTACAAACAGTCAGATGGCCTTGCGGAAACAACTTTTTTTGTTTCAGGGGGCTATGAAACGTCAACAATTTTCAAAATCTCGGTTTCGAATTTTTGACGATCACAATATTTTCACTCCAAGGTGTCGAGACAAAGTAAATATTAGTTTACAAAGTTTAGTTACCCACAGCCGTTGCTTGCCGTTGGTTTGATCGCCATTGATGGGGAGGTCATGGTTCGAATCTCCTCTGCGTGAACTGGAGATGGTTTTTTCCGTTAAATGTATATATATATATATATATATCTTTAACGGTTTTCCACAAGTGATATATCACTCTGGTTTTCCCATCTTTACTCCATGCAAATGCGGGTTCACTTCCTCTTAGCTACCTTCCTCATCTCTACCCAATCAAATTAAGCCGTTAATAACATGTGTTCTGAACGTAGCAATAAAAAAGAAAAGACTTGGTTTTGGACGGGTTATAATCATATTATAGCAATAAATTAATAATTTTAAATGTAAACATGGTTTAGCGAGCCTTATTTAATTTGATTTTTTTCAGATCATAAAATACAATGTTCTTGTTAGTAGGGTGTTCGAAAAAATTTAACAATAGGGCCTATTTGTAAAGTGAAGTAGGCGTATAGTACGTAAATTATATTTAATTGAAATAAAATTTTAAAAATTACAATTTTTCACCACCTTTGGCCACCTTTTTCTAACTCATTAATTTTTTTAAAGATATTTCAAATTTTTTTTATCAGGCAATCACCTGGAAGAAAGTGTGGTTTTCACTTTGGTTTTTATATCTTCTATACAAACAAATTGTGGTGCACTTATTTTAATTCTAACCTCCTTGTATCATGTATTTAAATAATTAGCGTAAGTAGTGACCGTAAAAACTATGTCATTGAAAAAAACAAAAATGGCTATATATTTTTTAGTATAGGGAAGAAAATATATATTTATATATTCCTACAGTAATAGATAAACTAAATAAAAATGTAACAATTTACTGTAGATAATGATTTCCCAAAGTAGCTCAGAAACATTATACTTTGACAGGGATTCGAGCCCTAGTCCTATGACTTTGGACGTCATTCTACAGACCCCGAGATATCGGCTAAAAACCCGGCATCATGGAAATAATAACGGGGATAGATTGTATTTTGTTGAGTAGCAAGTAACAAAAGTTGAAAGGATTGGTGCTTGGGGGGGGGGTCTGTCTGTGGAATGTAAGGACACTCTGAAAAGGGGTTAAAATAGTGGGGGTGAGAGGGGTCGGTGAGGTGACTGCCTTAACTACAGCAGCGCACCTCTAGTGAGGTGATAATACATGGAACTACTTGGACGAGAGATTTGCAAAACTTGGAGATGTCCATCCGAATCTTAATGTGCAATAATCATTGTATCTACTCTGTTTAGTGGTATAATATATTTGTTATTCACTTTAATAGTTATAATCACTGTATGTTTCAATGCGTAATCTTTATAAAAAAAGTGCTGTTTAATCTCCCATGTACAGTCATTCTTTATTTACACCACCTTGGGAAAATACGCTAGCAAAACTTTAACATCAATTGTGGCAGAATTTTCTGCACAATCCACTAGTGCTGAATACAATATTTGTAAATATACTTTAATCTGATTCTAAAATATGTTGTCATATTAAATTACCCGCCTCGGTGCCATAGTTGGCTAACGCGCCAGTCGTGTTGAGCCAGACCACCGAGGACGGGGAGATCGAGGTTCGAATCTCGGTTGGGTGAACTGGGGGAGGTTTTCCTAAATGGTTTTCCACTCTCTCTCCACGCAAATGTAGGCTCACTTCCTATAAATTCAACCTTCCCAATTCCTAATCCATTAGTGTAATTAGTACTTAAGCGTATAATCCGAACGGTTAGTAAGACGCGGTGCTTAATAATCATAAATATTATATTTTAAGCACAGGATTCATCAATATATTTATGTTATACCCTATCTACGTTAGAAGAATTGATAAGTGATAGTGAGCAGAAGGTTCTGTATTGAAAACATTGGCTGAAAGTCACTATCCGGAAATAATTCTAAATAATACCAAGAAAATATAAATTATTTCCGAATGGGCTGTCATTAGTTACTTCTAGCCATTGTTTGCAATAAAGTACCTTCTGCTAGATGTTAGCTACCACCTCTCCGACCGTAAATGGGGTATAAATAAAATATCTGTGGAGGTATTTCATTCCAATTTGTCAATACAATTTCTAAAAAATAATTGTTAATATATTTTTAAAATAAGTCCAGTGTTTGTAGATTTAATTTAGATTGAATTCGATACTTGCAAATATATACCCTGAAATTTGACATTCTAGGAATTATTTGATGACCAAATTATAAAGCTGATCTAGAAATGTATCAAAAGCTTCAAATAAAACTTCCTTATGGATTACTGTACAGTCTCTCTTTACATTATTGATTAAACGGACTAAGAATGTGAATGCGATGATAATATTGTAATATTTATTCACCGCCATTATGGCAACATGAGTTTCCAGTTTTCATCTGATGAATGAGCTTCCTGTGAAAATCGAACTGTACTTTATTCACTATAACTCAAGAATTAATAATTATAGTTTGTTTGTCTGTCTGTCATGAGCATTGCGCGAAATCTACCGTACACAAAGGGAAGAAACTAGTAAGTAAGCCCTGTGTATAAACATATACACCTAGAAGCTGAGATTTTAATAATTTTTTTGATGTTTTTATATCATTAAAAACTAGGTCGAAAGAACTAAAGTAAAGAGATTTTTTCTATCTGTTTGAAGCACAGAAAAACTTTGTCCGGGGTAAACACGAAATTCATTGCATGGCTACCCCGGGAAACACCGGGTACATCTGTATACGCCATTTAAAACTCTATAAAATCCAGAAATCTAGTTATAAAAAATAAATAAAATATTTATCAATAGTAGCTATCCTCAAAATTTTGACTGACTATTAAAACAACTTGTAGTTCAAGAGGTAAGCTACCAGCAATCACAGACAAGTGATAAAACGAGGGTCATCATGTTTTGGCCCGACCTTAATTGTAAACATATTTTGTACTTAATATGGGATTGATATTCATTATTATATAAATAAAATGCTCATAGTTCAAGAACGACTTCAATATAGTGAGAATTTCACGTTTCATAATTAAATCGTTCTACTAGTAAATAAAATAGGTATGTTTAGTCCAAAATAATTTGAAAAACAATATAAATAAATGAAATAATTAATTCGTTTCCAAGAAAAAAATATAACTTCATTGTTATTCGTTGCCTTAGAAATGTGCCATAGGACACAATATTCTTTGAGTTAAACATTTTATAATTTTAATTGATTTTAAATATGTCTCTTCTTAGGAATTGTTTCCTTTCTACCACGAAATGTGTAAGATATGTAAGAAACCTCGCGTAAGTTTAAACTTCACCTGGTTGGTAGTATAATCTTGTGGAGGTGATTGATGTGTTTAACAAGTAAGACTGATGACAATCTTAAGGCTTATTTTGGTAGGAAGAACAGTATAAATTAGTTACTAAAGTTACTAAAACAATTTTAATATATTCATACATCAAGTTACTTTTAATATACATCAATAATACCTAGAGAACAACAACTTATTTAAATGTTATCAATGTTGGCCGAAAATAAATATGTTTGAATTAGCTCTACTGTTCTTCCAACCAAAATCAGGGTATACGTTTCACTCGAATCGACCCGATTTGCGATCTGAAGGATTCGTAATTCAGTGGGTGAAAGCCATGTCACATTTTTTGTTTTTTGTTTTTTACTTTCTCTCAACACCTCGGAGAGAAAGTATTGTGATCGTCAAAAAAATCGAAATCGAGATTTTGATAAATGTCAATGTTTAATGACCCCCTGAAACAAACTAAAAGTTGTTTTCGCGATGCCGTCTGTTGTACCTCGGACTAAAGTCGAAACTGTTTTACTGATTTGGCTAAAACTTGGTATCCGGGTTATTAACAAGGTCCCCTGAAGGGGTTATTGTAATTAGAGATCTAACCCAAAGTTTAAGGGCAAAATGTGAAAAAATGTATTTCCTCGAAACTCGCTCTAACGATTTTGATTACATTTTATATATACACACTGTTTATCATTATAAACGAGAAGGCAACTCTCAATTTATCATGAAATTATTTGAGGGTACTTTACAAGGGAGAAATTATCCAAATTTCATTATTTCTCCGCAACTATTTGAGATCCAAAATAACTTATCGTAAAGTTGTATGACTATTTAAGATAAAAATCTTTTGGCGGTGATTACAACCCGGACCACCTCGTAACCAATAATCTAATTTTTATAGGAAGAACAGTAGAATTCACCAACATTGATTGGAAGTTACTAACATTTGACATTATAGAAATATGTTTTATTTGATTGATTTATTATCTATATTTAATATAAAAATTAGAGTAACACTTTTAATACTACCTCCTTATGGATTGCTTATTAATTTGTCTTTATATTATTAATTATACGGACTTATAATGTAATATTTTCATTTACACCATTGTGGTAACATGAGCTACAATAGTGCAAAGATTTAAAATTAAATATATTAAATTCACCATCACTCAAAGGTTTACATTTCTTTGCAAGAAGGTGACTTACGTTGAACAATGTAAATCAAGCCTTACGAATCAAGTGTTTGGGTCGATAACCTGGGTTTGAGTTTTTTCAAGTTGAGTTGTCCAACCTGAGTGGGAATTCCAACTAGTACTTGCCGTCAAACGTGTTGAAATGGCATACCAAATTCCCTTTTTTTAAATTATTGTCACTTAAACATTATAAATTAAGCAACAACATTTGTCATTTATAATAAGAAAGAAGTAATCAAAACCCACTCAGTGGGAAAATTACAAGTCTTACTCTTTTTAGAAGCACTCATTTCCAGTGGCGTATTCTTTGGGTATGCTAGTCCTGCGCCGCATACCCATAATTATTTGCAAAAGATGTATACTTAGAAAATCTATATTTGTTAATTTTCCGATATATATTGTGTTTTGAATCATTCTTCTTCCAAGTGCTCTTACCTACCAGCAAACTCCAAAGGCTTGCTGTTTGAGAAACGCAAGCTAGCTTTCACTTCAAGAAAGAGAGGTCCTAATGCCCTTGTCCAATGTCTATGTGACAGCCACCCCTCCTCTCCTCAAACCCCAAACATAGGCCAATAAACCGACAGTCTTACCACTAAAGGCTTGCTATTCTCGAACAGCAAGCAAGGAGGCACTTGTGCCAAATGTTGAAAAATAAATCTAGCTATCAATTATTATTATGATTAATTATTATAGCCTAACATAATTAAAGTAAAATTATATTAAATTAATCCATGTATTTGTAAAAATAAAAGCTACTACTTGTACCAAGCATTAAAATAAAGTTTTCTTAAATAATTGCGGTGCAATACATTTGCACTATAGAATAATTTATCTACATATATTTGGCAACATGATTTTCACCCCCCCAGCAGTTGAGAGTAGTGGAGGGATTCTTTTATTTTGAACTGAAGTAATTAGTGCTCGGGCGTGTAGTAGGTCGTTTTGGAATTTAGGTCGCGCTTTTAGTTTATTTATTTTATCCTAGATTGTTGTCTAGGCTTTTGTGATTTAATATCGGTGAAAGATATATATGGTCCTATCTTCGACTACATACGGCTTAAGAATGAGCTTACCGTCTTGTATAGTTCGAAAGAATTTCAAAATATGTCTGCAATGAAAATTGTTCCATACATGAGACAAAATGATTTAGACTCAGTAATGCCAGAAGTGTATAAATTGGCTACCCTAATATGGACAATTCCGTCCACCACCGCAACTGTAGAGCGAACCTTTTCTGCTTTGAAAAGAATAAAAACTTTCTGTAGATCATAACAAGGCGAGGAAAGATTAACTGGACTATCAATGATTTCAATTGAAAAAGAGCTTCTTAAACATTTAAGAAAGAATACTCCCTTCAAAAACAAAGTAATTGACCACTTTATAATGCAATATCGTATATTGAACTTCACTTTCAAATAAAATTGGACAAAAAACTATAATTTGTGTGAATATAAGTGATTTTCTTTGATAGTTACAGTTTTATTATGTTGATATTTGTAGCCTATATTCTAGTGTAGTGATATTAACAGACACTCTTCTAAGACAGGTGCACCATCTAGCAGAAAAGGTAAGAATCCTTACAGACAATTTAATTACAGTTAGAAAAAAGTTGTTTATGGCTTATAAATTAAACGAAGTCATGGGGGGGGGGAAGGGAGGAGGGAATCTGGCATGTGGGTGGGAGAGGGGGTAGATAATCTTGACCCCACCTCTTTATTTCTTTATTTTCACTCTGTTGGACATGAAAAATAACCTCTAAATTGCCAATATTTCATATTTTTCGTGAGGATGGATCACCAAAATTTTCTTGCGAATACTATAGAACAGCATACCTGTTAAATTTATCAGAATACGCCACTGCTCATTTCTTATTTCACTACATATAACACTATCTGTTATTAATGTTATAAGGTGCAGTGTGAGTGTAAGACACTGGCCCTTATTAATGTTATGAAAAACCAAACACGTTGGTAAAAGCAGTTGAACGAGGAATGTACCAAACTAACTAAGAAGCACAGCTCATTTGCTAAACACCAAGTCACTGATCTGATACAGCCCACGTCTCATGAGGGTCATCAACTCTCTTATCCCAAGTGATAGTACACGGGCCTGAAAGGCGTTGTTTTTCGCCATGCCTGTGTTGCTCTGCCTTCTGTCGCTCGTGTGACATAACTCAATTGAATATCAACATAAACGGCAAAAGATCTTTCGGATATAAACAAGCGTATAGTACCGAAATCTATTTTCAAATATTTGAACATTTAACAATTGACCAAAAATGATGTGATCGACGTGTTGGCCAGACTTGCTGTAATTAGAGATGGGCAAAATCGATCTTTTAAATGAACGATTCATTGTATCTGGTTCAGTTCTATGATCCGTTCATTTGACTCAATGATCTCTTCATTTGACTTGTTCACCGTTAATTCAAATTTTTTAAAGATATTTTTTATTTAAATATAGTTAAAATAATGTTATTTTTCATTAACATTATTTAAATTGTTAATAAAAAGATCGGCTTACTGTTTAAAAATGGTGATGCCTTTTTACTATACTTTTTTTTAAGAAACCACTTATTTATTTTTCTATGATATTAATATTTTGTAGGTAAATTATGATGGAATGCTTTGTAGAATCATAAAACACCTATGTTATGATACACCTAATACACAATTCACATATATATTATGATTGTTAAAAATATAAACAGTTGACAAAAAAAATTACAATGATTAAACGTCTAAATTAGAATCCAAGATCAAGTCAAGATCTGACTAAAATGTTTTGTAGAGCTTGAACGAGAGCAATAAGAAAATTGTGACTAACTGACCCTCGACTCATTTACTCACTGATCCCTTCAATATAGAGTTGACAAATGAACGAGAGCAATAGAAAAATGGTGTTTGATGGCTCCTCCACTCACTCACTGATTCGTTCAACAAACGAATGACTGATAATGATAAAAGACCCGATGAACGACTAGCTCTCCGGTCACTTGTTGATCCATCCAATTTACAAATGAACGAGAGTGAGAGAAAAGCAGTAAATGAATGGTGGAAAATCAACTAACCTTGATCCATTGTTTGGACGAATGAATGAGAATAAGAGAATGTTGGTGAGTTGGTGGACTGCTGAGCAAAATAATTGTTTGAGAAGGAACGTGTGGAAACAATGTGCTGATAACCGAGGCTAGCCGAGTTGAACCGAACATCAAGCGAAGCTCCTGAGAGAGTATAGAGAGGTAAAAAATGAACAACGGCTCATTTAAACCAAGATCCGAATCGTTCATTCTTTTTATACTATTTCGTTCATGAATGACTCATCTCTATGTTGTAAAGGTTGTATTGACTTCCAGAGAAATATTGATTTAAGAATAGTTAATATAAACTGGATGTTGAAAATTTTGAATATTTTAAAATAGTTTGAATTAATTTAAAAGAAAATAAGAACATATTTTCATACTCGAAAAAAAATTTTTTTGAGGTTATTTTACAACTAGCTTTTATAATTTTTAGTAGAAATTGGTTTAAAATACAGTATATACTTGAAGAGTGGTCCATATTATGTATTATGTATGATGTATTATTCACTATAATTAGAGACACCGATATTTCGTGAGGCTTCGCGAGTTGTGTTTTTACGAACTTTTACTTAGCACATTAAAATTGCCATAGAAACATAATTAAACATCAATGTGGCATTTTTTGAGTGAAAATATTATCGCGAAATAAAACGAAATTAAATCTATTCGCGAAATTGACGATTTGGCCATTTAAACGCGAATTATGGTCTTTTTTTTCTATTTAAACGCGAATAAATAATAAAACATTGCTGACATCTGAAACCATTCTAAGACTTGGACAAAAAATAAAAATAATACCAACTGAACCAATATAATTTTCTTTCAAAAGAAAATTTATTTCCCTCATCCAAAGACTTGCTTTAAAAAGTGTTAAAACTGGCTACTACAACGGCCATATTGGGCGCCAAGGCAAGTATTTAAAGAATTAGAGGCAAAAAACAAGGCCATGTCTAAGCTAGAGTGAGATCTCTCTACACTCATATCTTTGGCTTCCTGGTGACGTCACTACCATCAAGGTCGTTAGATATTGACATTGCTTTAGTAAGATCGTTTTTAACCTCTCCTCTATTTATTTAATATTTAAACATGCCTAAAGTTTTAAGTATTTTTGAAAGAGAGCGTGAGTTTGGAAAAGAAGGATTTTATATATTTGATAAAGTTAAAAAAATAATGATGTGCAAATTGTGCAACACACGCGTTGACTGGTTCAGAAAAGACACGTGTTTGAAGCACATTAATAGTGCTTTGCATAAACGGAAAAAAAGTAATGTTTTTGAATCATCAAAACAAGCAACCCTAGAAAATTCTCTAATAAAGTCTAAAAACTCAAAAGAAGACCGCAAAGAATTCATTATGGATACCACGAAAACATTTATGGAAGCCAATATTCCCATTGAAAAACTAGATCATCCTTCTATGCGATGTTGGATGGATAAATATGTGAAAGGTAACCATTTTGCATGATTTTTAAAAATTTCTTTTATTATTTAAAAATCAAAAGCAAATAAGGACCTATTATTTTCCGATTTTATTTTCCTAATGACAAAATAGTGTTTTTTTAAACACTTTTGATTATTTACTAATTTATCAAAAAAATATATGAGATAGAAATGTTTGATTTGGGTTATTTTTAAGACGTTTATCTTTAAGTACAAATAGTGAAATAGCCTAATAAATTAGTGTATACACACTTTGTCAACCAACATAGCCTAACATTAGTTTGTTCTATCAAAAATTAGTATGCCTACAATTCGGTTTTAGGTGGAGGAGACCTCCCTAAGGCAGAAACTATAAGAAGTGTTTGGATCCCAGAAGTTAACAAAAGTCAAGAAGATAATATCAAGAATAATGTAAAAAACCAGCAAGTTGCAATTCTTTGTGATGAGACAACTGATAGGAAAGGACAGTGTGTTTTTGTTATTTTGTTGAAAACATTACGTGCTGATTCGAAGCAAAGCTTGTTTGTTGGTGCAGTTAAAGTTTTGCAGAATGCTCAGC